>CM038141.1:291774116-292353396 GCA_021437245.1 Aegilops speltoides
TGCAAACGCCATGCACTATCACATTATGGTATAACATGTGCAAAACCACAGCACGCGTATCACCGCTATTCATGCATAGATATGTTTAAAACACTATGATCTCCTATTCAAATATATGAATCCACTTTCATATCAAATTATGATCTTTGTTAGTCTCTTATACCCACACAATCCTCTAACCTTTGTAGCTACCACTAACTTTCTCTCGTGCATGCACACGCCCTCCTCTCCCTCCCCCTCCCTCAGCATTCTATCCATCGCGCACATTCAATTTATTTCTTTAGGTCGTTCTCCCAGAGTCTCCACAACTCCTTCCCGACACACACCGATCAATAAACCTCTCCAGCGATGTCTACCTACAACATACACACGCACCTTCAATCTCCTCCTTTATGTGTCCTTGCCTCGTGTCTCTCATACGGTCCCCCACACGTGTAAACTCTCGCCCCTCTTTTCATCGATCTCACAACCGCACACTCCTCCCCCTATCTAGCTAGTAGCTGGGCCTCTCGCACCACCTCCTAGCTCTCCATTCTCTCTGTCTATCCGTCTCGCTAGGCCTTATTTGCCTCTAACAAATGGACGTACACCGACTGATCTCCCGCTATACATATAGCTAGCTAGGTCCTTATAACTCGTTTTTACCCATGCGTCGATCGATCTACCTCATTAGTTATGTCTCTCCCTTCCTCCGACAAACAACAATTGATCTACCGATCTAGTTAGGTTTGCTTACCAAACACATGGTTCCCCTTCATCATCCATGGAGCATCCCGACAGATCTATCACACATAGGCACACACAAAAACACATCCCCACTCTTATTGATAATATTGCAGTTCCACCCTCAGTTTGTCTAGTAGGCCTCTCCCACCATCTTCGAGAAGCAACTCCATCACCCATCCAACACTCTACCCCTCTCGCTCCTTCTCTCTCCTCTCTCTCTCTTTGTCCCATCATATTTCCCGTCCTTCAGTTATGTATGGATGTCGACCGATCTCCCTCAAGACATAGCTGGGTCTATCCTTCTCAACACATATATGAGTTGTTCTACCTCTATAGTTAGGCCTCTGCCTACCCCTCCCCCACCCCTCCCCCCCACACCGATACATCGAGCGCCTAGTCGTGTTTCCCGCCACACACAAACTTGACTGTGTCCTTTGACGCTCGTAGGTCACGCCCTATATCTTTGACTTGCACACACACACAATTTCGATGGCTCTCTTCATCGATCTCGCACCCACCCACTTGATCCTCTCTTCGACTCTATCGATATCTAAGACCCCTCCCTTTCTTCTCGTGGATCGCCTGACCCTCTATATATGATATGGATAGGCCTCCATTTCACACACATTGCATGCAAAATTTTGTTTGAGATGTCATCGACACATATTCCCACAAAAATACATTCACGAAATCAACCCCCTTCCCCCCCAAAAACAAAAAACACTGACGAACGCGGTTTGTATCTCTCTCACACACACCCACGTGGTTTGTATCTCCCATCTCTTTCCCAACCACACCCGCGCGGGTACACGGTGGAGCTCATTTCTGTATGAAAAGGTAGCCCACATGGTAATTTGACACGTGTACTGGTTGTCCACTTGGTGGAGGGAGGATCGTCTACCATGGGTGAACAAACAAATTGCGACTTGACATGTTATGTTAAAAAAGAGGCAAACCATGTGGGGCCTACCTTAGAGGCAAGGCTCTATACACTGGAGTACTTTTGATGTGTCCCGTCAACTCGCAGAACGAGGAGAAGCTTGCTTAGTACGCCATCTGCCCCGCCCACGGGCGCAGTGGCTCGCAGGATGAGGTGAAGCTTGCTTACTAGTAGTAGTACTGTACGCCTTACGCCTGCTCCCTTGCCCACGCGCGCGGTGTCTCGCAGGATGAGGAGAAAATTTTACTACTCCCTCCGTTTACTCCTCGTCCCTACTACCTTGGTTAGAGAGATTATCATATTGTTTGGAATATATATGTCCTTTAGTAGATTTCAATATGAACTACTAGTACATACTCCAAACACTGATGTATATAGACGTATTTTAGAGTGTAGATTCACTCATTTTGCTCCGTATGTAGTCTATATTGAGGCCCTGTTTGGTTCATAAGTCCTAGGACTTTTTCTAGTCCCAACTAAAAAGTCCCTACTCCTTAAAAAGTCCCTCCCTGTTTGTTTTCAGGGACTAAAAAGTTCCTAGTCCCTCCCTATAGGTTATTGAATGACCATGTTACCCCTAGTATACAGAAAAATAACAACCAAACAACACCATGGGGCGGCGAGGCAATGGGTGCAGGGAGGGGCTGAAGGAAATATGCCCTAGAGGCAATAATAAAGTTATTATTTATTTCCTTATTTCATGATAAATGTTTATCATTCATGCTAGAATTGTATTAACCGGAAACATAATACATGTGTGAATGCATAGACAATCAGAGTGTCACTAGTATGCCTCTACTAGACTAGCTTGTTAATCAAAGATGGTTATGTTTCCTAACCATGAACAAAGGGTTGTTATTTGATTAACAAGGTCACATCATTAGGAGAATGATCTGATTGACATGACCCATTCCATTAGCTTAGCACACGATCGCTTAGTATGTTGCTACCGCTTTTATCCATGACATATACATGTTCCTATAACTATGAGATTATGCAACTCCGCTTACGGAGGAACACTTTGGTGCTACCAAACGCCACAACGAATCGGGTGATTATAAAGGAGTACTACAGTGTCTCCAAAGGCGATGTTGGGTTGGCGATTTCGAGATTAGGTTTTGTCACTCCGATAGTCGGAGAGGTATCTCTCGGCCCGATCGGTAATACACATCACTTAAGCCTTGCAAGCATTACAACTAATGAGTTAGCTGTGAGATGATGTATTACGGAACGAGTAAAGAGACTTGCGTAACGAGATTGAACTAGGTATTGGATACCGACGATCGAATCTCGGCAAGTAACATACCGATGACAAAGGAACAACGATGTTGTTATGCGGTCCGACCGATAAAGATCTTCGTAGAATATGTAGGAGCCAATATGGGCATCCAGGTCCCGCTTATTGGTTATTGACCGGAGACGTGTCTCGGTCATGTCTACATTGTTCTCGAACCGTAGGGTCCGCACGCTTAAGGTTTCGATGAAGGTTATATTATGAGTTTGTGTATTTTGATGTACCAAGAAGTTCGAGTCCCGGATGTGATCACGGACATGACGAGGAGTCTTGAAATGGTCGAGACATAAAGATTGATATATTGGAAGCCTATGTTTGGAGTTCGGAATGGTTCCGGGTGAAATCGGGATTTTACCGGAACACCGGGGGGTTACCGGAACCCTCCCGGGGGTTAATGGGCCTTAGTGGGCCATGAGGGAGAAGAGGAAGGGCCGGCTAGGGCAGGCCGCGCGCCCCCTCCACCCCTAGTGCGAATAGGACAAGGAGAGGGGGGGCAGCGCCCCCCTTCCCTCTTTCCCTCCCCCCAAGTCCTAATCCAACTAGGAAAGGGCGGGAGTCCTTCTCCCAGTGGGAGTAGGACTCCTCCGGCGCGCCTCCTCTAGGGCCGGCCGCACCCCCCCCCCCTTGCTCCTTTATATACGGGGCAGGGGGCACCCTAGAGACACAAGTTGATCCTTGAGATCGCTCCTTAGCTGTCGGTGCCCCCTCCACCATAATCCACCTCGGTCATATCGTGGCGGTGCTTAGGCGAAGCCTGCGTGGTAGAACATCAAGATCGCCACCACGCCGTCGGTTGACGAAACTCTCCTCCCCAAGCTCTCTTGGATTGGAGCCGAGGAGCGCCATCGAGCTGTACGTGTGTCAAGAACTCGAGGCGCCGAGTAACGGCGCCGGATCGGTTGGATCGCGAGGAGATCGTCGACTACTTCCTCTATGTTGTGATCGCTTCCGCTTCGGTCTACGAGGGTACGTAGACAACACTCTCCCCTCTTGTTGCTATGCATCACCATAATCTTGCGTGTGCGTAGGAATTTTTTTGAAATTACTACGTTCCCCAACAGTGGCATCCGAGCCTAGGTTTTTATGGTTTGATGTTTTGCATGAGTAGAACACAAGTGAGTTGTGGGCGATACAAGTCATACTACCTACCAAAGATGTCATACTTTGGTTCAGCGGTATTGTGAGATGAAGCGACCGGACCGACATTACGCCAGACGCTTACGCGAGACTGGTTTCACCGCCACGAGCACTCGTTGCTTAAAGGTGACCGGGTGGTGTCTGCTCTCTCACTTTAGTTGAACTGAGTGTGGCTACGCCCGTCCTTGAGAAGGTTAAACGGAGTCTATTTGACGAAGTATCGCTTGTAGTTTTGATGCGAGGTGAGACTGGTTCTTGCTTAAGCCCGTAGCAGCCACGTAAAATTTGCAACAACAAAGTAGAGGACGCCTAACTTGTTTTTGCAGGGCATGTTGTGATGTGATATGGTCAAGACGTGATGTTATATTTTATTGTATGAGATGATCATGTTTTGTAACCGGTTATCGGCAATCGGCTGGAGCCATATGGTTGTCGCTTATTGTATGAAATGCAACGCATCAGTAATTGCTTTACTTTATCACTAAGCGGTAGCGATAGTCGAGAAGCAACAGATGGCGAGACGACAACGATGCTACGATGGAGATCAAGGTGTCGCTACGGTGACGATGGTGATCACGATGGTGCTTGAGATGGAGATCACAAGCACAAGATGATGATGGCCATATCATATCACTTATAATGATTGCATGTGATGTTTATCCTTTATGCATCTTATCTTGCTTTGATTGACGGTAGCATTTTAAGATGATCTCTCACTAAAATTATCAAGTAGTGTTCTCCCGAGTATGCACCGCTGCCAAAGTTCGTCGTGCCGAGACACCACGTGATGATCGGGTGTGATAAGCTCTCGTCCATCTACAACGGGTGCAAGCCAGTTTTGCACACGCAGAATACTCATGTTATACTTGACGAGCCTAGCATATGCAGATATGGCCTCGAACACGGAGACCGAAAGGTCGAGCGTGAATCATATAGTAGATATGATCAACATAAGATGTTCACCATTGAAAACTACTCCATCTCACGTGATGATCGGTTATGGTTTAGTTGATTTGGATCACGTGATCACTTAGATGACTAGAGAGATGTCTGCCTAAGTGGGAGTTCTTAAGTAATATGATTAATTGAACTTTAATTTATCATGAACTTAGTACCGATAGTATCTTGCTTGTCTATGTTTGATTGTAGATAGATGGCTCGTGCTTTGTTGTTCCGTTGAATTTTAATGCGTTCCTTGAGAAAGCAAAGTGGAAAGATGATGGTAGCAATTACACGGATCGGGTCCGTAACTCGAGGATTATCCTCATTGCTGCACGTAAGAGTTACGCCCCGATGCACCGCTAGGTGCCAGTGCTCTTCTTGATGCAACCGACAACGTTAAGAACGTCTGGCGAGCAAAGCTGATGACTACTCTATAGTTCAATGTGCCATGCTTTACGGCTTAGAACCGGACTTCAACGATGTTTTGAACGTCATGGAGCATATGAGATGTTCCAGAGTTGAAGTTGATATTCCAACAGTAATGCCCGGATTGAGAGATATGAAGTCTCCAATAAGTTCTATAGCTGCAAGATGGAGGAGAATAGTTCACAAGGAGCACATACTCAAAATGTCCGGGTATTACAATCACTTGACTCAACCGGGAGTTAATCTTCCGGATGATTGTGTCATTGATGTAATTCTTCAATCACCGCCACCAAGCTACAAAGGCTTCGTGATGAACTATAATATGCAAGGGTTAGTAAAGACTATACCGAGCTCTTCGCAATGCTAAAGGTCATGGAGGTAGAAATCAAGAAGGAGCATCAAGTGTTGATGGTCAATAAGACCACTAGTTTCAAGAAGAAAGGCAAAGGGAAGAAGAAGGAACTTCAAGAAGAACAGCAAGCAAGTTGCGCTCAGAGAAGAAACCCAAGTCCGGACCTAAACCTGAAATCGAGTGCTTCTACCGCAAGCGATGGTCACCGAAGCGGAACTGCCCCAAGTATTTGGCGGATAAGAAGGATGGCAAGGTGAACAAAGGTATATGTGATATACATGTTATAGATGTGTACCTTACTAGAGCTCGCAGAGCACTGGTATTTGATATCGGTTCTGCTGCCAATATTTGCAACGCAAACAGGACTACGGATTGCTTAACACCGCAAAGGACGAGGTGACGATCTGCGTGGGAAATGGTTCCAAAGTCGATGTGATCGCGGTCGGCACGCTACCTCTACATCTACCTTCGGGATTAGTTTTAGACCTAAATAATTGTTATTGGGTGCCTACGTTGAGCATGAACATTATATCTGGATCTTGTTTGATGCGAGACGGTTATTCATTTAAATCGAGAATAATGGTTGTTCTATTTATATGAGTAATATCTTTTATGGTCATGCACCCTTGAAGAGTGGTCTATTTTGATGAATCTCGATAGTAGTGATACACATATTCATAATGTTGAAACCAAAAGATGCAGAGTTGATAATGATAGTGCAACTTATTTGTGGCACCGCCGCTTAGGTCATATCGGTATAAAGCGCATGAAGAAACTCCATACCGATGGACTTTTGGAGTCACTTGATTATGAATCACTTGGCACTTATGTAACCGTGCCTCATGGGCAAGATGACTAAAACCCGCTTCTCCG
This sequence comes from Aegilops speltoides, assembly GCA_021437245.1. NCBI lineage: Eukaryota > Viridiplantae > Streptophyta > Magnoliopsida > Poales > Poaceae > Aegilops > Aegilops speltoides. Next base: position 291,780,807 of record CM038141.1, read on the forward strand.
CACTATGGAGAGAGCAACAGATTTGTTGGAAATCATACATGTATGTATGTGGTCCGATGAATGTTGAGGCTCGTGGCGGTATCGTTATTTTCTCACCTTCACAGATGATTTAAGCAGATATGGGTATATCTACTTGATGAAACATAAGTCTGAAACATTTGAAAAGTTCAAAGAATTTCAGAGTGAAGTTGAAAATCATCGTAATAAGAAAATTAAGTTTATACGATCCGATCGTGGAGGTGAATATTTGAGTTACGAGTTTGGTCTACATTTGAAACAATGCGAATAGTTTCAAAACTCACGCCACCCGAACACCACAACGTAATGGTGTGCCCGAACGTCGAATCGCACTTTACTAGATATGGTGCGATCTATGATGTCTCTTACAGATTTACCGCTATCGCTTTGGGGTTATGCTCTTGAGACGGCCGATTCACACTGAATAGAACACCGTCAAAATCCGCTGAGACGACACCTTATGAACTATGGTTTAGCAAGAAACCAAAGTTGTCGTTTCTTAAAGTTTGGGGATGCGATGCTTATGTGAAAAAGCTTCAACCCGATAAGCTCAAACCCAAATCGGAGAAATGTGTCTTCATAGGATACCCAAAGGAGACAGTTGGGTACACCTTCTATCACAGATCTGAAGGCAAGACATTTGTTGCTAAGAATGGATCCTTTCTAGAGAAGGAGTTTCTCTCGAAAGAAGTGAGTGGGAGGAAAGTAGAACTTGATGAGGTAATTGTACCTTCTCCTTACTTGAAGGTAGTTTGTCGCAGAAACCGGTTTCGAGACATCTACACCAAATAGTGAGGAAGTTGATGATGTTGATCATGAAACTTCAGATCAAGTTACTACGTAACCTCGTAGATCAACCAGAGTAAGATCCGCACTGAGTGGTACGGTAATCCTATTCGGCAGTCATGCTACTAGATCATGATGAACCTACGAACTATGAAGAAGCGATGGTGAGCCCAGATTCGCAAAATGGCTTGAGGCCATGAAATCGAGATGGGATCCATGTATGAAAACAAAGTATGGACTTTGGTTGACTTGCCCGAGGGTCGGCAAGCAATAGAAAACAAGTGGATCTTCAAGAAGAAGACCGACGACGACGATAATGTTATCGTTTATTAAAGCTCGACTTGTCGCAAAGGGTTTTCGACAAGTTCAAGGGATTGACTACGATGAGACCTTCTCACCAGAAGCGATGCTTAAGTCTGTCCGAATCATGTTAGCAATTGCCGCTTTTATGATTATGAAATTTGGCAAATGGATGTAAAGACTGCATTCCTGAATGGATTTACGGAAGAAGAGTTGTATATGATGCAACCGTAAGGTTTTATCGATCCAAAGGAGCTAACAAAGTATGCAAGCTCCAATGATCCATTTATGGACTGGTGCAAGCATCTCGAGTTGGAATAAACGCTTTGATAGTGTGATCAAAGTATTTGGGTTCATACAGCACTTTTGGAGAAGCTCAGTATTTACAAGAAAGTGAGTGGGAGCTCAGAGCATTTCGATATTATATGTAGATGACATATTACTAATCGTAAATGATATAGAATTTCTAGATAGCATAAAGGGATACTTGAATAAGAGTTTTTCAATGAAAGACCTCGTGAAGCTGCTTACATATTGGGCATCAAAATCTATAGAGATAGATCAAGACGCTTAATTGGACTTTCACAAAGCACATACCTTGACAAAATTTTAAAGAAGTTCAAAATGGATCAAGCAAAGAAAGGGTTCTTGCCGTGTTACAAGGTGTGAAGTTGAGTAAGACTCAATGCCCGACCACGCAGAAGATAGAGAGAAATGAAAGATGTTCCTATGCTTCACCATAGGCTCTATCATGTATGCAATGTCAGTACCGACCGATGTGTGCCTTGCTATAAGCTTAGCAGGAGGTACCAAAGTAATCCAGAGTGGATCATCGACAGCGGTCAAGAACATCCCAAATACCGAAAAGGACTAAGGATATGTTTCAGATATGGAGGTGACAAAGAGCTCATCGTAAATGTGATTACGTTGATGCAAGCTTTGACACCGATCCCGACGATTCTAAATCGCACTGACGGATCGATTTACACTAAACGGAGGAGCTGTCGGTTGGTGCAGTTCTAAACAAAGCGTCAGAAGGGGATCTACATGTGAAGCGGAGTACATAGCAGCTTCGAAGCAGCTAATGAAGGAGTCTGGATGAAGGAGTTCATATCCGATCTAGGTGTCATACCTAGTGCATCGGGTCCAATGAAAATCTTCGTGACAATATCGAGCAATTGCCTTAGCAAAGGAATCCAGATTTCACAAGAGGACCAAGCACATCAAGAGACGCCTCAATTCCATCCGGATTTAGTCCGTGGGAGACATAGAGATTTGCAAGATACATACGGATCTGAATGTAGCGCACTGCTGACTAAGCCTCTTCCACGAGCAAAACATGATCAACACCAAGACTCCATCGGTGTTAGAATCATTACTATGTAATCTAGATTATTGACTCTAGTGCAAGTGGGAGATCAAGGAAATATGCCCTAGAGGCAATAATAAAGTTATTATTTATTTCCTTATTTCATGATAAATGTTTATCATTCTTGCTAGAATTGTATTAACCGGAAACATAATACATGTGTGAATGCATAGACAATCGAGTGTCACTAGTATGCCTCTATTAGACTAGCTTGTTAATCAAAGATGGTTATGTTTCCTAACCATGAACAAAGGGTTGTTATTTGATTAACAAGGTCACATCATTAGGAGAATGATCTGATTGACATGACCCATTCCATTAGCTTAGCACACGATCGCTTAGTATGTTGCTACCGCTTTTATCCATGACATATACATGTTCCTATAACTATGAGATTATGCAACTCCCATTTACCGAGGAACACTTTGGTGCTACCAAACGTCACAACGTAATCGGGTGATTATAAAGGAGTACTACAGTGTCTCCAAAGGCGTATGTTGGGTTGGCGATTTCGAGATTAGGTTTTGTCACTCCGATAGTCGGAGAGGTATCTCTGGGCCCTCTCGGTAATACACATCTCTTAAGCCTTGCAAGCATTACAACTAATGAGTTAGCTGTGAGATGATGTATTACGAATCGAGTAAAGAGACTTGCCGGTAACGAGATTGAACTAGGTATTGATACCGACGATCGAATCTCGCAAGTAACATACCGATGACAAAGGGAACAACGATGTTGTTATGCGGTCCGACCGATAAAGATCTTCGAGAATATGTAGGAGCCAATATGGGCATCCAGTCCCGCTTATTGGTTATTGACCGAGACGGTCTCGGTCATGTCTACATTGTTCTCGAACCGTAGGGTCCGCACGCTTAAGGTTTCATGACGGTTATATTATGAGTTTGTGTATTTTGATGTACCAAGAAGTTCGAGTCCCGAGGATGTGATCACGACATGACGAGGAGTCTCAAATGGTCGAGACATAAAGATTGATATATTGAAGCCTATGTTGAGTTCGAATGGTTCCGTGAAATCGGATTTACTCGAACACCGGGTTACCTGAACCTCCCGGGGTTAATGGGCCTTAGTGGGCCATGAGGGAGAAGAGGAAGGGCGGCCAGGGCAGGCCGCGCCTCCCCCCCTAGTCCGAATAGGACAAGGAGAGGGGCGCGCCTCTTCCCTCTTTCCCTCCCCAAGTCCTAATCCAACTAGGAAGGGGAGTCCTACTCCTGGGAGTAGGACTCCTCCCACACGCCTCCTCTAGGGCCGGCCGCACCCCCTTGCTCCTTTATATACGGGGCAAGGGGCACCCTAGGAGACAAGTTGATCCTTGAGATCGCTCTTAGCCGTGTCGGTGCCCCCTCCACCATAATCCACCTCGGTCATATCGTGGCGGTGCTTAGGCGAAGCCTGCGCCGATAGAACATCAAGATCGCCACCACGCCGTCGGCCGATGAAACTCTCCTCCCCGGCTCTCTTCGGATTGGAGCCCGAGGAGCGCCATCGAGCTGTCGTGTGTCAAGAACTCGGAGGCGCCGAGTAACGGCGCCGATCGGTTGGATCGCGAGGAGATCGTGACGACTACTTCCTCTACGCCAGATCGCTTCCACTTCGGTCTACAAGGGTACGTAGACAACACTCTCCCCTCTCGTTGCTATGCATCACCATAATCTTGCGTGTGCGTAGGAAATTTTTTGAAATTACTACGTTCCCCAACAGGGGCATTGTTGGAAAAGTCCCAAAAATGACTCTCCCTGAGAGTCTTCTTCATTAAGTCCCCAAAAGCAAGTTTTAGTCCCTACTAGTTCCTCCTGTTTGGTTAAAAAGTCTCTAAGAGGTACTTTTTCTAGTCCCTACACTAAAAAGTCCCTGGAACGGACGTAATAGTACGCACTCTCCCTCGCCCCTTGACCCTCGCCCACGTGGTGGACGTGCAGCAATTCATTCGGTCTCATATAGCCAGAATGATATATACTTCAGTACCATTATTGCTCGACTTCCCAAAGAGGCGAAGAGCCAATCGCAAGGTTAATATTTTGGAGATGCCAAGCGCAAGGTTACAGGAGAACGAGTAGTAGGTGTCGCGTCATTTATAAATAAAGTTTTTTTTCTTCAGTGGCACGTACGCAATATGATAGGTTCGTATGGAGAGAAAAGGAAACCGCTCCACTATATATATAGTCAGGACGGGCCAGCCTACACGGTTGCTTGGTGGGGTTGCTCTCTTCACACTCTCTCGCACAAAAGGACTGTGGCCACATCTCTCACGGCGGATCACGTCTGCGGGGGGAAGGGGTGGATGCTTAGTGTAGATGCGGTTGCCGTTGCTGACGGCGAAAACCCACTGTCGGCACGTCTCGATCAGGGGTCCCCGCTGTTCTCTCTCACAAAGCTGGTGAGGTTGCCTTCATCCCTTGCTCACTGCCGCGACGTGGGCAGTTGCCGCCTCCCGCCGCCCTCCTCAAGGTTGAGCTACGTTCCGACATCCCTCGGGTACAACTCCCTTTACAGCCGGCTTGCACCACTGATCCAGCTGCCCACATCACTCCATGTGGATATTTCTCTACTTCTTTGCCCCGCACATACCTCTACTGGCTTCTATGTACTATATTTGTGATGAGTTTATGTCTCATCAACTAGTCCCAGTAATCTTATTCTAATCACGCTTCTTCAATTTCTTTGCCACTGGGATGCTCCTCTCGATTTTGGTGAAATTGCACAAAATGATCCGATGGTCAAAAGGTTGCAAACTTCATTTCTTAGGAAGCTCGAACGTTGCCAGCAAATTGAAGCCTGGTTAGGGTTTACGGTTCAAGAGCTAGGGGCTGCATGGATCTTTTTTTCTTTAACTTTATGCAAACTTTAGTACAAAGTTATACAAGAGCTAGGGTTCCAAAATAAGTGTCTCAACTTTATGTCAACTTTAGTAGTAGTATAACTTTGTACTAGAGTTTGCATAAAGTTGAGACACTTATTTTGGAACGGAGGGAGTACATATTTGCTTTGATCTGTCAATCATTGAGATTCAATAGCATGCATGTTAGTCTCCTTTGTATTTGGTGAAATGTTGCAACGGGCAACCTTGGACGCAAGATACATGTAACAGAAGCTGGAAGCTTCATAGCATTGTACAAATTTATCTCGCTGATAAATTACACTACATACTATACTAGTACTTCCTCCGTTCCTAAATACAAGTCTTTGTAGAGAATTCACCATGAACCACATGCGGATGTATATAGATGCATTTTAAGTGTAGATTCATACATTTTGTTCCGTATGTAGTCCACCTAATGGAATCTCTACAAAGACTTATCTACTATATCTAAATAGCTAGCCCCCCACTAGTAGGAATTCTCTATCCTCTCCTTGAGCCACATCATCAAAATTAATGTAGCCGTTAGATGAACTAAATCAGTCCATAATAGCCGTCTAATCTAGACGTTGAGAGGCTCCGCACTAAGCCACATGCAAGCATGCAAAAATACCGTGGCATGCATGTGAGTGGGTTTTAAATCACATCAGCATGTCTGCATGCAAGCATGCACTTGTAGCATGCATGTAAGTGATCTTTTAAGTCCCATTAACATGTCAAAAAGAAAAATATAATCCCATTATGCAGTAGGAGTTGGCTGATCTTTTTTCCTTACGTGGGATGATCTAAATGATGATGGGAGTTTTTTTAGTTTGGCTACAACATTTGTCATGCGGTTATAGAGTTTTTTTTAATTCTATGAAATCGATAATTTTACACATAGAGATATACGGCTATTCCACGGCAACACGCGGGGACTCATCTAGTAGTATTTAGGAATGGAGGGAGTACTATGTAAAGAGTTAGGTGTCGCACAGTATCCAGAAAATATGGTGATAGTGTGAGGTGGGCCATGTAATCACTCGGCATGCGTGTTTCCACTGCTCTTACACTCCTCTGCTGTAAGAATGGAGAAAATTGCAATCTAGTAGTACTTCCTTTCGCCGAAAGCATGGGACATCCAGCAGTCCTACCACCTCAGTATTAATGACCAATGAGTCGTCAAATCACATAGACCCAGCAGTAAGTTGGACGGACGAAGCAACCATCACTCTTGAATCCGCTTCTCCCTTCAATGCAAGCTCCAGTGAGAGGTCGTGCCCGCTCTGCCCGGGCATGAATGCGGCACCGATTCTTTGGGGCGGCGCTGACCGTTTCGGGCGAGAAGCGCGCGCGGGCGATGGAGGGGCTTTGGATGGGCCAGGCTGGTCAGGAGCGGGCATGGCAGCTGTCCGCCTGTCCCTACCGGACGCCCGGAAACAAGAATATGCACCGACTCTCGCGGCTAAAATCGTACACTACACACCATCTTTCTGTAGGAGTAGGTCGATCTGTTGCTCTCTCTAACACACACATGTTGTTAAACACACACACAGACACGCACACACACACAGGTTCATAGAATAGGAAAATCGTATGAGTGAGAAGCCAGAGGAAGTGAGATACAAATGGAGTACGTACAAGAAGAGAAGAGGTGATGAATATTCCATCAAACCTGAACTGAGGAGTAGTACTCCCTCCGTCTAGGTGTTAAGTCATCTTACGGAAATCAGATATTCCCAAAATGTTTAGGCGTCATCCATTAACTTCGCATCTCAATCCCCTCCTGGCCTCGTTGCTAGCGAGCGTTGTTACTTAGGGAGCGTTTGGATCCTTAGCAAGAACAGCTTATAACATAGCCGGACAAGGTTAGGCGTTTGGACCTGTTAAAATATGTTAGCTTTTGTGGGCCAGCTAACTTGGGTGGACTAGAAAAACCTTGCTAGCTCAGGAGAGCCAGATCGGCTCGCTTCCGACGGCCATTTTCGCGTAGTAGTGACACAGACTAGTAACATATGCATGTTACTAGTCGAAGTTACTCACCACTATGATCAGCCTAAGCAATATAACCAAACGCTCCTTACTCTGCCTTGTTATCTCCCCCGGAAACCCAATGCATGGAGCGCAACTACGCGTTGATCAGTCAAGAAATCAAAGTCAGCTTGCATGTGAGTTAATACGTGGCCCTGCATGGTATCTAAAACGGAATCTCTTAGTTGTTTGGATTAATTGTTGCGTTTAGAGATAGAAATCAGGGCTTTGATTGGAGGAATGACCGGTCAAGTTTCTCCTTCTCCTCCAATCTGCTTGCACCTTGGTCCCGCTGCACCTTCTAACGTGACTTATTACACCTAGACAGAGGGAGTAGTACGAGATACGGTGGCACACTGACTTAGGTCGAATACAAGTACCCAAAAATTATGTGCATGTTATAATAAGGATTCACTTAAAATAGTACGTGAGCAAACATAGGGATCAATTGGACAGTGTTCCCGAGCAGTAGCGAGATGTGTAAGGTAAGATACACCGCTAGCACTTTTAATTTTTCTTATTAATTTGTTTGTTTCACCCTCTAACTTGTGGGACCCAATGTACTACGTGGAGAGAGGTAAGGTGACTAAGGCTGCATTATTTCTGCATCACTGTGGATAGTCTTACCACCAAAGCCACATGACACGATTATGATTTAAATCCCAATGACTCCCACACAAAAAAAACACGGCATGCTTGTCACACGAATGCAGGAATGCATAAAAGGTTATTTTCCTCTCGTTGAACATAACGGGAGGGTTGTGTAGCTGGATAGCCTCTTCGCTCATCAAACTTGAGGTCTCGGGTTCGATAGCTACACTTGAGCATAATTCATGCCAGGAGGATTCTTTGACTGGTCAAAATGGATGGATACGGAGCTATACGATCTCGTAGTGACCGTATAATCACCTCATCACGTATAAGTTGCAGCCTCGACGCTTGTTTTCTAGGGTTTGCACGCTTCACACTCTCTCTCCAGTATATATATATACACACTAGAGCCTCAGCGCTTGTAGTTGCTCCCTTCACACTCTCTCACCCTTTCCCAGATCTAAACAAGACTTTGTTGGCCTCTCTCTCTCAGCGCTTGTAGTTGCTCTCTTCACACTCTCTCACCCTCTCCAGATCTAAACAAGACTTCGTTGGCCTCTCTCTCCCCTCACTGCTGGTCAAAGAGCCGGCAGGATCCATCCGCCGGGAAGGGAAGGAGGCTTAATGCTGTCGCCATCGGCGAGGGAGGGAATCCACTACCGGCGCAGCTGTTCACTTTCACCCAGCGATGGCGCGGGAGGGCCTCCGACCCCTTCTTTTTCACCGCCGTCCCATCGCCCACCGAACCACGCCCCAAGAACCTTAAGGTATAATTTACTTATTCCACATGCATTGCTCTAGCTGCATGTGGGCTTTTTCCGCTTTCTCACTCGAATCTAGGTGTTGGATCAAACAGGAAAGTAGTGGGGAAAGTTGTATACCATGAATCTAGGACGTGGTTCAAAGAGGAAAGGTGTGGGGGAAAGTAGTGGGAAAAGTTGTATAGCATGAATCTAGGATGTGGTTCAAAAAGGAAAGAAAGGGGGAAAGTAGTGGGGAAAGTTGTATCGCATGAATCTAAGACGTGGTTCAAAGAGGAAAGGAATGGGTGAAAGTTGTATAGCATAAATCTAGGACGTGGTTCAAAGAGGAAAGGAAGGGGCGAAAGTACTAGTACAGATCGCTATCCAAAGACCTACGTTGGTCGAAAAGGAAAACAATGACAAACGCAGACGCATATCCAGAATGTAACTGATCTTTTGTTTTGGAGGACAAGGCTGCAAAGTTTGAGCAGGACTGGATTTGATGCGCTCACATAGGGAAAGGTGTCTAAAGATAAAAAACTAGGACCAACACAAATATGCTCATTTGTTGTTTGTTCTTTGTCGCAACAGACTGTGCATCACCACAGTACATCGGTAGATGCACATGGTAATCAAAAGGCCCACCGTCCTGCTCAACTCTTTTGCTATTGTTAATCTAAGGCCCTGCTTGGTTAAAACTCCTAGTCCCTACCGCTTGGTTCCGTGGACTAAACATGGACTAGAGGTTATTAAATGACATGCTAAAAGACCATGTTACCCCTAGTAATGAACTAATAGAGACAAGGTGTGATGCGTGGCAGGGGCACTGTTGAAAGTCCCAAAAGACTCCTCGGGTCTTCTTTCTTTAGTCCCAAATGCCCACTTTTAGTCCCTAAAAGTCCCTCCTGCTTAGTTTAGATGGGACCGACACGAAGTTTTTAGTCCCTACACCAAAATGTCCTCGTAAACAAACACCTCTAATAATGCCACCGAAAATTGATGCAATGCCACGCTTAAAAGCAAATTTGATAGAGGCAAAGGTGTCTCTGCCTTTCGATGAGATGGTGGATTTCGCTTTGGTGGAAGTCGACTTTGATGATCCGACTCTGAACGCGCGAGGATGTCGCGCTTAGCAATCGCTAAACCAACTCCGAGAGGTTATTGACCACGCCGAGCACGATCAACTCGACCACGAGGGTCTGCTTTTCGCGAGCAAACGAAGAACAAGCAAGAAACCGAGATTGCAACTGGATATTGCGAATATAAGATGAAAGCTTTATTGATCAAGGCAGGTTCTGTGGACGCTTTGTCCGGTCGTTGAACACAAACGGCGCACGGGTTGCAGCTATGGCGAACTTTTAATCTAAACAAAACCCAAAGTCTAAACGGTGCCCTAAGGGCTGTATATATGGAGGAAGAGGGGTGAATTTCGTGGCCCTTGGTGGAGGGGTCCAAACTAACCCTATCTCTTGTTTCCCCACATACGGACTCTAAAAATAGCCTATACTTATGTATTTCGAAATTACATGGGCTGGCCCAATAATAAGGTGACGCAAAGACCTAGAATAGCCTCTGGACGAAATTTATGAAGTGGCATCTTGTATATTTCGTGCAAGGCTTCATGCACTCATTATGGTGGCTTCAAAGTCCTGAAATCATCACTTGTAACTCCGTTTGTCCCCCTTTGCATGCCATCATCTCCATGCTTGTTCTTGCTCCAATGTTCATCCTTCTCCAAGCTAGGCCCTTCATTTGTAAGCAAAACAAATGTATCCAATTTAGGCAACATCATATTCTCATGAACATTAGAATCATTACCAAGAAACAAAAGTACCGGTAATTTAGTTGGCGCATGCGAGCTCTAGTAATTGGTCCAAGATGTATAGCAAATAGGGCTGTGGGTGTAACAATGGTATTGATGTCCTCATCATCCTCCCCTTCTTGAAATGAAGTCGTCCTCGACGGAAGTTCATCTTCCTCACCCAAATATGGCTTCAAATCTACAATGTTAAAAGTGGGACTAACCCCAAAATCTGTAGGCAGCTCAAGTTTATATGCATTATCATTTACTTTCTCCAACACCTTAAAGGGACTAGCAGCACGTGGCATTAGCATTGATTTGCGCAAATCAGGAAATCTATCCTTACACAAATGTAACCAAACAAGATCTCCTGGTGCAAACACAACATGTTTTCTACCCTTATCTCCAGCAAGTTTATATTTAGCATTCATACGCTCAATGTTTTCCTTAGTTAACTCATGCATTTTTAAAATCAATTCAGCACGTTCTTTAGCATCAAAATTAACCTTCTCCGAAGATGTAAGAGGCAACAAATCAATAGGTGCATGAGGTAGGAAACCATACACAACTTCAAAAGGGCACATCTTAGTAGTAGAATGCAATGAACGATTATAAGCAAATTCAATATGAGGCAAGCATTCCTCCCACATTTTCTTATTATTCTTTAGAACAGCCCTAAGCATAGTAGACAATGTTCTATTGACTATTCAGTTTGTCCATCAGTTTGGGGGTGACAAGTAGTACTTAAAAGCAGTTTAGTCCCCAACTTAGCCCATAAACATCTCCAAAAGTGGCTAAGAAATTTAGTATCACGATCTGAAACAATAGTATTTGGCACACCATGCAAGCGAATAATTTCACGAAAGAACAAATCAGCAACATTAACAACATCATCGCTTTTATGACATGGTATAAAGTGTGCCATTTTCGAGAATCTATCCACGACAACAAATATGCTATCCTTCCCCTTCTTTGTTCTAGGTAAACCTAAGACAAAGTCCATAGATATATCCTCCCAAGGAACACTAGGTACAGTAAAGGCATATATAAACCATGAGGATTGAGTCGTGACTTAGCTTTTTGACATGTAGTGCAATGAGCAATAAAACGCCAACATCCCGCCTCATCTTTGGCCAAAAGAAATGTGTAGAAAGTACGCCCTCCGCCTTCTTCACGCCAAAGTGTCCCATTAGTCCTCCTCCATGCGCCTCCTGCAACAACAAAAGACTAACGGAGCTAGCTGGAATGCATAGCTTGTTAGCACGAACACAAATCCATCATTAACGACAAACTTGTTCCATGTTCTTCCTTCTTTACAATTTTGCAATACATCTTTAAAATCAGCATCATGCACATATTGACCTTTGATGGTCTCCAAACCAAATATTTTGAAAGTCAAGTTGTGAAAGCATAGTATAGCGATTTAGACAATGCATCAAGAATAACATTTTCTTTACCCTTCTTGTGTTTAATGACATTAGGGAAAGTCTCAATGAATTCAACCCATTTAGCATGTCTACGATTCAGTTTAGCTTGACTTTTAATATGTTTCAAAGATTCATGATCGAATGTATAACAAATTCTTTGGGACATAAATAATGTTGCCATGTTTCTAAAGTCCTAACAAGAGCATATAATTCTTTATCATAAGTAGAATAATTCAGACTAGGCCCACTCAATTTTTCGTAAAAGTATGCAACAGGTTTGCCATCTTGTAATAACACACCTCCTAATCCAATTCCACTAGCATCACATTCAAGCTCAAAAGTCTTATTAAAATCGGGAAGTTGGAGTAAAGGAGCATGTGTCAACTTATCTTTCAATACCGTGAAGGCTTCTTCCGTGCAAGACCCCAAACAAAAGGCACATCCTTCTTTGTAAGCTCATTGAGAGGTGCAACAATGGTGCTGAAATCTCTCACAAAACGCCTATAGAAACCAGCGAGGCCAAGAAAACTCCTCACTTGTGTGACCGCTTTGGGCTGCGCCAACTCTCAATAGCTTCAATCTTGGCTTTATCAACTTCAATTCCTGTGGAGTAACAACATAACCAAGAAAAGACACTCGGTCGGTGCAAAAGGTGCACTTCCCAAGGTTACCAAACAAACGTGCATCACGAGAGCAATAAAAATAGCACGTAAATGTTCCAAATGTTCCTCCAAAGATCTGCTATAAATCAATATGTCATCAAAGTAAACTACCACAAATCGTCCAATGAAAGCACGTAAAACTTCGCTCATTAATCTCATGAAAGTACTAGGTGCATTAGTTAACCCAAAAGGCATGACTAACCACTCATATAATCCAAACTTAGTTTTAAATGTTGTTTTCCATTCATCCCCAATTTCATACGAATTTGATGGTATCCACTACGCAAATCAACTTTGGAGAATATTATAGAGCCACTCAATTCATCAAGCATATCATCTAGCCTAGAAATAGGATGACGATAACTAATAGTAATATTATTAATGCCTCTACAATCAACACACATACGTGATGTACCATCCTTTTCGGCACTAGAATAATAGGAACAACACAAGGACTAAGGGATTCACAGATATAACCTTTGTCGAGCAGCTCATGTACTTGACGACAATCTCCTTCGCCTCCTCCGGATTGGTACGGTATGGCGACGGTTTGGCGGTGAAGCACCGAACTAAGCCAACTGATGCTCAATCCCTTGAATAGGCGGTAATCCCGGTGGCACGTCTTGTGGAAAGACGTCAGCGAACTCCTGCAAAATGTTAGTGACAGCAGGAGGCAAAGAGGAAGGCACGTCCTCGAATGAAAATAATGCCTCTTTGCACACAAAAGCATAACAAACATATTTGCTGAAATCTAGCTCATCAATATCAGATTTGGTTGCAAATAAACATGCACTTTTCAATTTTATTTCAGAAGCAACACTAGATGGTTTATTATTAGGCTTCATTTGTTGCTCAAATTCTTTTGCCACAAACTGATTTTCGCTCTTATTCTTCTCCTGTTTTGCTTTATTAGCTCTATTAATATCATCTTTCAAAATAGAATCTAGAGTCATAGGAAGCAAAGTAATATTTTTATCCTTATGAACAAGAGTATACTGATTGTTTCTACCATGGTGTACAGAATTTTTATCAAATTGCCATGGTCTACCAAGTAATAAGGAACATGCTTGCATAGGTACCCCATCACAATCAACATAATCAGCATATGTAGGGATACTAAAATGCACACGAACAGTACATGTTACCTTAACCTTGCCACTATTGTTGAACCATTGGATGTAGTAAGGATGTGGATGTGGTCTTGTGGTGAGAGAAAGCTTCTCCACCATATCCATGCTAGCCAAGTTGTTGCAGCTCCCTCCGTCTATGATGACGCGCACAGAACGTTCCTTCACAACTCCCTTGGTATGGAACAAATTGTGCCTCTGATTTTGCTTAGCTTGTGTGACCTGCACACTCAAAACACGTTGAGCAACTAAACATTCATACCTGTCAGCGTCTTCAGGAGCCATGTATTGCGTCTCATGATTAGAATCATCTCCACCGTGTTCTTCACGTGTAATAAGAGCCAACGTCTCCTCATCATAGTCACTAGCGGACTCATACCCACCATCCTTAGTAGCAATCATCACACGCTGAGATTTGCATTCTCTCGCATAATGACCTCTTCCCTTACAACGAAGACAAATAATATCACCGGTGTGCCCAGCTTGATGCCATGGAAGAAGAAGAGCTCGTGGTAGGCCGGCAAAAGCGCTCTTGGTAGATAGTGGAGGTTGTGCTCTTTCTTGTATCACGGCCGAGGTAGCAGCTGATGGAGGTGCTGGTGTAGTGGAAGTAGAGGATGCACGCGTGTCCATGATGAAAGTCGACCTGCGAGAAAAGTTAGTTCGCGCCAATGCTTGTCGATCCTGCACTTCACGCTCAGCTTTACAAGCAAGATGGAATAAACGAGTGATATTAGTATACTCCTTATACTCTAGAATGGTCTGAATCTCTATTTAATCCACCTATAAAACGTGCAAGCATAGCTTCATTCTCCTCAACAATACCACATCTAATCATGCCGTTTGTAATTCCCGATAATATTCTTCTACAGAATTTTTTCCTTGTCTTAAGCGCTGCAATTTTTGAAGCAATTCACGTTGATAATATGGTGGAACCCAACGAGTACGCATAGCAGTTTTCAAAGCAGCCCAAGTAGCGGGAATAGGATATAATCTACAATGTTCGCACCACCATACACATGCAAAGCTAGTGAAAGCACAAACAAAGAAGAAGAACCCGCTCTCCTCGGGATATTGTAAACATGTAAAACGTTGTTCAGTTTCTAACTCCCAAGTAAGATATATATCGTGAACATATCTACCCTCAAATGGTGGAATATTCAACTTCAGTTTAGGAATATGGACATCATCTCGCACTGAGGTGGTGGTGCAGCCTACCATTACGAATATATACCGAGGTCGACCTGTTGGTGGTGGTGCTGGTGGTCTGCACGTAGTTCTGATTTTGATCAACCTCATCCTCATAATCGCCTCGCATACTCATCATCCTCCTCGGTACCAAAGAGCAACATATGGCGAGGAGCCAAAGAAGCACCAACAGCAGAGCAGCCGCACCAGAATTTTGTCCCGCTCAATAGGAACACGAGCTCGTCCATACCGACTCGGAAGGGGCGAGTTGTTGTTGTTGCAGAGGTGCGATAGGTGCAGCCGGCGGTGGTTGTGGAAAACGCGAGCAATTCATTAAACTTGCTATCAAGCTTTGTTTCAAACGCCTTCTCAATGCCATCTATCTTCTCCATGGCCTCGTCAAATCTGTTTAGCACATCTTGCACCTGTCCACTCATCATTTGCTGAAATTTGTCATGTAGCTGTTTGTTCGTCGAGTTCTCCCAATCAGTCTCATCGGCTTGTGATCCTACCATGGTTAGCAGCAAATAGAAACACACAAGAATATGATCCTCAGACTACTAAGAAGTGGTGGTGGTGTATCACAAACCCGCAAGCAAATCTCAAATTCTTACCAGCCTCTTACCTGCAGCGGTGGTGATCGCAAATCGTTGTAGTCAAAACTCTCAAAGCTTGGATATAGCGATTGTTGGGGAACGTAGTAATTTCAAAATTTTCCTACGCACACGCAAGATCATGGTGATGCATAGCAACGAGAGGGGAGAGTGTTGTCTCACGCACTCGTGAGACAAGCGAAGCGCTGACGCAATGTAGAGGAAGTAGTGGTACGCCCTCCCGGTCCAACCGATCCAAGCACCGTTACTCGCACCTCCGAGTTCTTGACACACGTACAGCTCGATGACGCACCCGATCTCCGATCCAGCAGAGGCGCTGGGAGGAGTTCCATCAAGACGACGGCGTGGTGGCGATCTTGATGTTCTCTGTCGCAGGGCTTCGCCTAAGCACCGCTACAATATGACCGAGGTGTAATATCGTGGAGGGGGTCACCGCACACGGCTAAGGAACGATCTCAATGATCAACTTGTGTGTCCATGGGGTGCCCCCGCCCCCGTATATAAAGGAGTGGAGGAGGGGAGGGCCGGCCCTCTACTATGGCGCGCCCTGGGGAGTCCTACTCCCACCGGGAGTAGGATTCCCCCTTTCCTAGTCCAACTAGGAGCCCTTCCATGTATTAGGAGTAGGAGACTAGGAAGGGAAGAGAGAAGGAAGGAAGGAGGGTGCGGCCTCCCCAGTCCAATTCGGACTAGGCCATGGGGCGCACGGCCTGCCCTAGGCAGCCCTCTCTCTTTCCCTTGAGGCCCAATAAGGCCCAATACTTCTCCCCGCGAATTCCGTAACTCTCCCAGACTCAAAAATACCGAATCACAATCAATATAGTCGTCCAATATATCGATCTTTACGCCTCAACCATTTCGAGACTCCTCGTCATGTCCCCGATCTCATCCGGACTCAACTCCTTCGTACATCAAAACTCATAAACTCATAATATAATCATCGCGAAACCTTAAGCGTGGGACCCTACGGTTCGAGAACAATGTAGACATGACCGAGACACGCCTCGGTCAATAACCAATAGCGGACTTGATGCCCATATTGGTTCCTACATATTCTACGAAGATCTTTATCGGTCGATCCGCATAACAACATACGTTGTTCCTTTGTCATCGGTATGTTACTTGCCCGAGATTCGATCGTCGGTATCCAATACCTAGTTCAATCTCGCTACGCAAGTCTCTTTACTCGTTCCGTAATACATCATCTCGCAACTAACTCATTAGTTGCAATGCTTGCAAGGCTTAAGTGATGTGCATTACCGAGAGGGCCCAGAGATACCTCTCCGACATTCGGAGTGACAAATCCTAATCTCAAAATACGCCAACCCAACAAGTACCTTTGGAGACACCAGAGAGCACCTTTATAATCACCCGATTACGCCAGGATGTTTGGTAGCACACAAAGTGTTCCTCCGTAAACGGAGTTGCATAATCTCATAGTCATAGGAACATGTATAAGTCATGAAGAAAGCAATAGCAACATACTAAACGATCGGTTGCTAAGCTAACGAAATGGGTCATGTCAATCAGATCATTCAACTAATGATGTGATCCCGTTAATCAAATAACAACTCTTTGTGTATGGTTAGGAAACATAACCATCTTTGATTAACAAGCTAGTCAAGTAGAGGCATACTAGTGACACTCTGTTTGTCTATATATTCACATATGTATTATGTTTCCGGTTAATACAATTTTAGCATGAATAATAAACATTTATCATGATATAAGGAAATAAATAATAACTTTATTATTGCCTCTAGGGCATATTTCCTTCAGTCTCCCACTTGCACTAGAGTCAATAATCTAGATCACATCGCCATGTGATTAACATTGATAGTTCACATCACCATGTGATTAACACCCATAGTTCACATCGTCATGTGATCAACACCCAAAGGGTTTACTAGATTCAGCAATCTAGTTCACATCACTATGTGATTAACACCCAAAGAGTACTAAGGTGTGATTATGTTTTGCTTGTGAGAGAATCTTAGTCAACGGGTCTTTCACATTCAGATCCGTTATGTATTTTGCAATTTTCTATGTCTACAATGCTCTGCACGGAGCTACTCTAGCTAATTGCTCCCACTTTCAATATGTATCTAGATCGAGACTTAGAGTCATCCAGATTGGTGTCAAAACTTTCATCGGCGTAACCCTTTACGGCATTTAACCTTTTGTCACTTCCATAATCGAGAAACATATCCTTATTCCACTAAGGATAATTTTGACCGCTGTCGATGATCTACTCCTAGATCACTATTGTACTCCTTGCCAAACTCAAAGGTAGGGTATACAATAGATCTGGTACACAACATGGCATACTTTATAGAACCTATGGCCAAGGCATAGGGAATGACGTTCATTCTCTTTCTATCTTCTGCCGTGGTCGGGTTTTGAGTCTTACTCAATTTCACACCTTGTAACACAGCAAGAACTCTTTCTTTGACTGCTCCATTTTGAACTACTTCAAAATCTTGTCAAGGTATGTACTCATTGAAAAACTTATCAAGCGCCTTGATCTATCTCTATAGATATTGATGCTCAATATGTAAGCAGCTTCACCGAGGTCTTTCTTTGAAAAACTCCTTTAAACACTCCTTTATGCTTTGCGTAATAATTCTACATTATTTCCGATCTACAATATGTCATTCACATATACTTATCGAAATGCTGTAGTGCTCCCACTCACTTTCTAGTAAATACAGCTTCATTGCAAGTCTCAGATAAACTATATGCTTTGATCAACTTATCAAAGCGTATATTCCAACTCGAGATGCTTGCACCAAATCCATAGATGCACATTTTGTTAACACCTTTAGGATCGACAAAACCTCTTGGTTGCATCACATACAACTCTTCTTTAATAACTCAATTAAGGAATGCAGTTTTGTTTATCCATTTGCCAGATTTCATAAAATACGGCAATTGCTAACATGATTCGGACAGACTTTTAAGCATCGATACGAGTGAGAAAATCTCATTGTATTCAACATCTTGAACTTTGTCAAAAACCTTTTTCGAAAAGTCTAGCTTTGTAGATAGTAACACTACTATTAGCGTCCGTCTTCCTCTTGAAGATCCATTTATTTTCTATGGCTTGCCGATCATCGGGCAACTCCACCAAAGTCCACACTTTGTTCTCATACATGGATCTCATCTCAGATTTCATGGCCTCAAGCCATTTCGCGGAATCTGGGCTCATCATCGCTTCCTCATAGTTTGTAGGTTCATCATGGTCTTGTTACATGACTTCTAGAACAGGATTACCGTACCACTCTGGTGCGGATCTCACTCTGGTTTACCTACGAGATTCGGTAGTAACTTGATCTGAAGTTACATGATCATCATCATTAGCTTCCTCACTAATTGGTGTAGTAGTCACAGGAACAGATTTCTATGATGAACTACTTTCCAATAAGGGAGAAGGTACAATTACCTCATCAAGTTCTACTTTCCTCCCACTCACTTCTTTCGAGAGAAACTCCTTCTCTAGAAAGGATCCATTCTTAGCAACGAATGTCTTGCCTTCGGATCTGTGATAGAAGGTGTACCCAACTGTCTCTTTTGGGTATCCTATGAAGACATATTTCTCCGATTTGGATTTGAGCTTATCAGGTTGAAGCTTTTTCACATAAGCATCGCAGCCCCAAATTTTAAGAAACGACAACTTTGGTTTCTTGCTAAACCACAGTTCATATAGTGTCGTCTCAACGGATTTAGATGGTACCCTATATAACGTGAATGCAGTTGTCTCTAATGCATGATCCCAAAACGATATTGGTAGATCGGTAAGAAACATCATAGATTGTACTATATCCAATAAAGTACGGTTATGACGTTCGGACACACCATAACGCTGTGGTGTTCCAGTGGCGTGAGTCTGTGAACTATTCCACATTGTTTTAATTGAAGACCAAACTCAGAACTCAAATATTCGTCTCATGATCGATCATAGAAACTTTATTTTCTTGTTATGATGATTTTTCTACTTCACTCTGAAATTATTTGAATCTTTCAACTATTTCGCACTTATGTTTCATCAAGTAGATATACCCATATCTGCTCAAATCATCTTGTGAAGGTCGAAAATAACGATACTTGCCATAAGCATCAACACTTATTGGATCGCATACATCGGTATGTATTATTTCCAATAAGTCAGTAGCTTGTTCCATTGTTCCAGAGAACGGAGTTTTAGTCATCTTGCACAAAAGGCACGGTTCGCAAGCATCAAATGATTCATAACCAAGTGATTCCGAAAATTCATCTTTATGGAGTTTCTTCATGCGCTTTACACCGATGTGACCAAAAACGGCAGTGCCACAAATAAGTTGCACTATCAATATTAACTTTGCATCTTTTGGTTTCAATATTATGAATATGTGTATCACTACGATCGAGATCCAATGAACCATTTTCATTGGGTGTGTAACCATATAAGGTTTTATTCATGTAAACAGAACAACAGTTTATTCTCTTACTTAAATGAATAACCGTATTGCAATAAACACGATCAAATCATATTCATGCTCAACGCAAACACCAAATAACATTTATTTAGGTTCAACACTAATCCCGAAAGTATAGGGAGTGTGCGATGATGATCATATCAATCTTGAAACTACTTTCAACACACATCGTCACTTCACCCTTAACTAGTTTCATATTCTACGCAACTCCGCTTCGAGTTACTACTCTTAGCAACTGAACCAGTACCAAAAACCGAGGGGTTGCTATAAACACTAGTAAAGTACACATCAATAACATGTATGTCAAATATACCTTTGTTCACTTTGCCATCCTTCTTATCCGCCAAATACTTGGGGTAATTCGCTTCCAAAGGACCAGTCCTTTGCAAGAGAAGCACTTAGTCTCGTGCTTAGGTCCAGACTTGGGCTTCTTCACTTGAACAACAACTTACTTGCCGCTCTTCTTGAAGTTCCCTTCTATCCCTTTGCCCTTTTCTTGAAACTAGTGGTCTTGTTAACCATCAACACTTGATGTTCTTTCTTGATTTCTACCTTCATCTATTTCATCATCATGAAAAACTCGAATCATTTTCATCATCCCTTGCATATTATAGTTCATCACGAAGTTCTACTAACTTGGTGATGGTGACTAGAGAATTCATCAATCACTATCTTATCTCGAAGATTAACTCCCACTTGATTCAAGCGATTGTAGTACCTGCATAATCGAGCACATGCTCACTAGTTGAGCGATTCTCCTCCATCTTTTAGCTATAAAACTTGTTGGAGACTTCATATCTCTCAACTCGGTATTTGCTTGAAATATTAACTTCAACTCTGGAACATCTCATATGGTCCATGACGCTCAAAACGCCTTTGAAGTCCCGATTCTAAGCCGTTAAGCATGGTGCACTAAACTATCAAGTAGTCATCATATTGAGCTAGCCAAACGCTCATAACGCCCGCATATGCTCCTGCAATAGGTTTGTCACCTAGCGGTGCATCAAGGACATAATTCTTCTGCAAAGAATGAGGATAAACCTCGGATCACGGATCGAATCCGCATCATTGCTACTAACATTTTTAACACAATTTTCTAGGAATATATCAAAATAAACATATGAAAGCAACAACGCAAGCTATTGATCTACAACATAATTTGCAAAATACTATCAGACTAAGTTCATGATAAATTTAAGTTCAATTAATCATATTACTTAAGAACTCCCACTTAGACAGACATCTCTCTAGTCATCTAAGTGATCACGTGATCCAAATCAACTAAACCATAACCGATCATCACGTGAGATGGAGTAGTTTTCAATGGTGAACATCTTATGTTGATCATATCTACTATATGATTCACGCCGACCTTTCGGTCTCCGTGTTCCGAGGCCATATCTCGCATATGCTAGGCTCGTCAAGTTTAACTCGAGTATTCTGCGGTGCAAAACTGGCTTGCACCCGTTGTAGATGGACGAGAGCTTATCACACCCGATCATCACGTGGTGTCTGGGCACGACGAACTTTGGCAATGGTGCATACTCAGGGAGAACACTTCTTGATAATTTTAGTGAGAGATCATCTTAAAATGCTACCGTCAATCAAAGCAAGAATAAGATGTATAATAGATAAACATCATATGCAATCAAAATATGTGACATGATATGGCCATGATCATCTTGCGCCTTTGATCTCCATCTCCAAAGTACTGTCATGATCTCTATCGTCACCGGCACGACACCATGATCTTCATCATCTTGATCTATATCAATGTGTCATCACATGGTTGTCTCACCAACTATTGCTCTTGCAACTATTGCTATCGATATAGCGATAAAGTAAAGCTATTATTTGGCACTTGCATCTTATGCAACAAAGAGACATCCATAGGGCTTCGCCATTGCCGATAACTTCAACAAAACATGATCATCTCATACAACAACTTATATCTCATCACGCCTTGACCATATCACATCACAACATGCCTGCAAAAACAAGTTAGACATCCTCTACTTTGTTGTTGCAAATTTTACGTGGCTGCTACGGGCTTAGCAAGAACCGTTTTACCTCGCATCAAAACCACAACGATAGTTTGTCAAGTTGATGCTGTTTTAACCTTCGCAAGGACCGGGCGTAGCCACACTCGGTTCAACTAAAGTTGGAGAAACCGACACCGCTAGTCACCGTGTGCAAAGCACGGCGGTAAAACCAGTCTCGCGTAAGCGTCTGGCGTAATGTCGGTCCGGCCGCTTCATCCAACAATACCGCCGAACCAAAGTATGACATGCTGGTAAGCAGTATGACCTATATCGCCCACAACTCACTTGTGTTCTACTCGTGCATATAACATCAAACCATAAAATCTAGGCTCGGATGCCATTGTTGGGGAACGTAGTAATTTCAAAATTTTCCTACGCACACACAAGATCATGGTGATGCATAGCAACGAGAGGGGAGAGTGTTGTCTACGCACTCGTGAGACCAAGCGAAGCATTGACGCAATGTAGAGGAAGTAGTCGACGCCCTCCCGGTCCAACCGATCCAAGCACCATTACTCCGCACCTCCGAGTTCTTGACACACGTCTGCTCGATGACGCACCCGATCTCCGATCCAGCAGAGGCGCTGGAGGAGTTCCACAAGACGACAGCGTGGTGACGATCTTGATGTTCTCTGTCGCGCAGGCTTCGCCTAAGCACCGCTACAATATGACCGAGGTGTAATATCGTGGAGGGGGCACCGCACACGGCTAAGGAACGATCTCAATGATCAACTTGTGTGTCCATGGGGTGCCCCCTGCCCCCGTATATAAAGGAGTGGAGGAGGGAAGGGCCGACCCTCTACTATGGCGCGCCTTGGGGAGTCCTACTCCCACCGAGTAGGATTCCCTTTCCTAGTCCAACTAGGAGCCCTTCCATGTATTAGGAGTAGGAGACTAGGAAGGGAAGAGAGAAGGAAGGAAGGAGGGGTGCGGCCCTCCCCAGTCCACCCGGACTAGGCCATGGGGCGCGGCCTGCCCTAGGCAGCCCTCTCTCTTTCCATGAGGCCCAATAAGGCCCAATGCTTCTCCCGGCGAATTCCGTAACTCTCCCAGACTCAAAAAATACCCAATCACTTGAATATAGTCGTCCAATATATCGATCTTTACGCCTCAACCATTTCGAGACTCCTCGTCATGTCCCCGATCTCATCCGAGACTCGAACTCCTTCGTACATCAAAACTCATAAACTCATAATATAATCACATCGAAACCTTAAGCGTGCAGACCCTACGGTTCGAGAACAATGTAGACATGACCGAGACACGCCTCCGTCAATAACCAATAGCGGACCTGGATGCCCATATTGGTTCCTACATATTCTACGAAGATCTTTATCGGTCGACCGCATAACAACATACGTTGTTCCTTTGTCATCGGTATGTTACTTGCCCGAGATTCGATCGTCGGTATCCAATACCTAGTTCAATCTCGCTACCGCAAGTCTCTTTACTCGCTCCGTAATACATCATCTCGCAACTAACTCATTAGTTGCAATGCTTGCAAGGCTTAAGTGATGTGCATTACCGAGAGGGCCCAGAGATACCTCTCCGACATTCGGAGTGACAAATCCTAATCTCGAAATACGCCAACCCAACAAGTACCTTTGGAGACACCTGTAGAGCAGCTTTATAATCACCCAGTTACGTTGTGATGTTTGGTAGCACACAAAGTGTTCCTCCGGTAAATGGGAGTTGCATAATCTCATAGTCATAGGAACATGTATAAGTCATGAAGAAAGCAATAGCAACATACTAAACGATCGGTTGCTAAGCTAACGGAATGGGTCATGTCAATCAGATCATTCAACTAATGATGTGATCCCGTTAATCAAATAACAACTCTTTGTCTATGGTTAGGAAACATAACCATCTTTGATTAACAAGCTAGTCAAGTAGAGGCATACTAGTGACACTCTGTTTGTCTATATATTCACACATGTATTATGTTTCCGGTTAATACAATTCTAGCATGAATAATAAACATTTATCATGATATAAGGAAATAAATAATAACTTTATTATTGCCTCTAGGGCATATTTCCTTCAGCGATTACCAGGGAGAATCAAATGCACGACGTAGATGTATGTGGAGCTGGGAAGGCTTATAATATGGTAGCAAAAAAGGTCAGCAATAATCAATTCAGAGATGCAAACTTGAATAAACGCCAACGACGCAGATCTTGGTGCTGGTCCTAGGCTAGACCGTGCTAGAGACGCGAGCCTAGAACACTAACAAAATCACGGCGCTGCACGTAAACAAGGGAAAAGCACACTCTGGATTTTTTTTCGCTCCTTTTTTTTGCGTTGCTTTTTTTTTGCGCTGCTCTTTTTTTTTGCGAAAAATCACTATAATGGCGAGTGTCTCAAAACTCTTCCCAGGTCAAACTGACAGGATGGGCACGAAATTTTTTTGACCAATATTTTTTTTCGACTGCCTGGACCCAAAAATTGGAAACGGGTCAAAAAAAAAATTCTATAACGGCGACTGTCTCAATACGCTTAGAAATACCTAAAAATAGGATAGCCAGAATTTTTTTTGTCAAGTGCGTTTTCGGAATATTTTGGGCCTAAACGGAGGGTGGTTTCCGGACTCTTTTTTTTCGAAACCTACTCCGGCAAGGAAACACGAATCGGAAACTAGATGGATCCCGAAAACAAACCTAATATGCAAGGAACTTGGATTGGTGGTGGATATATGGTGGTAGGATGTGGCAGCGGTGGTGGTATATGATAGCGGTGGTGGTATATGGATACGGATTCGAAGCGGTGGCGGATAAGCGGTGGTGGTAGATGGCAGGGCGATGATGATGGTGCGCGCGGCGTGACAACTTATGACCGTAACACGAAACTCTAAAAGACTAGACTCTAAGACCAAAGAACTAGACACGATGATGCAACCGCAAATTCAACAACGCAAATACGTAAAAGATTATGCAAAGGCTCGATTGGTTCGGATATGATGAACTAACCCTAATTTTTGTCGTGGCTTTTTCGTGGACTGTAGGTATGAAGAACAGACTCAATCTAAACTACGAAAAACTGTAAAATCTCACCGAGCAATCTGGAAATCTGATACCACTTGATAGAGGCAAAGGTGTCCCGTCTTTCGATGAGATGGTGGATTTCGCTTTGGTGGAAGTCGACTTTGACGATCCGACTACTTAACGTCTGCGAGGATGTCGCGCTTTAGCAATCGCTAAACCAACTCCGAGAGGTTATTGACCACGCCGAGCACGATCAACTCTGACCACGAGGGTCTGCTTCATGAGCAAACGAAGAACAAGCAAGAAACCGAGATTGGAATCTGGATATTGCGAATATAAGATGAAAGCTTTATTGATCAAGGTGGGGTTACTGTGACACCTTTGTCCGGTCGTTGAACACAAACGGCACGCGAAGTTGCAGCTATGGCGAACTTTTAATCTAAACAAAACCCAAAGTCTAAACGGTGCCCTAAGGGCTGTATATATGGAGGAAGAGGGGTGAATTTCGTGGCCCTTGGTGGAGGGTCCAAAACTAACCCTATCTCTTGTTTCCCCACACATACGGACTCTAAAAATAGCCTATACTTATGTATTTCGAAATTACATGGGCTGGCCCAATAATAAGGTGACGCAGCACCTAGAATAGCCTCTGGACGAAATTTATGAAGTGGCATCTTGTATATTTTGTCCAAGGCTTCATGCACTCATTATGGTGGCTTCAAAGTCTTGAAATCATCACTTGTAACTCCGTTTGTCCCCTTTATGCATGCCATCATCTCCATGCTTGTTCTTGCTCCAATGTTCATCCTTCTCCAAGCTAGGCCCTTCATTTGTAAGCAAAACAAATGTATCCAATATAGGCAGCATCATATTCTCATGAACATTAGAATCATTACCAAGAAACGAAAGTACCTGGTAATTTAGTTGGCGTGCGCGAGCTCTAGTAATTGGTCCAGTATGTATAGCAGCAGGGGCTGTGGGTGTAACAATGGTATTGATGTCCTCATCAAAATTACATGTTTAATGAATTTTATTGTTAATATAATCTCTATGCTAATATTAATCAATGCCACCGTTTGAGAAATGCTACTGTCTTGCTTTCTTTCCCATTTAGATAAGGTAGATGCTTCTTTTTGTTGGCTTCTGTGTCATACACCGTTATTGACCACTAGTTGTTTCCTTTGCACCTCTGTGTAAACAGGGTTATCTACTTCACCTCGTTGCCATTTTGACCTTTTGTTGCACTGCACAAGACACTTTTGTTTTAAGAGTGTTTTGTGCAGTTCAACCAAAATGTCACACCGACAACGTTGCTTGATTGCTTGATCTTAGTGGAACTACACAGGAGGAGATCTTACTTCCTATCCGTGTTGGCAAATTTGGTTTAGATCTTCTTCTTGTGAGTTGTTTGAATTCTGCGTCATGAGAGGTCAGTACTAGCCTTCTTTCACATGATTTTGCAGTGTGCTTTCATATGTTGTGCTACTTGTACGGCAATGTTGCTTGATTTTAGTGAACTGCACAAATGGAGACAAGACTTCCAATCTGTATGTGCACCGTAATATCCCATTGAGGTAAGATAAGGATATTTCACAACTGCTGGCCTGTATTTTGCCAGTTTCATCAGAAAATTAATGCCATTGTTTAGTGCTATACTTGTGCTCCCCAATTGACGTTCCAAATCTTACATTGAAGGCGAAGCTTGTCTGTTATTGAACCAAGTGATGAAGGGGAAGAACAAGCGGAAGAAAAACAAAAAACAACTCCCGGTGCTGTAATGAAGCACTGGAACTGTGATGACACAAGTAATCATATAGTTTTGCATCTTAATTCATTGCTATGGCTGGAACGAGCAATTGTTTTTCCACTGATTTTATGCCACTCTTAATGTAATACGTAATCATCTCTACTTGTGCAAACATGGATCTTATTTGAAGATACAATATATTTTAGTGAAACTGCACAAGAAGATATTGGAAACATTAAACTAATCGAGGAGTATATAGTAAGTATGGCTACCACAGTAGATAGCAACAGATGGTTCCGGAGAAGTGCTTCATCTGTATGCTCTATACAATAAGCCTCCTGACAAAGGTTGGTACTCGGCCACTGATTTCATCCATATGATTGAGCTTTGTCATCTCTATTGGTGTTGTGCTACTGTTTAGATACTGTCATGAAAAAGTAGTATTGTCCTTGAGAAGTGCTTCATCTGGTGTTGTTTTAAATATTTCCTTTCCTTTTTTTTCGAGCAAACAGGGATGCTAGCATTTAGTTGTCCTCTTGTCTTTGCACAACATGATCCTCCTCCTCTGAAGAGGAATATGGAGTACGTGAAGTGACTAGTTCCGATTATGCCAGGATGAAGAAGCCATGTCTATCTTCTCATCGGAAGGAGCAGTTGAAGGATGGTTACATTACTCCCCACAAGACCAAACTAACTTCAGCTCAGAAGGACTAACAAATCTCCATTTTTCTGCTGTGATGCGCGAGTACAATGTTGTTCTAGGATTCTTTCTGGTGAGTTCCATTTTTCTAAAAGTGTGCTCTACATGGACCATGTAGGTGCCTGTTTAAACTGTAAATTCATAGTACAATTTGCTTTATACTAATCACTTTTTTTTATTTGTGCAAACAGGGGTGCTCAGCTTGATTTCAATGGGAACTGCACAAAATGTTCACGAATACATCAAATCATTCATTTCCACCACAAGCAAGGAGGTGCCGATAAGTTCAAGGTGTTGCAACATATAAGGGCAAAATCATACAAGCTACGCGCGAATTTGGTTGATTTTGGTGGAACTGCACAAAAAGAACAACTGGTTTATTTAGCACGAGGTGCCATGTCAATGTCCGAGCTGATGGCAAACCCTACCCATTCCACAATCGTAGGCATTTGATATTTTGGAATGGGACAACCGTGTCAAATTTTGCTCATTGATTTTAGCAAGAAGACATGCGTTTGATATTTTCGAATGGGACGCCCTTTGCTTTCAGCAGCGTCGATCAATTTTTTCTTTATTCTTTAGTTGTGAAGTAAATATTGGCTCCGACATGTGAATCACTGAGATGCATAATCATCGATTGTTTTGAATGTTCTCTATGAACTGCCAGGCCTGTGTGTTTGATTGCAATGTACAGAAACGCTAAAAAGCTGCTCAAACTCTTTGTACTCCTTCTGTTCCTTTTTTACTTCGCACATTGTGAAAGTATTTCTACATTGCAGTGATACTTTTACTGAAGACAAAACTTGTATGCAGACTAGAAAGGACCGGAGGGAGTGTTGGGGAACGTAGTAATTTCAAAAAAATTCCTACGCACACGCAAGATCATGGTGATGGCATAGCAACGAGAGGGGAGAGTGTTGTCCACGTACCCTCGTGGACCGTAAGCGGAAGCGTTAGCACAACGCGGTTGATGTAGTCATACGTCTTCACGATCCGACCGATCCAAGCACCGAACGTATGGCACCTCCGAGTTCAGCACATGTTCAGCTCGATGACGATCCCCGGGCTCCGAACCAGCAAAGCTTCGGGGATGAGTTCCGTCAGCACGATGGCGTGGTGATGATGATGATGTTCTACCGGCGCAGGGCTTCGCCTAAACTCCGCGACGATATGACCGAGGTGGAATATGGTGGAGGGGGGCACCACACACGGCTAAGGAACGATCCGTAGATCAACTTGTGTGTCCTAGGGTGCCCCCCCGCCCCCGTATATAAAGGAGCAAGGGGGAGGCCGGCCGGCCCTAGAGGGCGCGCCAGGAGGAGGAGTCCTCCTCCTAGTAGGAGTAGGACTCCCCCTTTCCTACTCCTACTAGGAGGGGGAAAGGAAGGGGGAAGAGGAGAAGGAAAGAGGGGGCGCCACCCCCCCTCCTAGTCCACCGGACCAGAGGAGAGGGGCGCGCCCCACCCTAGCCGCCTCTCTCTTTCCACTAAGGCCCATGTGGCCCATTAACTCTCCCGGGGTTCCAGTAACCTCCCAAGACTCCGGTTTTCTCCAAAACGTCCGAACACTTCCGTGTCCGAATATAGTCGTCCAATATATCAATCTTTATGTCTCGACCATTTCGAGACTCCTCGTCATGTCCGTGATCACATCCGGACTCAACAAACTTCGTTACATCAAAACTTATAAACTCATAATAAAACTGCCATCGAACGTTAAGCGTGCGAACCCTACGGGTTCGAGAACTATGTAGACATGACCTAGAACTATTCTCGGTCAATAACCAATAGCGGAACCTGGATGCCCATATTGGTTCCTACATATTCTACGAAGATCTTTATCGGTCAAACCGCATAACAACATACGTTGTTCCCTTTGTCATCGGTATGTTACTTGCCCGAGATTCGATCGTCCGTATCCAATACCTAGTTCAATCTCATTACCAGCAATTCTCTTTACTCGTTACGTAATGCATCATTCCGTAACTAACTCATTAGCTACATTGCTTGCAAGGCTTATAGTGATGTGCATTACCGAGAGGGCCCAGAGATACCTCTCCGACAATCGGAGTGACAAAACCTAATCTCGAAATATGCCCACTCAACATGTACCTTTGGAGACACCTGTAGTACTCCTTTATAATCACCCAATTACATTGTGACGTTTGGTAGCACCCAAAGTGTTCCTCCGGTAAACGGGAGTTGCATAATCTCATAGTTACAGGAACATGTATAAGTCATGAAGAAAGTGATAGCAATATACTAAACGATCAAGTGCTAGGCTAACGGAATGGGTCATGTCAATCACATCATTCTTCTAATGATGTGATCCCATTAATCAAATGACAACACATGTCTATGGTTAGGAAACATAACCATCTTTGATTAACGAGCTAGTCAAGTAGAGGCATACTAGTGACTATATGTTTGTCTATGTATTCACACATGTATCATGTTTCCGGTTAATACAATTCTAGCATGAATAATAAACATTTATCATGATATGTGGAAATAAATAATAACTTTATTATTGCCTCTAGGGCATATTTCCTTCAGTCTCCCACTTGCACTAGAGTCAATAATCTAGATTACATAGTAATGATTCTAACACCCATGGAGTCTTGGTGCTGATCATGTTTTGCTCGTGAGAGAGGCTTAGTCAATGGGTCTCGCAACATTCAGATCCGTATGTATCTTGCAAATCTCTATGTCTCCCACTTGGAGTTGGTCCCGATGGAATTGAAGCGCCTCTTGATGTGTTTGGTCCTCTTGTGAAACTTGGATTCCTTTGCCAAGGCAATTGCACCAAGATTGTCACGAAAGATCTTCATTGGTCCCGATGCACTAGGTATGACACCTAGATCGGAAATGAACTCCTTCATCCGACTCCTTCATTTGCTGCTTCGAAGCTATGTACTCCGCTTCACATGTAGATCCCGCCACGATGCTTTGTTTAGAACTGCACCAACTTACAGCTCCACCGCTTAATAAAAACACGATCCGGTTTGCGATTTAGAATCGTCCGGATCGGTGTCAAAGCTTGCATCGACGTAACCATTTACGACTAGCTCTTTGTCACCTCCATATACGAGAAACATATCCTTAGTTCTTTTCGTATTTCAGATGTTCTTGACAACTGTCCAAAGGATCCACTCTGGATTACTTTGGTACCTTCCCGCCAAGCTTATTGCTAAGCATACGTCGGTCTGGTACACATCATTGCATACATGATAGAGCCTATGGCTGAAGCATAGGAACATCTTTCATTTTCTCTATCTTCTGCTGTGGTCGGGCATTGAGTCCGACTCAACTTCACACCTTGAAGCACGGGCAAGAACCCTTTCTTTGCTCGATCCATTTTGAACTTTTTCAAAATTTTATCAAGGTATGTGCTTTGTGAAAGTCCTATTAAGCGCCTTGATCTATCACTATAAATCTTGATGCCCAATATGTAAGCAGCTTCACCGAGGTCTTTCATTGAAAAACTTTTATTCAAGTATCCCTTTATGCTATCCAAAATTCTATATCATTTCCAATTAATAATATGTCATCTACATATAATATCGAAAATGCTACTGAGCTCCCACTCACTTTCTTGCAAATACAGCTTCTCCAAAAGTCTCAGATAAAACCATATGCTTTGATCGCACTATCAAAGCGCTTATTCCAACTCCGAGATGCTTGCACCAGTCCATAAATGGATCGCTGAGCTTACACACTTTGTTAGCACCTTTTGGATCAACAAAACCTTCCGTTGCATCATATACAACTCTTCTTCCGTAAATCCATTCAAGAATGCAGTTTTGACATCCATTTGCCAAATTTCATAATCATGAAATGCAGCAATAGCTAACATGATTCGGACAGACTTAAGCATCGCTACGGGTGAGAAAGTCTCATCGTAGTCAACCCTTGAACTTGTCGAAAACCTTTCGCAACAAGTCGAGCTTTATGGACGCTTACATTACCATCGTCACGGCCTTCTTCTTAAAGATCCATTTATTCTCAATGGCTTGCCGATCATCGGCAAGTCAACCAAAGTCCATACTTTGTTCTCATATATGGATCCCATCTCAGATTTCATGGCCTCTAGCCATTTTGCGAATCTGGGCTCATCATCTCTTCCTCATAGTTCGTAGGTTCATCATGGTCAAGTAACATGACTTCCGAATAGGATTACCGTACCACTCAGTGCGGATCTTACTCTGTAGACCCACGAGGTTCGAGAGAAACTTGATCCAAGTTTCATGATCAATATCATTAGCTTCCTCACTAATTGGTGTAGTTGTCACAGGAACCGGTTCTTGTGATGAACTACTTTCCAATAAGGGAGCAGGTACAGTTACCTCATCAAGTTCTACTTTCCTCCCACTCACTTCTTTTGAGAGAAACTCCTTCTCTAGAAAAGATCCAATTTTAGCAACGAAAATCTTGCCCTCAGATCTGTGATAGAAGGTATACCCAATAGTCTCTTTTGGGTATCCTATGAAGACACATTTCTCCGATTTGGGTTCGAGCTTATGTGGTTGAAGTTTCTTCACATAAGCATCGCAGCCCCAAACTTTAAGAAACGACAACTTTGGTTTCTTGCCAAGCCACAGTTCATAAGGCATCGTCTCAACGGATTTTGATGGTGCCCTATTTAATGTGAATGCGGCCGTCTCTAAAGCATAACCCCAAAACGATAGCGGTAAATCAGTAAGAGACATCATAGATCGCACCATATCTAGTAAAGTACGATTACGATGTTCGGACACACCATTTCGTTGTGGTGTTCCGGGTGGCATGAGTTGCGAAACTATTCCGCATTGTTTCAAGTGTAGACCAAACTCGTAACTCAAATATTCTCCTCCACGATCAGATCGTAGAAACTTTATTTTCTTGTTACGATGATTTTCCACTTCACTTTGAAATTCTTTGAACTTTTCAAATGTTTCAGACTTGTGTTTCATTAAGTAGATATACCCATATCTGCTCAAATCATCTGTGAAGGTGAGAAAATAACGATATCTGTCGCGAGCCTCAACATTCATTGGACCACAAACATCAGTATGTATGATTTCCAACAAATCAGTTGCTCGCTCCATAGTTCCGGAGAATAGCGTTTTAGTCATCTTGCCCATGAGGCACGGTTCGCAAGTACCAAGTGATTCATAATCAAGTGATTCCAAAAGCCCATCAGTATGGAGTTTCTTCATGCGCTTTACACCAATATGACCTAAACGGCAGTGCCACAAATAAGTTGCACTATCGTTATCAACTCTGCATCTTTTGGCTTCAACACTATGAATATGTGTATCACTACTATCGGGATTCAATAAAAATAGACCACTCTTCAAGGGTGCATGACCATAAAAGATATTACTCATATAAATAGAACAACCATTATTCTCTGATTTAAATGAATAACGTCTCGCATCAAACAAGATCCAGATATAATGTTCATGCTCAACGCTGGCACCAAATAAAAATTATTTAGGTCTAAAACTAATCCCGATGGTAGATGTAGAGGTAGCGTGCCGACTACGATCACATCGACTTTGGAACCATTTCCCACGCGCATCGTCACCTCGCCCTTAGCCAATCTTCGCTTAATCCGTAGTCCCTGCTTCGAGTTGCAAATATTAGCGACGTAACCAAGATCAAATACCTGTACTATCATGAGCATTAGTAAGGTACACATCAATAACATGTATATCAATATACCTTTGTTCACTTTGTCATCCTTCTTATCCGCCAAATACTTGGGGCAGTTCCGCTTCCAAGGTCCATCGCTTGCGGTAGAAGCACTCGGCCTCGTGCTTAGGTCCAGACTTGGGTTTCTTCTCTTGAGCAGCAACTTGCTTGTTGTTCTTCTTGAAGTTCCTTCTTCTTCCCTTTGCCCTTTTCTTGAAACTAGTGGTCTTGTTGACCATCAACACTTGATGCTCCTTCTTGATTTCTACCTCCGCAGCTTTTAGCATTGTGAAGAGCTCGGAATTGTCTTGTCCATCCCTTGCATATTATAGTTCATCACGAAGCTCTTGTAGCTTGGTGGCGTGATTGAAGAATTTCATCAATGAAACTATCATCGTGAGATTAACTCCCGCTTGAATCAAGTGATTATTATACCCGCACATTTTGAGTATGTGTTCACCGAAGAACTATTCTCCTCCATCTTGCAGCTATAGAACTTATTGGAGACTTCATATCTCTCAATCCGGCATTTGCTTGAAATATTAACTTCAACTCTGGAACATCTCATATGCTCCATGACGCTCAAAACTTCGTTGAAGACCCGGTTCTAAGCCGTAAAGTATGGCACATCGAACTATCGAGTAGTCATCGACTTTGCTCGCCAGACGTTCTTAAGTTGTCGGTTGCATCGGCGGCAGTTCGGCACCCAGCGGTGCTTCCAGGATGTAATTCTTCCGTGCAGCAATGAGAATAATCCTCGTGTTACGGACCTAGTCCGTAATTGCTACCATCATCTTTCAACTTTGCTTTCTCAAGGAACGCATTAAAATTCAACGGAACAACAGCACGAGCCATCTATCTACAACAATCATAGACAAGCAAAATACTATCAGGTACTAAGTTTCATGATAAATTTAAGTTCAATTAATCATATTACTTAAGAACTCCCACTTAGACAGACATCTCTCTAGTCATCTAAGTGATCACGTGATCCAAATCAACTAAACCATGTCCGATCATCACGTGAGATGGAGTAGTTTCAATGGTGAACATCACTATGTTGATCATATCTACTATATGATTCACGTTCGACCTTTCGGTCCCCGTGTTCCGAGGCCATATCTGTATATGCTAGGCTCGTCAAGTCTAACCCGAGTATTCTGCGTGTGCAACTGTTTTGCACCCGTTGTATTTGAACGTAGAGCCTATCACACCCGATCATCACGTGGTATCTCAGCACAAAGAACTTTCGCAACGGTGCATACTCAAGGAGAACACTTCTTGATAATTAGTGAGTGATCATCTTAAAATGCTATCGTCAATCAAAGCAAGATAAGATGCATAAAGGATAAACATCACATGCAATCAATATAAATGATATGATATGGCCATCATCATCTTGTGCTTGTGATCTCCATCTTCGAAGCACCGTCGTGATCACCATCGTCACCGGCACGACACCTTAATCTCCATCGTAGCATCGTTGTCGTTACTCCATCTATTGCTTCTACGACTATCGCTACCGCTTAGTGATAAAGTAAAGCAATTACATGGCGTTTGCATTTCATACAATAAAGCGACAACCATATGGCTCCTGCCAGTTGCCGATAACTTCGGTTACAAAACATGATCATCTCATACAATAAAATATAGCATCACGTCTTGACCATATCACATCACAACATGCCCTGCAAAAACAAGTTAGACGTCCTCTACTTTGTTGTTGCAAATTTTACGTGGCTGCTACGGGCTTAGCAAGAACCGTTCTTACCTACGCATCAAAACCACAACGATAGTTCGTCAAGTTAGTGCTGTTTTAACCTTCACAAGGACCGGGCGTAGCCACACTCGATTCAGCTAAAGTGAGAGAGACAGACACCCGCCAGCCACCTTTAAGCAAGAGTGCTCGTAATGGTGAAACCAGTCTCGCGTAAGCGTACGCGTAATGTTGGTCTGGGCCGCTTCATCTCACAATACCGCCGAACCAAAGTGCTGGTAAGCAGTATGACTTGTATCGCCCACAACTCACTTGTGTTCTACTCGTGCATATAACATCAACGCATAAAACCTAGGCTCGGATGCCACTGTTGGGGAACATAGTAATTTCAAAAAAAATCCTACGCACACGCAAGATCATGGTGATGGCATAGCAACGAGAGGGAGAGTGTTGTCCACGCACTGTCGTGAGACCGTAAGCGAAGCGTTAACACAACGCTGTTGATGTAGTCGACGCCTTCACGATCCGACCGAGCCAAGCACCGAACGCACGACACCTCCGAAGTTCAAAGACACGCTCAGCTCGATGACGATCCCCGGCCCGATCCAGAAAGCTTCGATGAGTTCCACAAGACGATGGCGTGGTGACGATGATGTTCTTCTATCGCGCAGGCTTCGCCTAAACTCCGCGACGATATGACCGAGGTGGAATATGGTGGAGGGGGGGCACCGCACACGGCTAAGGAACGATCCGTAGATCAACTTGTATGTCCTAGGGTGCCCCCACGCCCTCGTATATAAAGGAGCAAGGGGGAGGCCGGCCGGCCCTAGAGGGCGCGCCAGGAGGAGGAGTCCTCCTCCTAGTAGGAGTAGGACTCCCCCTTTCCTACTCCTACTAGGAGGGGGAAAGGAAGGGGGAGAGGGAGAAGGAAAGAGGCGGCGCCGCCTCCTAGTCCACCTCGACCAGAGGAGAGGGCGCCCCCACCCCCGCCCCTCTCTCTTTCCACTAAGGCCCATGTGGCCCATTAACCCTCCCGGGGGGTTCCGGTAACCCTCCAGCACTCCGGTTTTCTCCGAAAATGTCCGAACACTTCCGGTGTCCGAATATATTCGTCCAATATATCAATCTTTATGTCTCAGCCATTTCGAGACTCCTCGTCATGTCCGTGATCACATCCGGGACTCCGAACAAACTTCGGTACATCAAAACTTATAAACTCATAATAAAACTGTCATCGAAACATTAAGCATGCGGACCCTACAGGTTCGAGAACTATGTAGACATGACCTAGAACTATTCTCGGTCAATAACCAATAGCGGAACCTGGATGCCCATATTGGTTCCTACATATTCTACGAAGATCTTTATCGGTCAAACCGCATAACAACATACGTTGTTCCCTTTATCATCGGTATGTTACTTGCCCGAGCTTCGATCATCGGTATCCAATACCTAGTTCAATCTCGTTACCAGCAAGCCTCTTTACTCGTTACGTAATGCATCATTCCGTAACTAACTCATTAGCTCCATTGCTTGCAAGGCTTATAGTGATGTGCATTACCGAGAGGGCCCAGAGATACCTCTCCGACAATCGGAGTGACAAAACCTAATCTCGAAATATGCCAACTCAACATGTACC
Source organism: Aegilops speltoides (assembly GCA_021437245.1). Lineage (NCBI taxonomy): Eukaryota > Viridiplantae > Streptophyta > Magnoliopsida > Poales > Poaceae > Aegilops > Aegilops speltoides. The sequence goes on from CM038141.1 coordinate 291,817,297, forward strand.
TTTGGAGACACCTGTAGTACTCCTTTATAATCACCCAGCTACATTGTGACGCTTTGGTAGCACCCAAAGTGTTCCTCCGTAAACGGAGTTGCATAATCTCATAGTTACGGGAACATGTATAAGTCATGAAGAAAGCAATAGCAATATACTAAACGATCAAGTGCTAGGCTAACGGAATGGGTCATGTCAATCACATCATTCTTCTAATGATGTGATCCCATTAATCAAATGACAACACATGTCTATGGTTAGGAAACATAACCATCTTTGATTAACGAGCTAGTCAAGTAGAGGCATACTAGTGACTATATGTTTGTCTATGTATTCACACATGTATCATGTTTCCGGTTAATACAATTCTAGCATGAATAATAAACATTTATCATGATATGAGGAAATAAATAATAACTTTATTATTGCCTCTAGGGCATATTTCCTTCAGGGAGTACATGTGAAACTGCTGCAAACGAGGTGATCACCCTGGGAATAATGCTAGTACGTATTGTTTTGCATGTTCATCCAATGCCAGTGATACAAGAATTCGAACTAATCAAAATAAATTCATTCATACACGATCGGATTTCATATAAACATGCCGGATTTCATTACATTTCATACATTCTTCACCTAAAAGGGTGCTACTGGAGGTATAATTAATTAACCGGTTACCCACTGTGTCCCGGCCGAGCCAACAGAAAGCTTGAAAGTGATTTAATCGTAGGTGTAGCTTGCATAACTGACATGTGGCCTGTTGGACCCACGTGTCAGTTAGCCAACTGCACCAGCAGTTAAGTAGAAGCAGCGTCCTTCTCCAACACATCTCTCCGACTCCACGTCGCCGCCAAGAAACTAATCGGCCGTCAATGGTCAACCCGCCTAGCTTGGTTTCAAATGGAGGGTAGCAGCGGTGGCCTTACTTGGACCCGAGCGGTGGCGACCTACCGTGTTATACTCTTCCTTGTTTTCTGTGTGACACGGCCTCATTGGCAGCGGGGCGGGGCCTCGGCGGAGCCGGTGATGTCCTTTGTCTCGTTGCCGGCGGGCGGCGCCTCGGCGGAGCGGTGTAAATCCTCCCCCTCGTTGCCGGTTGGGTGGGGCCTCGACTGAGCCGATGATGTCCTCTGCCTCATTGTTGGCGGGGCGGGGCCTTGGCGGAGCCGGCGGTGTCCGCTGCCTCGTTGTTGGCACCGCGGGGCCTCGGCGGAGCAGGGCCTCATCGACGCCAGCGGAACGGGGACTCGTCGGAGCCGACATTGTCCTCTGCCTCGTCCTCGATCTCTCCAAACAGCGCCTCGCACACTTCATCGCCCTCTTTGTAGGAGGCCGCAGCCTTTTCCACCCGCATGCGGTACCGCCAGTGCTCGAGGCGGCCCTCACGGGTGGAGCGGTATGAGTCGAGCAGCGCCTCCTGCTCCGCCTGCTCCGCGGCGATCTGTTCCTCCGCCTACAGGTGCTCCTGGAGGAGATGGTGGTTGTAGGCGGCGTCGGCCTGTCCCTCCCAGAACTGCTCCTCACACTTCTACCTCACCGTGTCCATATATTGGGAACGGGCCTCGCCGATGGTCATGGTGCAATGCACCGGCGAGGATGGCACGGAGGAGGGGGTTGGCGCCGGATCGTCGACTACCATGTTCTCCATTGGGACGTCGTCATCCTCCGGCTGCCTGCCGGCCAGCCAGTCGAAAGCAATGGCTGCCATCTCCTTGTGGTCCATCATCCGCCCATCCCGAAGAGCGCTGGAGCGCAAGGAAGCCATGGTGGGCAGTAGTGGTGTGGACAGGAGAAAGGGAACGGATGCGGATGACTGCGGCTATGGCCGGCGCAACAGTTTATATAGCAATGGTGGGCGGCGGAGGGACGGACGTGTGGCGCCGGAGTAGCCGCCTCGGCAACCGCATATCATTAATGTGGGCGGCAGATGGACGGACGGACGGCACTTGTGTCGTTTGAAGGCGGAGCAATCGCCTGCACCGAGAAGCGGGGCGGGCGGCGCTGACTATTTCGGGCGGAAAGCGCGCGCTGGCGAGGAGATGAGTTTACTTGGAGAGGATGACAATGGGGACCCACCAGGGCCATAGCCTCACATACGCAAGTGCCTCCTTATTATATAAAACTATAATTTTTTTGCTTCCTCCTATTTTGCTGACATCACGGTCCCACACCATTGTCAACCTATGTAGTCAATAAACGAGAGAATTGCACAAGAAGCGGCCGACAGCTGGGACCAAGCAGCTCGAACAATATTTGTGTTTTTTAGGTGTGAGCACTGCAGAGTTTTTCGATGTTTAACCCAGATATTAATTTTTCTCCTCTCGAACAACAACGAAAACATCGCTGCAGTATTAATCAGGCGGTTGTGGCCTGCCTAGCCCGTGCCGATATCCAAATCCAGATATTAATTTTTTCAAGTGAAAATGGCTAGCCCAGCTATACTTTTTTAGGAATAGGCAAGGTCAAGTTGTTATTCTCTGCTCACTGGCTGCAAATCTTTCCTAGGAGGGATGCATTAGGCTTAACAAGAAAATGGGCTTTAAGAAATAATAAATGGGATGTAATTATAAAAAGCTGGCAAGAATTATAAAAATGCACCAAACACGTAATTACTTTATAAAATATTATTTTTGGATATTGAAAATTTCAATTCCATTAATTGTTGCGAGCACAATGTTTCGTTGGATTTTGACGTAACATAAATTTATATTGAAATTTTATTTAATCTAACTAGAAATTTCGGGATAAAAATATTTCGGATCCCATCAAAATGTGGGAAATTTTATTGAATTCCGTTTTGAACGGTTGGTTGAAATGGGATGTACTTTTAACAAACTGTAAATGGGGTGTAGTAAATTCTATTAAAATTCAAAAATGGGCTGCACATTCTTACAAATCTCAAATGGGCTATAAGTTCTCTGCTACACACTTGTGGCCTTACTAAGTTGACGCGTCCCCTAAAAAAAGAGTTGACGCGTATGCAAGGCTTTGTCAACTTATAGTCAACACACGATTCTAGCAGCAGTGGCCGTTGGATGTCCATCCAACGGATGTTGTGCTTCTTCTTCAATCTCGGATATTCTAGCTTCACCCACCCAAAAAATGATTCCTCCCCCTGACATCTGGGGTGCACCATTTCGGAAGCTGACCTGTGGGCCTACTAAGTTGACGCGTACCAAGGGCTTTGTCAACTTAGTCAATATAAATTATTCTAGCTGCAGTGACCATACGATGTCCATCCAATGGCCGTCGTGATTCTTCAACCTCTGATCTTCTTGCTCCACCCCGAAAAGCAAAGGTCGGTCGTGCCGCCGCCTCCCGCCTCCGTGGCGGGTCAGGTCTTTGCCGAGGCCTCACCGCCTTACTACTCCCACCACGCCGTGCCATCCTCCACTCACCCACACCCTGTTATTCTCATGCTACGGCAGCCTCACACCACACCAACCAAGAACCCTCGTACTCCTCTCCGCTGGGCATCCATCGCCAGTGTCTTCCCGGCCCACGTCATCCCTTCCTAGGCCTCACCGTCGTCCACCGCCGTGGTGCTCTCGACGCGGCGTGGTCAACATGGTGAAGGAACGACTTCCATCGGACGTGGACTGTACGTGGAGAGGCTGACAACTGGGTCCATGGTCGCAGCAAGGAAGTGCCTCCTTATTACGCGGAAGATAATGATTCCTCCACCTGACAGCAGGGACCCACCGGATGGGCCACTGTATTTCGTGAAAAAAACATTTCCCTCCGACTGCTGGGACCCACCAGCTACATCTTCGCATGCAAGGAAGTGCGTCCGGGCCAAAAAAAACGATTCGCCCCCTGACTGCTGGGACCCACCAGCTACATCTTCGCACGCAAGGAAGTGCACGGCGATACCGACCCACCTGGTCGAAGCGTACATAGCGTTGTCATTCTGGTCGCGAACGTGTACGTATATACTGGTCGATGTAGAGGTGTGCACGTGCCGTAGTAGAGGCGTGCATGTGTCGTAGTAGAGGCGCGCACATAGCATGTACACGTACGTACAGCGGACAGGGTGCAAAAAGTAAATATGGCCACGTACGTACATACGGGCGAGGTCTCGAACGCCTACTCGCATACATACGGCCAGGGCTCGTGTACATGGCTGGGTCGGAACGAAGAAACTACATCGTCGTCGTGTTCGTGGGGAGCCAACCGGCTGGGTCGGAACGGAATGCGCCATCGTGTTCATCAGGAGGGCTTGGACGGAACAGGCGATGGAAACGAGGCCTAGCGTACCGTAAAACAAAGGAAACGGCCTTGTGTTCGACCCGGCCACGTTCGAAACGGGATCCTGTTCATTGGGAGGGGTCTGACATACCGCAAAACGGAGGAAACGGACTTGTGTTGGACCTCCTACGGTCGAAACAGGGTCCTGTTGATCGGGAGGGGTGTGGCATACCGCAAAACGGAGGAAACGAACTTGTGTTGGAGCGCTACGGTCAAAACGGGGGTCCTGTTCATCGGGAGGGGTGTGGTGTACTGCAAAATGGGACTCCACGACATACTGTTCATCTCCACCATCGACCTCCTCCAACCTCCATGGGCTACTGTTCATCCACCGTCGATCTCCTCCAGCCTCCACCATGATCGCTCATCCACGGGCTCTGCTCATCCAGCCAAAGACCGCCGCTTCTCCAGCCGCTCTTCGCTCAACCACCCCTCTCCACGGGCTCTGCTCAACCATCCCTCCACGGGCCACTTCATCCACCCTCCACCATCTACTGCTCATCCAACCTCCACGGGTCATCCTGCTCATCCAGCCCTCCACGGGTCCTGTTCATCCAGCCCCAACCGGCTCGATCGATCGGGGTCCTGTTCATCCAGAGGCAACACCACGAGGTCCTGCTTCATCCACCCCCGCCACTGCTCATCCAACCCTCCACCCCCCACAACGCCACTGCTCAACCAGAGGCAGATTGATCGGCTTGATTAGCGGCGATGAGCGGCGAATCGCCGATCGCTCGGGTTCGCTTAGGCAACGCCGCTCGGGTTCGCTTAGAGCCCAACGCCGCACACACGCCACAGACGTATGAAAGAAATGCGCATCGCCGCCCCGACCACCCACCGTAACCGGAACTCCTCGATATTTTCTCACCCTTGCTTCTACCATGGTTTTTCCATCATGGACGGCCCAAAGAATGTCATGCAGCCGCCGCCTCCGCCTGCCTGGACTTAAAAGCCCATTTTTGTCATGATTTTTTGTCATAGAAGTAGGAGCCCACCACATCTATGATGATACCGGGTTTTGTCACAATTATCGTCATAGAAGTGTCATAAGTATGACAGAAAAAATTCGTTCGGCCCAAAATGTCACGGATGTGTCTTTTTTTTGTAGTGCATCCGTTAGCTTAGCATTATGATCGTGTTAGTTTCATTGCTACTGCTTTCTTCATGATTTATACAAGTTCCTCAGACTATGAGATTATGCAACCCCCGAATACCGAAGGAACACTTTGTGTGCTACCAAACTTCACGACGTAATTGGGTGATTATAAAGGTGCTCTACAGGTGTCTCTGAAGGTGTTTGTTGGGTTGGCATAGATCGAGATTAGGATTTGTCACTCCGTGTTTCGGAGAGGTATCTCTGGGCCCTCACAGTAATACTCATCACTATAAGCCTTGCAAGCATTGTGACTAATGAGTTAGTTGTGGGATGAAGTATTACGGAACGAGTAAAGAGACTTGCCGATAACGAGATTGAACTAGGTATTGAGATACCGACGATCGAATCTTGGGCAAGTAACATACCGATGACAAAGGGAACAACGTATGTTGTTATGCGGTTTGACCGATAAAGATCTTCGTAGAATATGTAGGAACCAATATGAGCATCCAGGTTCCGCTATTAGTTATTGACCGGAGACGTGTCTTGGTCATGTAGTTCACGAACCCGTAGGGTCCGCATGCTTAACGTTTGATGACGATTGGTATTACGAGTTTATGTGATATGTTGTACCGAAGATTGTTCGGAGTCCCGGATGTGATCACGGACATGACGAGGAGTCTTGAAATGGTCAAGACATAAAGATTGATATATTGGACGACTATGTTCGGACACCAGAAATGTTCCAGAGAAGTTTCGGATAAAACCGGAGTGCCGGAGGGTTACCGAAACCCCCGGGGAACTAATGGGCCTCGACAGGCCCTAGTGGAGAGAGAGAGAGGGGCCGGCTAGGGCAGGCCGCACGCCCCCTCCCCATGAGTTTGAATAGGACAAGGAAGGGGGGGGGGGGCGCCGCCCTTGCCTTCCCTCTCTCCCTCTCCTTCCTTACCCCTCCCTTCCCCAAGTTGGAAACCTACTAGGAATAGGATTCCTAGTAGGAATCCTACTTGGGGCGCGTCCTACAGGGGCCGGCCGGCCTCTCCCCTTTCTCCTCTATATACGGGGCAGGGGGCACCCTAGAACACACAAGTTGACAATTGTTTAGCCGTGTGCGGTGCCCGCCTCTACAGTTACACACCTCGGTCATATCGTCGTAGTGCTTAGGCGAAGCCCTGCGCCTGTAACTTCATCATCACCGTCACCACGCCGTCGTGCTAACAAAACTCTCCCTTGGCCTTAACTGGATCAAGAGTATAAGGGACGTCTCTGAGTTGAACGTGTGCTGAACGCGGAGGTGTCATACGTTCGTGCTTGGATCAGTTGGATCACGAAGACGTTTGACTACATCAACCGCGTTAACTAAACACTTCCGCTTTCGGTCTACGAGGGTATGTGGACACACTCTCCCCTCTCGTTGCTATGCATCACATAGATAGATCTTGCGTGATCGTAGGAAATTTTTTGAAATTACCGCGTTCTCCAACAGTGGCATCCGAGCCAGGTCTATGCGTAGATGTTATATGCACGAGTAGAACACAAAATGTTGTGGGTGATAATAGTCATACTGCTTACCAGCATGTCATACTTTGATTCGGTGGTATTGTTGGATGAAGCGGCTCAGACCGACATTACGCGTACGCTTACGCGAGACTGGTTCTACCGACGTGCTTTGCACATAGGTGGCTGGTGAGTGTCTGTTTCTCCAACTTTAGTTGAATCGAGTGTGTCTACGCCCGGTCCTTGGTGAAGGTTAAAACAACACACTTGATGAAAAATCATTGTGATTTTGATGCGTAGGTAAGAACGGTTCTTGCTAGAAGTCCGTAGCAGCCACGTAAAACTTGCAACAACAAAGTAGAGGATGTCTAACTTGTTTTTGCAATGCTTGCTGTGATGCGAGATGGTCAAGCATGATGTGATATCAATTGTTGTGTGAGATGATCATGTTTTGTAACAAAGTTTTCGGCAACTGGCAGGAGCCATATGGTTGTCACTTTATTGTATGCAATGCAATTGTCATGTAATTGTTATACTTTATCACTAAGCAGTAGCGATAGTCGTAGTAACAATAGGTGGCGAGACGACGATGATGCTACGATGGAGATCAAGGTGTCGTGCCGGTGACGTTGGAGATCATGACGATGTTTCGATGATGGAGATCATGAGCACAAGATGATGATGGCCATATCATGTCGCATATTTTGATTGCATGTGATGTTTATCCTTTATGCATCTTATTTTGCTTAGGACATCGGTAGCATTATAAGATGATCCCTTACTATAGTTCGTCGTGCCGAGACACCACGTGATGATCGGGTGTGATAAGCTCTACGTTCACATACAATGGGTGCAAGCTAGTTTTGCACATGTAGAATACTCGGGTTAAACTTGACGAGCCTAGAATATGTCGATATGGCCTCAGAACACTGAGATCAAAAGGTCGAGCGCGAATCATATAGTAGATATGATCAACATAGTGATGTTCACCATTGAAAACTACTCCATCTCACATGATGATCGGACATGGTTTAGTTGATTTGGATCACGTGATCACTTAGATGATTAGAGGGATGTCTATCTAAGTGGGAGTTCTTAAGTAATATGATTAATTGAACTTTAATTTGTCATGAACTTAGTACCTGATAGTATTTTGCATGTCTATGTTGTTGTAGATCAATGGCCCGTGCTACCGTTCCTTTGAATTTTAATGTATTCCTAGAGAAAGCTAAGTTGAAAGATGATGGCAGCAACTACACGGACTGGGCCCGTGACTTGAGGATTATCCTCACTGCTGCACAGAAGAATTACATCCTGGAAGCACCGCTAGGTGCCAGGCCTGCTGTAGATACTACTGATGACGTTAAGAACGTCTGGCAGAGCAAAGCTGATGACTACTCGATAGTTCAGTGTGCCATGCTTTACGGCTTAGAATCAGGACTTCAAAGACGTTTTGAATGTCATGGAGCATATGAGATGTTCCAAGAGTTGAAGTTAATATTTCAAGCAAATGCCCGAGTTGAGAGATATGAAGTCTCCAACAAGTTCTACAGCTGCAATATGGAGGAGAATAGTTCTATCAGTGAACACATACTCAAAATGTCTGGGTATCATAATCACTTGACTCAGTTGGGAGTTGATCTTCCAGTTGATTGTGTCATTGACAGAGTTCTTCAATCATTGCCACCAAGCTATAAAAGTTTTGTGGTGAACTATAATATGCAAGGGATGAACTAGACTATTCCCGAGCTCTTCGCGATGCTAAAGGCCGCGGAGGTAGAAATCAAAAAGGAGCATCAAGTGTTGATGGTCAATAAGACCACTAGTTTCAAGAAAAATGGCAAAGGGAAGAAAGGGAACTTCAAGAAGAACGGCAAAAAGGTTGCTGCTCAAGAGAAGAAACCCAAGTCTGGACCTAAGCCTGAAACTGAGTGCTTCTACTGCAAGGGACTGGTCATTGGAAGCAGAAATGCCCCAAGTATTTGGCGGATAAGAAGAATGGCAAAGTGAAAGGTATATCTGAAATACATGTTATTGATGTGTACTTAACTAATACTCGCAGTAGCGCCTGGATATTTGATACTGGTTCTGTTGCTCATATTTGCAACTCGAAACAGGGGCTACAAATTAAGCAAAGATTGGCTAAGGACGAGGTGACGATGCGCGTGGGAAATGGTTCCAAAGTCGATGTGATCGCGGTCGGCACGCTACCTCTACATCTACCATCTGGATTAGTTTTAGACTTGAATAATTGTTATTTGGTGCCAGCGTTGAGCATGAACATTACATCTGGATCTTGTTTGATGTGAGACGGTTATTCATTTAAATCAGAGAATAATGGTTGTTCTATTTATATGAGTAATATCTTGTATGGTCATGCACCCCTATTGAGTGGCCTATTTTTGTTCAATCTCGATAGTAGTGATACACATATTCATAGTGTTGAAGCCAAAAGATTGAAGCTTAATAATGATAGTGCAACTTATTTGTGGCACTGCCATTTGGGTCATATCGGTGTAAAGCGCATGAAGAAACTCCATACTGATGGACTTTTAGAATCACTTGATTATGAATCACTTGGTGCTTGCGAACCGTGCCTTATGGGCAAGATGACTAAAACTCCGTTCTCCGGAACAATGGAACGAGCTACTGACTTATTGGAAATAATACATACCGATGTATGCGGTCCAATGAGTATTGATGCTCGTGGTGTGTATCGTTATTTTCTTACCTTCACAGATGATTTGAGCAGATATGGTTATATATACTTAATGAAGCATAAGTCTGAAACATTTGAAAAGTTCAAAAAAATTCAGAGTGAAGTGGAAAATCATCGTAACAAGAAAATAAAGTCTCTACGATTTGATCGTGGAGGAGAATATTTGAGTTACGAGTTTGGTCTTCATTTGAAACAACATGGGATAGTTTTTACAATTAACGCCACCTGGAACACCACAGCGAAATGGTGTGTCTCAACGTCGTAACCGTACTTTATTAGATATGGTGTGATTTATGATGTCTCTTACTGATTTACCGCTATCATTTTGGGGTTATGCTCTAGAGACGCCTGCATTCACTTTAAATAGGGCACCATCAAAATCCGTTGAGACGACGCCTTATGAACTACGGTTTGGCAAGAAACCAAAGTTGTCGTTTCTTAAAGTTTGGGGCTGCAATGCTTATGTAAAAAAGCTTCAACCTGATAATCTCGAACCCAAATCGAAGAAGTGTGTCTTCATAGGATACCCAAAGGAAACTGTGGGGTACACCTTCTATCACATATCCGAAGGCAAAATCTTTGTTGCTAAGAATGGATCCTTTCTAGAGAAGGAGTTTCTCTCGAAAGAAGTGAGTGGGGGAAAGTAGAACTTGATGAGGTAACTGTACCTTCTCCCTCATTGGAAAGTAGTTCATCACAGAAATCAGTTCCCGTGATTCCTACACCAATTAGTGAGGAAGTTAATGATGATGATCTTGAAGCTTCAGATCAAGTTACTACCAAATCTCGTAGGTATTCCAGAGTAAGATCCGCACCAGAGTGGTATGGTAATCCTGTCCTGGAAGTCATGTTACTAGACCATGATGAACCTACGAACTATGAGGAAGCAATGATGAGCCCAGATTCCGCGAAATGGCTTGAGGCCATGAAATATGAGATGGGATCCATGTATGAGAACAAAGTGTGGACTTCGATGGACTTGCCTGATGATCGACAAGCCATAGAAAATAAATGGATCTTTAAGAAGAAGACCGATGCAGACGGTAATGTTACTATTTACAAAGCTCGACTTGTTGCGAAAGGTGTTCGACAAGTTCAAGGAGTTGACTACGATGAGACTTTCTCACCCGTAGCGATGCTTAAGTCTGTCCGAATCATGTTAGCAATTGCTGCATTTTATGATTATGAAATTTGGCAAATGGATGTCAAAACTGCATTCCTGAATGGATTTCTGGAATAAGAGTTGTATATGATGCAACCGGAAGGTTTTGTCGATCCAAAGGGTGCTAGCAAAGTGTGCAAGCTCTAGCAATCCATTTATGGACTGGTGCAAGCCTCTCGGAGTTGGAATAAACGATTTGATAGTGTGATCAAAGCATATGGTTTTATACAGACTTTTGGAGAAGCCTGTATTTAAAAGAAAGTGAGTGGGAGCTCTGTAGCATTTTTGATCTTATATGTAGATGACATATTGTTGATTGGAAATGATATAAAATTTCTGCATAGCATAAAGGGATACCTGAATAAGAGTTTTTCTATGAAAGACCTCGGAGAAGCTGCTTACATATTGGGCATCAAAATCTATAGAGATAGATCAAGACGCTTGATTGGACTTTCACAAAGCACATACCTTGATAAAGTTTTGAAGAAGTTCAAAATGGATCAGTCAAAGAAAGGGTTCTTGCCTGTGTTACAAGGTGTGAAGTTGAGTCAGACTCAAAGCATGACCACCGCAGAAGCTAGAGAGAAAATCATTCCCTATGCTTCAGCCATGGGTTCTATCATGTATGCAATGTTGTGTACCAGACCTGATGTATGTCTTGCTATAAGCATAGCAGGGAGGTACCAAAGTAATCCCGGAGTGGAGCACTGGACAACGGTCAATAACATCCTGGAATACCTAAAAAGAACTAAGGATATGTTTCTCGTTTATGGAGGTGAAAAAGAGCTCGTCGTGAACGATTACGTCGATGCAAGCTTTGACACTGATCCAGATGACTCTAAGTCGCAAACCGGATACATATTTTTATTTAATGGAGGAGATGTCAGTTGGTGCAGTTCCAAACAGAGCGTCCTGGCGGGATCTACGTGTGAAGCGGAGTACATTGCTGCTTCGGAAGCAACAAATGAAGGAGTTTGGATGAAGGAGTTCATATCCGATCTAGGTGTCATGCCTAGTGCATCGGGTACAATAAAAATCTTTTGTGACAATACTAGTGCAATTGCCTTGGCAAAGGAATCCATATTTCACAAAAGAACCAAGCACATCAAGAGACACTTCAATTCCATCCGTCATCAAGTGTCGGAAGGGGACATAGAGATTTGCAAGATACACACGGATCTGAATGTTGCAGACCCGTTGACTAAGCCTCTTCCACGAGCAAAACATGATCAGCACCAAAGCTCCATGGGTGTTAGAATCATTACTATGTAATCTAGATTATTGACTCTAGTGCAACTGGGAGACTGAAGGAAATATGCCCTAGAGGCAATAATAAAGTTACTATTTATTTCCTTAATTCATGATAAATGTTTATTATTCATGCTAGAATTGTATTAACCGGAAACTTAGTACATGTGTGAATACATAGACAAAACATATAGTCCCTAGTATGCCTCTACTTGACTAGCTCATTAATCAAAGATGGTTAAGTTTCCTAACCATATACATGTGTTGTCATTTGATGAACGGGATCACATCATTAGGAGAATGATGTGATGGACATGACCCATCCGTTAGCTTAGCATTATGATCGTGTTAGTTTCATTGCTACTGCTTTCTTCATGATTTATACAAGTTCCTCAGACTATGAGATTATGCAACCCCCGAATACCAGAGGAACACTTTGTGTGCTACCAAACGTCACAACGTAATTGGGTGATTATAAAGGTGCTCTACAGGTGTCTCCAAAGGTGTTTGTTGGGTTCGCATAGATCAAGATTAGGATTTGTCACTTCGTGCTTTGGAGAGGTATCTCTGGGCCCTCTCGGTAATACTCATCACTATAAGCCTTGCAAGCATTGTGACTAATGAGTTAGTTGCGGGATGAAGTATTATGGAAAGAGTAAAGAGACTTGCCAGTAACGAGATTGAACTAGGTATTGAGATACCGACGATCGAATCTTGGGCAAGTAACAATACCGATGACAAAGGGAACAACGTATTTTGTTATGCAGTTTGACCAATAAAGATCTTTGTAGAATATGTCGGAACCAATATGAGCATCCAGGTTCTGCTATTGGTTATTGACCGGAGACGTGTCTCGGCCATGTCTACATAGTTCTCGAACCCATAGGGTCCGCACGCTTAACGTTTGATGATGATTGATATTATGAGTTTATGTGATCTGTTGTACCAAAGATTGTTCGGAGTCCCGGATGTGATCACGGACATGACGAGGAGTCTCGAAATGGTCGAGACATAAAGATTGATATATTGGACGACCATTTTCGAACACCGGAAGTGTTCCGGAGAAGTTTCGGATAAAACCGGAGTGCCGGAGGGTTACCAGAACCTCCCGGGGAACTAATGGGCCTCGATGGGCCCTAGTGGAGAGAGAGAGGGGCCGGCTAGGACAGTCGTGCGCCCCCTCCCCTTAGTCCGCATAGGACAAGGAAGGGGCGGGGGGGCGCCCTTGCCTTTCCTCTCACCCTCTCCTTCCTTCCCCCTTCCTTCCCCAAGTTGGAAACCTATTAGGAATAGGATTCCTAGTAGGAATCCTACTTGGGGCGTGCCCTACAGGGGTCGGCCGGCCTCCCCCCTTGATCCTTTATATACGGGGGCAGAGGGGCACCCTAGAACACACAAGCTGACAATTGTTTAGCCGTGTGCGGTGCCCCCCTCCACAGTTACACACCTCGGTCATATCGTCTTAGTGCATAGGCGAAGCCCTGCGCCGGTAACTTCATCATCACCGTCATCACGCCGTCGTGCTGACGAAAATCTCCCTCGGCCTCAACTGGATCAAGAGTACGAGGGACTTCTCCGAGCTGAACGTGTGCTGAACGCGGAGGTGCCATATGTTCAGTGCTTGGATCGGTTGGATCGCGAAGACGTTTGACTACATCAACCGCGTTAACTAAATGCTTCCGCTTTTGGTCTACGAGGGTACGTGGACACACTCTTCCCTCTCGTTGCTATGCATCACATAGATAGATCCTGCGTGATCGTAGGAATTTTTTTGAAATTACCGCGTTCCCCAACAGTAAGCACCTCCGAGACTGGATTTTTTTTGTGATTGACGAAGTCATCACAGACGCCGTCGTAGTCGATGGGAACATATCCTTCCACCGAGCGAGCATCGCCGGAAAGTCTTAAAAAAATCCAGAAAAATGAAACTTCAATTCACAGCGAGATGTTGATAGCTACGCAAGGGAGAATTGTTAACATGGTAATGATAAGTTACTCATTTTATCTAGTTTTAGTAAGTATATTCTTTCTAGGTCATTTCAGTATTTTTAGGTGTCCAAATGAGACCCCAGTTTGTATACATGACTTTTGTCGCTCTTTTCCAAATAGCATAAGCGAAAAAATAATCTCAGCTTGGCTTCCCTGGGCTTTTTTTGTGTGACGGAAACACCAAAATCCATTAAAAAAGTTCACAAGAAGTATAGAGCACCCCAAGCATAATAAAAATTACATCGATGTCTTTAGACCACCAAATGACCAATACCGCCGTCAGAATGAGCCACCGACGCGATGTTGTCGTCGCTCTTTTACCGAAGCCGACCTGACCTTATTGATGACAATTGAAAAGTCATCATGCACATGATCCTAAGGACCACGCCCTGGAACTGTAGTCTTCGTCGTTGAACCCTTGAATCGATAAAAAAAAACCTAGCCTCGCTGTCATCGCCCCCAAGAAGACCACATGCTTCTCTAGGCATTAGTCGGCTCAAATTCAAATGGTAGCACAAATAGTGTGAAACACATGACAGCAGAATGTTTTTTTCTTTCATAAAGAGGAAATACCTCCGACTTGTCTAATTATTGATGTACGCAGACACGACAATACTACGATCAAGAATGGGCAATTTGAATGATACGAGAAATTATTTTAACAAACACTCCTTCCATTCTATATATAGGAAGTGTGGGGTTTCATTAAGAAAATGATTTAATAAAGAATTACATCGATTATATATGGTTTAGATGGTATAAATTTACCCCTAGAAAAGATTGTATAAATTTACAATGTTATGCAAGTAGTTTTGAAGCGAATACAATGAAACCAATTTCATCATAAAAATATACTCCTTTCGATACCTATTAACTGTCGCTGATTTATACCAGACAAATGTTTATACTAATGAAACACAATACACTATACATAAAAGAATTAAGAAGAAATGTATCTATTCGACGCAACCGCTGCCTCCTCTCCCAAGAGAGTTTAAGTTCCTCTTTCTCCCGTTGGCACCGTCGCCGGTCTGCCTCGTGTCTGATGGTCTTAGGGCCATGGAGGTGTGGTGCAGCCCATACCGGCGGGAAGGGTCATGCCTTTTTAGGCGGTGTTTTTTAATTCCTTTAGGTTTGTGTCATGCTCAGAAAGGCGGCGCGGCAATGACTCCCAGAAGATGGAATAGAGTTCTCGCGCCTAGCCCCGTCTCGGTGATGCGACTGGCATCTAGCTTCATCCAATGGGCGTGCATAGATGTGTCTCTACTGGATCTCGTGGGATTCTGTCAGTGCCGGTCTTCGGTGGATCTGCTTGAATCCAATTTTCGTTTGTGTCTATAGGTTGGATCCTTCCGATCTACACTTCTCTTCATCAACGAGGGTTGCTGTTCTGGTGCACTGGTCGCGTGGGGGCTTAGCACGACGGCTTCCTTATTATCTTGTACAACAAGTTTTGTCCGACTTCGGTGAGAAAGGGATCAATGATGGTGGTGTGCCTTCGGTCCGCTCAAGTGCTTGCAGTGGTAGCTTGGTGGTCTATGGACGTGATTGTAATATTTTGTTATTCCTGATGCTCTTTGCACTGCCATGACACATGCTGAATACTCCCTCCGTTCCGAAATAGTTGTCTTTCTAGAGATTTCAACAAGTGAATACATACGAAGCAAAATGAGTGAATCTACACTTTAAAATATGTCTACGTACATCCGTATGTTGAGTCCATTTGAAATGCCTAGAAAGACAAGTATTTGGGAACGGAGGGAGTAGATGGGATGTTTTTCCGGTCAAAAATGAAGGTCAAGATTTAAGAATACCCAAAATAAATATCTTGATGCTTATTTTGAGCTGTATTACCTTGGAATTATGTAGGGCCCGAACGTTGAAAATGATGTTTGGCAGGTGGTGGCAATATGCTATACAGAAGATGTATGGATTCGCTGGATTTACTTTTTAGCATGATTAGCTCGATCATTAGATAGAAATCCTAAAATAAAAAATGCTAGCGGAGTGGTTTCATCAGTCAAGCGAGGTCACTAGCACTAACCACATGGAGCGGAGGAGTGATCCTGTGATGCACGAGGACGATGAGGCTGGTCGTAATGATAGTATCATAGCTAGTATCATGCATGCCAACTAGGCAATTTTGATGAGGTGTCATAGCATTAAATGAAAAAAAGAGGTGTAGATCATATCACGACATCAGATCATATTAAATGTTATCTACTTTGTGTAATGCATAGCAATAAATAGAGACTACACGATACTAACATACGATCTTACGATAGGGAGGAAGATTATACACCCAGATCATATGCATGATACTAGTATATGATACTCCCCATTACAACCAGCCTCCGGTGCGCGTGGTCCTGGTCTACCAGAACCCCTCGTGGGTGCGCGACAGCTTGAGGCCGTTGGGAGACGTGGGACGCGCCGGGGTGACACGTGTCCTGGACGGACGTTTCCCGGCGCGGGCCTGTGGGTCCACGTCAGTGTTGACCTTTTCCTTCCTCGTGGGTCGCGCTGGCGCAGCCGTCCAGATGGCCACGGAGGGACGTGAACCAGGCCACGCGTGCTATCGGCAACAGCCCCACGCGCCAGATCGGCGAGTTCACGTGGGCTTCCCTGCCTGGCGCGGCCCACGGGAATCCGCAGTGCAGATTCCGCGAAGATGACGAGGAGATCTGCAGCTGCAAGCAAAATTACCGAGCGGAAAGAGAGAGAGAGAGAGAATAGTTCAGATTCCACTGCCTTGTTTATTCCCGTGAATAAAAGCGATCTGCGCTGCGATTTAGTTCCGCTAAAGCGTGAGTACTAATTAAAGATTGGTATACTTATTTGTTTGGGGATTTTTTCCGGCCATTCGATCACTGGGTCGTTGCAAGGGCAAGGCGGCTCTGCGTGCATGCTCACTCGGAATCTTCTCGCATGTGTGTCAAATCGATTGTGCTTCAACCATCAGTTATCTGTCCAAGACAGCAAGCATAGCAGCATCGTTGAGAGAGAGATAGAGAGAGAACAAAGCGAGGCAAATAAAGAAGTATGCTAAGTATCTCGTCAAGTTGAGTAGGGAATCTTGAGCTAACCCTTTCCCTTTTCTCGGCTAGAGACTGGATACTCCAATCAAAATCAAAATGCTCGGCGCTTTCGTTTAGCACTCGCAGTAGCAACTAGTAGCAACTTGCACCTACTCCACGAAAATTTAAAAAGAACTGCGGAAAGGACCGTAGAATTGTATCAAAGCCAAACAATGGTAGTACAAAGCACGCAAACTAAAAATAAATTACAACCAGGTTCTTGGGAACCCGCCATCCATTTCTTTCAGAAATTCCATTGAAGCCCACTGTGCCTTAGAATATATTCATTTTACATCTCCTTTTGAAACTCAACGTGCTTTGCTTCAGTAGTAGATGATTATTGGATCATTGGAGCCGTCGCTTTTCGTGGCTAGTGGATCGCGTCGATCGGTCGATGACTGACAGATAATCGTTGGTTTCTGTTGCAAGTGTCGTTTTTTTCGAGGGTCCAAGAGTTTTGAGTTGTTTGTTTGTCCCAGATGCGAATACGACGATCACATGTACCGGAATGGGCTGCGTGTGGGAATGGGTTGCAGAACTGCATGAATGTATGATTGTACCGGATATAGGCCCACTATCATCAATAATGCACGATTTTTTTAGGGTATAACCAAATTTTATTGCTCAAAATCCACATGATATGAGATACTCCCTCCGTCTGAAAATACTTATCGGAGAAATGCATAAAAATTGATGTATCTAGAACTAAAATACGTCTAGATGCATTCATTCCTCCGACAAGTATTTCCGAATGAAGGGAGTACAAAATGGATCATGGAGTTAGACCAACCAGACATGTCGCCCCTGATCGAGAGAATGCGAAAAGTTGGCTAACCTATCGGCGTCGCTATTAGTAGCTCGGCCTTCAAAAGGAAAAAATATATAATTAAACATTGAGACCTACTATTAATCTCCCTGAATGTTCCCATGTACTCCCTCACTTCCTTTCTCAATGTTCCCGTGAGATCTTCTTTTTTGCAGTGAAGTGAGATCTTCTCCTAGAGATACAAACTCCTGCCATGCAATAGCTTCCGGTGTCACTGCATCAGTTATGCCACAAATTACCAAGGAGGAGCTTCCCATCTAATTTCCCTACATCGCGACATAAACCGAGTGCCGCACCCCTCACTCGATTTCTTGCAGTGGCCGCATCCGCATGTATTTTCATATAACCTGGTGGGGGTGCCTTCGTGTTGGGGAACGTTGCATGGAAAGCAAAATTTTGTATGCACACTCAAGATCTATCCATCGAGATGCATAGCTACGAGAGGGGGGGGGAGCATCTTCATACCTTTGACGATCGCTAAGCGGAAGCGTTTATCAACGCGGTTGATGTAGTTGTACACCTTCACTATCCGTCCCGATCAAGTACCGAACTTATGGCACCTCCGCGTTCAGCACACGTTCAGCTCGATGACGTCCTCGCCTTCTCGATCCAGCGAGAGGGGCGAAGTAGTAGATGAGTTCCGGCAGCACGACGGCATGGTGACGATGGTGGTGAAGAACAATCTCCGCAGGGCTTCGCCAAGCACAACGGAAACTATGACGGAGGATAAACTAGAGGGGCGGGGTTGCCGGCACACGGCTTGATGATTTTTTATGTGTTTCGGGTGCTAGCCCTGCCCCTCTATTTATATGTTGGGCCGTGGGGTCGTTTCTTGAAGAAAGATACTCCTCAAAGTCGGTCTAGCCTGCAAGGCAAGGGTCCTTCTCGGACTCCAGAACCAGACGCCATAGTCCTCGACGTCTGGCCCGGAAGCCATGGGCCTCGGCGTCTGGCCCAAGGCTAGACGCCAGGGTCCCTGACCTTCGCAAAACTTCGTTTTGCACCGACCTAAAGCCCCGTGGGCCTTACCCCTTTGCCTAACCATATCATCCTATATATCAATCCTTACCTCCGGACCATTCCGAAGCTCCTCGTCATGTCCATGATCTCATCCGGGACTCCGGACAACATTCAGTCACCAACATACATAACTCATATAATACGACGAACGTTAAACGTGCGGACCCTACGGGTTCGAGAATGATGTAGACATGTCCGAGACGCTTTTTCGGTCAATGGCCAACAGCGGGACCTGGATGCCCATATTGGTTCCTACATATTCTACGAAGATCTTTATCAGTCGAACCTTTATGACAACATACGTAGTTTCTTTTGTCCGTCGGTATGTTACTTGCCCGAGATTCGGTCGTCGGTATCTCCATACCTAGTTCAATCTTGTTACTGGCAAGTCTCTTTACTCGTTCCGTAATACATCATCATGTAACTAACTCCTTAGTCACTTTGCTTGCAAGCTTCTTGTGATGTTGTATTACCGAGAGGGCCCAAAGATACCTCTCCTTCATACGGAATGACAAATCCCAGTCTCCATCCATGCCAACCCAACAAACACTTTTGGAGATACCTGTAGAGAATATTTATGATCACCCAGTTACGTTGTGACGTTTGATGGCATACAAGGCATTCCTCTGGAGTCCGGGAGTTGCATGATCTCATGGCCAAAGAATCATGTATTTGACATTAAGAAAGCAGTAGCAATAAACTGCACGATCATTTGTTATGCTAACGGTTGGGTCCTGTCCATCACATCATTCTCCTAATGATGTGATCCCGTTATCAAATGACAACTCATGTCTATGGTTAGGAAACCTTAACCATCTTTCGCTCAGCAAGCTAGTCTAGTAGAGCCTCACTAGGACACGTATTTGTTTATGTATCCACACATGCATTTAAGTTTCCGGTCAATACAATTCTAGCATGAATAATAAACCTTTATCATGAACAAGGAAATATAATAATAACAACTTTATTATTGCCTCTAGGGCATATTTCCATCGCTTCGTCTCACCCTTGTTCTGCCCAGTCACCTAGTGGTTCGAGAACTTTCTGTCTGCTCTATATTCAGCTCATCGATGGATCTGCATATAAAACGCATGTGTGGTCGATGGGCTCTGAAAAATCTCATCATAAATTGCCTTTCGACGTGCCCACCAGATGGCCCAGAGTGTGATAACTAATCTTACAAACGAAACATGTGATAATGTATCTATCAGCCACTGTCTCACACTGGATTCAGTTGTCTCGCATAGGTGTTCTGCTAAAACTCCATCAACCAAAGCTCACACGCATCTAGCCATCGAACACTCTAGGAAAGTGTGCCGCCAAAAATCCTCCGCACCACACATACCACAAGTACTCGTTGTAAACATGTTCTTGTGAGCTCTGACATCTTCCGGCCCGAGAGAAGAAAATAAATTGATCATGCAGATAAAACACCAGCACACAACATATTTACCGCGAGAGCTATTTCCCACTCGTAGGAATTGCTCCCGGGCGGGAAATAGCAGGCCGACCCAACAGTGCAGCGTCTGGTTCATGTTTTTCTTCTCGTTTTCCATTGTTTTTCTAACCCCTTTTTCGCTTATTTTATTTTATTTTCTCCTTTCAGTTTTATTGATTTCTTGTTTTCTTTGTTTGTTTGTCGGTTTCCTTCGTGTTTTCCTAATAAACTTGTTTTATTTTTCTTTTTCCTTTTTTGTGGGGGCATCTTTTATTTTTTTCATCACGTGTCTACTTCTTTTCATGAATAATGTATACTTTTCATAAACCAGGGACATTTTTTGTGTGCACGGCTAACATTTCCAAAACACATGATTAACATTTTATTTAATATATGGTTTAATGTCTACTCTTTTCATGCATGTTGTGCATTTTCCTAATGCAACAGGAATAAATTTTATTCACTTTTAACCTTTTTCAAATACATGATTAATATTATTTTCAAATATATGTTAGATGTCTATTTTTCCAGCACATATCTATATTTTTCATACATATGTTTATATTCTTTGTACACATCAAAAACATTTTTGATACATGTTTACATTTTTCAAATACATGTTTTTTTTTCAAATATGTGTTTTGATGTCTATTTTCATCATGCATATTTTACATTTTTTTGTACACATATTAAATATTTTTCATACAGGCTTACATTTTTCAAATACATTATCAATTTTTTTCTTAAAACATATGTTTTTATGTTTACATTTCTCATACACATCTTAAATTTTTCATATAGACCAGAAACATTTTTATACACGCTTAACATTTTTTAAATACATGGTTAACATCTTTTAAAATATTTTTTGATGACTACTTCTTTCATACACATTGTACATTATTCGTGTACATCAGAAATATTCTTGTTATACATGTTTAACCTTTTCTCAAATACTCCCTCTATCCCAGAAAACCTGTTGCAACTCTTAACTAACTCATGCACAATTGTGGTTAAGGGCTACGACAGTTCTTTCGGGACAGAGGGAGTACATGATTAACATTTTTTAAATGTGTGATGAATATTTTTATAAAACTAAAGGAAAATAGGAAAATGGACATAAAAACAAAAGTGAAAAATGGAAACAAAAATTGAAAATGGAAAAGAACATAAAAAGGAAAAAGTGGGCGGACGTCACCACTACTCGGTCGACCCACAAATCAGTTGCCTTCAGGCCAGGCAAGCTACCGCCTCGCATTAGGCGGGACATAGCCCTCCCCCCCCCACTGTCTCGCGCTGGGTTCAGTTGTCTCGCATAGGTGTTCTGCTAAATCTCCATCAACCAAAGCCCACACGCTTCTAGCCATCGAACACTCTAGCAAAGAGTGTCGCCAAGAATCCTCCGGACCACACAAGACCACAAGTACTCGTTGTAGACATGTTCTTGTGAGCTCTGACATCTTCCGGCCTGAGAGAAGAAAATAAATTGATTATGCAGATAAAACACCAGCACACAGCCTGTTTACCGCAAGAGCTATTTCCCACTCGTAGGAATTGCTCCCGGGCGGGATAGCAGGCCGGCCCAACAGTGTAGCGCCTGGTTCATGTTTTTCTTACCGTTTTCCACTGTTTTTGTAACCCCTTTTTTGCTTATTTTATTTTATTTTCTCCTTTTCAATCTTTGGTTTTATTGATTTCTTGATTTCTTTGTTTGTTTGTCGGTTTCCTTCATGTATTTTTCTAAAAAACTTGATTTATTTTTCTTTTTTCTTTTTTCTTTTCTTGTGTGGGCATCTTTTATTTTTCAACACGTGTCTACTTCTTTTCAGGAATAATGAATATTTTTCATAAATCCGGGACATTTTTTGTGTGCACGGCTAACATTTCCAAAATACGTGATTAACATTTTATTTAATTATGCTTTAATGTCTACTTTTTCATGCACATTCTGAATGCAACAGGAATAACTTTTTATTCACGTTTAATCTTTTTACAAATACATGATTAATATTATTTTTCAAATATATGTTTAGATGTCTATTTTTCCAACACATATCTACATTTTTCGTACACATCTTTACATTCTTTGTACACATCAAAAACATTTTTATACAGGTCTACATTTTCTAAATACAAGATTAATATTTTTTTCAAATATGTGTTTTGATGTCTAATTTTATCATGCATATTTTACAGTTTTTGTACACATATTAAACTTTTTCATACAGGCTTAGAATTTTCAAATACATTATTAAATTTTCTTAAAACACATGTTTTTATGTTTACATTTCTCATACACATCGTAAATTTTTCATATAGAGCAGAAACATTTTTTATATGCGCTTAACATTTTTAAAATACATGATTAACTTTTTTTGAAATCTTTTTTTGGTGACTACTTTTTTCATACACGTTGTACATTATACTTGTACACCAGAAATATTCTTGTTATACTCCCTCCGTCCGAAAATACTTGTCAGAGGAATGGATGTATCTAGACGTATTTTAGTTCTAGATACATCCATTTTTATGCATTATCCGACAAGTATTTCCGGACGGAGGGAGTACATGTTTAACCTTTTCTCAAATACTCCCTCTGTCCCGGAAAAACTTTCGCAACTCTTAATTAACTCATGCACAATTGTGGTTAAGAGCTACGCGAGTTCATTCTGGACAGAGGGAGTACATGATTAACATTTTAAAATGTGTGATGAATATTTTATAAAACTAAAAGTAAATAGGAAAATGGAAATAAAAACAAAAGAGAAAAATGGAAACAAAAATTGAAAACAGAAAAGGTAAAGATAAAAAGGAAAAAGTGGGCGGACGTCAGCACTACTCGGCCGACCCACAAATTGGCTACTACTTCGGGCCAAGCAAGCTACCGCCTCGCATTAGGAGGGACATAGCCCCCCACCCCCCTCGGGTTTGCTCTGGATTTGATGGGAGGCACTGGGCCTTGCGGTTGACTTGGGCATCGAGTGTCTCAACAGTTAACGAGCTTCGAGCTCTAGTGGAGGATAGTGCGCCGTCGGTTCTTTGTGTTGTGGAGACGCAGATTGCAAAGAATCGAGTGGAGGGTTTGGCGGTGTCATTAGGTTTTCAAAATAGTTTTGCAGTAGCTAGCAGTGGTAGGAGTGGAGGTCTTGGTATTTTTTGGAAGTCAGATGTTAATCTTGTAATAAAAACTTTTCGCAGATCACATTGACTCGGTATTGAGCCCGGTTCGAGCAAAGGAGGCTCACATGTTTCTATGGGGAGGCGAACAGGAGCATGCGGTATAAAACTTGGGAAACTATGAAGAGGCTGAGGGGGGAGAGTACCCTGCCGTGGCTATGCATCGGTGACTTCAATGAAATACTTCGCCAGGAGGAATAGATGGGACCAAACACACGGGATAGTGCACAAATGGATGGGTTCAGAGATGCGGTGGATGTTTGTGGCTTGGCGGATATTGGATATTTGGGTCTTGACTGGACATTTGAAAAGCGAGTGTCAGGTGGTCAAAACTGCAGGGTCCGGCTAGACCGAGCGCTGGCCTCGCCGAGCTGGTCCTTACTTTTCCCTTTTGCAACACTAGAACACCTGACAGCAGCCAAGAGCGATCATTGTCCGATCCTACTCAGGACGGACACAGAGATGGGTAGCCAACGGATGGTCGGGAGAAAACCATTCCGGTACGAGTGTGCTTGGGAGACTGACGACCGCTTTCGCGACGTGGTAGACGAAGCTTGGAATGGAAACGGCCCGGCGTCAAATCTAGCTGACTTGGCTAATAAGCTCAACAACGTTTCAGCATCAATGTTAAGGTGGAGTAAGAGGACATTTGGATCTGTACGGCAGGAGATGAGGGAGTTGCGTCACCAGCTTGCTGAGCTTAGAGCTGATCCATTGCGGACGGGCCCTGGACAGGAAGAAGCAAAGGTTATGGATCACTTGATTGAATTATCGTACAGGGAGGAGATCATGGCAAAACAACGCTCTCGGATCATGTGGCTGGTTGAAGGTGATAGCAACACGAAATTTTTTCAGCGGAAAGCAAGTGCTCGGCGGGCAAAAAATAGGATCGTCCAACTGGAACGAGCTGATGGAACGGTGTGCACTGACCCGAGCGAGCTGGCAAGTATGGCCACAGAGTTTTATGAAAACTTGTATTCGTCGGAGGGCACGACTGGTATGGAGGAAGTTTTGTCTCACATCCCTGTTCGTGTGGATGGAAATATGAATGCTCGTCTTAACGCATATTATAGCAAGGAGGAGGTAAAGAGGCCCTGCTTCGATGTTCCCAACCAAGGCACTGCCCACCGGTTTTCCCGCCAGATTTTTTCTATCGATTTGTGCGGTGATGAGGTTACTAGGATGATCATCCGAGTGCTTGATGGAGTTGATTCCCGGAGGAGATAAACAACACGCTCATCGATTAATTCCCAAGATCTCCAAATCCAAAAGTTTTAGGACAATTTCGCCCTATAAGTCTCTCAGAACGTAATCTACAAGATTGCGTCAAAGGTCTTAGCTAACCGGCTGAAATTATTTCTCCCCGATATCATCTCCGAAGAGCAGTCTGCCTTTATCCCAGGACGTCTCATTACGGACAATTTTATCTCGGCCTACGAGTGTTTGCATTATATGAAAACAAGAAGGGTGAAGGGAAATAGATTTTGTGCGCTTAAGCTGGATATGATGAAGGCATATGATCGCTTGGAGTGGCCGTATCTAAAGGCGGTGATGATCAAACTAGGGTTCAGCCCTAGATTTACGGAGACGGTAATGAGGTGTGTCTCTTCGGTCACCTTCTCAGTTTTGTTTAATGGTGGTTGTCTGGATGGTTTCAGGCCGACTCGTGGGCTAAGGCAGGGAGATCCAATCTCGCCATATTTATTTCTGCTTGCAGTGGAGGGACTTTCTTTCTTGCTCAAGTCACAAGTTGGAGTTCAAGGTATTGCAGTTGCACCGACAACCCCTTTAGTTAATCACCTCCTATTTTCCGACGATAGTCTACTCTTTTTTGAGGCAAATGAGGAGTCTGCTACACGTGTTAAAGGTCTTCTCAGAGTTTACTGTGATGCATCAGGCCAGAGAATAAATGTAGACAAATCATCGATTTTTTTCAGCAAGGGGGTAGCGGACTTGACCAAAGCAGCGGTCAAAAATATCCTTGAGGTACACAATGAGGCGCTCACTGAGAAATATCTGGGTTTACCCTCTGATGTGGGAAGAACGAAAGAAGGATCTTTCAAGTATTTAAAGGACAGAATCTGGAAACGTGTGCAAGGTTGGATGGAGAAGTGTCTGTCAGCGGGCGGGAAGGAGGTCCTCATCAAATCTGTCGCCCAAGCCATCCCTACATATTCGATGGCATGCTTCAAGCTACCTCGAGGTCTATGCGAGCACATCAATAGTCTGATACGGAAGTTCTGGTGGGGAAGTAAAATGGCGAGAGGAAGACGGCCTGGGTGTCGTGGAAAACTATGTCAAAACCCAAGTATATGGGTGGCCTGGGCTTTCGAGATATCAAACTGTTCAACCTGTCACTCCTAGCTCGTCAGGCATGGAGGATGATGCAGCAACCAGGGTCCTTGAGCGCTCGCGTTCTGAAGGCTCGGTATTTCCCGGATACTGATCTGTTGAATGCCACTTTGGGAAATACACCTTCCCAGGTCTGGCGATCTCTCTTGGAGGGTCGCGATGTTCTGTCCCTGGGACTTATTAAGAGGATCGGCACAGGAGCTACTACTAACATTTGGTCCGACAACTGGCTGCCGAGAGATTTTGAGCTCAGGCCTATATGTGCACGATCAGTAAACCCGCCGGAGTTGGTGTCGGAGCTAAT
Organism: Aegilops speltoides; assembly: GCA_021437245.1. Classification (NCBI taxonomy): domain Eukaryota; kingdom Viridiplantae; phylum Streptophyta; class Magnoliopsida; order Poales; family Poaceae; genus Aegilops; species Aegilops speltoides. The sequence continues at coordinate 291,843,441 of CM038141.1, forward strand.
CAACCCTGCCACCCGATCATGGAATAAGCCAGCTCTAGTAGAACATTTTATCCCTGCTGGTGTCGAGGTCATCCTCAATATACCACTCAGCACAAGGCAACAAGAGGACTTCTGGGCTTGGCATTATGATAAGCGAGGTATTTTTTCGGTAAGATCAGCGTACCGGATGATTTGTGCTATCAAGACACAGAGAGAGGACTGGCTAGATCATCGGCCGGGTCACTCGAACATTGAGGCTGATAAACGCTCATGGACCCAGCTGTGGAAGGTAAAAATCCCGTCAAAAATCAGAGTATTTGTGTGGCGTTTAGCACACACTTCAATCCCAACTGGCTCGGTTCGACATGATAGACATACGGCAGATTCGGCATCCTGCTCTATTTGTGGGGCGGCGGAAGACACGTGGCGCCACTCTTTGTTAAGATGTCATATGGCAAGGTGTGTTTGGGCCTTGGAGGACGATGATCTGGTCGAGCATGTGATATCGAATCAAAGCGACAATGCGAGGCTCTGGCTGGTTTGGCTCTTCGAGACTACTTCACAAAAAGATCTAGCTAGAATTCTAGTGACCATGTGGGCAATTTGGTGGGCAAGAAGGAGGGCTATTCATGATAACGAGTTTCAGAGTCCGATTATACTATGTGTTTTATCGACAGGTTTTTGGAGGAGCTAGATATAGCTACCGCGCATCTACCAGTGGCTACTGAAGGTCGAGTGAACCAGCCAAAAAAAAAAGTGTGGTTGCCGCCTGCGGGCGAGGCTGCAAAGTTTAACTGTGATGGTGGCTTGTCAACCCTAGGAGACAAAGGTGCAGCGGGAGTGGTGTGTCGTGACAAGTTGGGCTATTTTTTGGGTGCTTCAGCAATGGTCTTCGATGGTCTGACGGACCCGGCAAGTCTTGAGGCGCATGCATGTAGCGAAGCACTAGCCCTAGCCCGGGACATGAATCTGCAAGATCTTGTCATTGCTTCAGATAGTGTAGAAGTTATCGCTAATATCAAATCTGCAGGATCCCCACCTTATGCTCCTATTCTTAGAGAGATTCGAGTTAGTAGCAACAATTTTTCTTCTGTTGATTTTTGTTTTGAAAGTAGATGCAATAATTTTGAGGCCCACATGCTAGTTAAGGGAGCTGCATCTCTCGCGGTGGGCCGCCATGTGTGGCTAGGGGTTTTACCAGATATTTCCTGTATTCCAGAGGGCGTGAACTTTGAATAAAATCCCTAGTTTACCTTAAAAAAAACAATCATCTCTGATGTTTCTCAAAAAAAAACCAATCATCTCTGATTGTGCAGAAGTGCTGTGTTTCATCCCGCATGGGAACAACTGGGCGGGCATTAAGGCCATTTGTCATGAAAGAACAAGATCCAACATGGGGGCTCATTGTATTACTAAAGGCAGTCCAAATACGCGAAAATAATAAGAAAAAACAATATTGAGATGTATGTCATTTAATACAATAACAGGAGTAATAAAAATACGAATCTATGAATATAATTTGTTTGACTGCACCATAGAAAAATGTAGGATCTTTCTTATAATAGATACATGGCGTAGTTGTCCACTTGTCATTTATAAAAGGTTAGACTTGATGCAAAGTCATTTGAAAATACATGCAAAATAGATCGTAGGAAGAATACTAGAACAACAACAGTTCCCCTCCCTGAAGGAAATATGCCCTAGAGGCAATAATAAAGTTATTATTTATTTCCTTATATCATGATAAATGTTTATTATTCATGCTAAAATTGTATTAACCGGAAACATAATACATGTGTGAATACATAGACAAACATAGTGTCACTAGTATGCCTCTACTTGACTAGCTCGTTTATCAAAGATGGTTATGTTTCCTAGCCATGGACAAAAGAGTTGTCATTTGATTAATGGTATCACATCATTAGGAGAATGATGTGATTGACATGACCCATTCCGTTAGCCTAGCACTTGATAGTTTAGTATATTGCTATTGCTTTCTTCATGACTTATACATGTTCCTGTAACTATGAGATTATGCAACTCCTGCTTACGGAGGAACACTTTGGTGCTACCAAACGTCACAATGTAACTGGGTGATTATAAAGGAGTACTACAGGTGTCTCCAAAGGTACATGTTGGGTTGGCGATTTTGAGATTAGGTTTTGTCACTCCGATTGCTCTGGAGAGGTATCTCTGGCTCTCTCAAGAATGCACATCACTATAAGCCTTGCAAGCAATGTAGCTAATGAGTTAGTTACGGAATGATGCATTACGGAACGAGTAAAGAGACTTGCCGTAACGAGATTGAACTAGGTATTGAGATACCGACGATCGAATCTCGGCAAGTAACATACCGATGTTAAAGGAACAACGATGTTGTTATGCGGTTTGACCGATAAAGATCTTCAGAGAATATGTGGGAGCCAATATGGGCATCCAGGTCCCGCTATTGGTTATTGACCGAGAATAGTTCTAGGTCATGTCTACATAGTTCTCGAACCGTAGGGTCCGCACGCTAAAGGTTTCGGCGATGCTTATATTATGAGTTTATGAGTTTTGATGTACCGAAGGAGTTCGGAGTCCCGGATGAGATCATGGACATGACGAGGAGTCTCGAAATGGTCGAGACGTAAAGATCGATATATTGGACGACTATATTCGGAGTTCGTAAAGGTTCCAAGTGATTCGGGTATTTTTCGGGGGTACCGGGGAGTTACGGGAATACGAGGAAGAAGCAATGGGCCTCATGGGCCAAGTGGTGGAAGAGAGGAGGAAGGGCGCGCGGCCCCCCTAACCCAAACCGAATTGGACTAGGGGGCCGGCCCCCCTTTCCTCCTTTTCCTCCTTCTCCTTCCTTCTCCTTCTCCTTCCTTCCTTCCCTCTCCTACTTGGACTAGGAAGAGGGGGAATCCTACTTGGAGTAGGATTCTCCCCTTGGGCCGCCTCCTCCCTTGGCCGGCCCCTCCCCTTGCTCCTTAATATACGGGGGGGGGCACCCCACAACAACACAAGTTGATCTACGGATCGCCTTAGCCGTGTGCGGTGCCCCTCCACCATATTCCACCTCGGTCATATCGTCATGAGTTTAGGCGAAGCCTCGCGCGGTAGAGCATCATCATCGCCACCACGCCGTCGGTCGACGGAACTCATCCCCGACACTTTGCTGGATCGGAGTCTGGGGATCGTCATCGAGCTGAACGTGTGCTAAACTCGGAGGTGTCGTACGTTCGGTACTTGGATCGGTCGGATCGTGAAGACGTACGACTACATCAACCGCGTTGTCATAACGCTTCCGCTTATGGTCTACGAGGGTACGTGGACAACACTCTCCCTCTCGCTATGCCATCACCATGATCTTGCGTGTGCGTAGGAAATTTTTGAAATTACTGCGTTCCCCAACAAAGGGCATCCGAGCCAGGTTTTATGCGAGATGTCATATGCACGAGTAGAACACAAGTGAGTTGTGGGCGATACAAGTCATACCGCTTACCAAAGATGTCATACTTTGGTTCGGCGGTATTGTTGGATGAAGCGGCCCGGACCGACATTACGCCAGACGCTTACGCGAGACTGGTTTTACCGCCGTGCTTTGCACATAGGTGACTAGCGGGTGTCAGTTTCTCCAACTTTAGTTGAACCGAGTGTGGCTACGCCCGGTCCTTGCGAAGGTTAAAACAGCACCAACTTGACGAACTATCGCTGTGGTTTTGATGCGTAGGTAAGAACGGTTCTTGCTCAGCCCGTAGCAGCCACGTAAAACTTGCAACAACAAAGTAGAGGACGTCTAACTTGTTTTTGCAGGGCATGTTGTGATGTGATATGATCAAGATGTGATGAGATATAAGTTGTTGTATGAGATGATCATGTTTTGTTGAAGTTATCGGCATCGCGTAAGCTCTATGGTTGTCTTTTGTTGCATAAGATGCAAGTGCCAAATAATTGTTTCACTTTATCGCTATGCGATAGCAATAGTTGCAAGAGCAATAGTTGGCGAGACGACCATGTGACGACACATTGATATAGATCAAGATGATGAAGATCATGGTGTCGTGCGGTGATTTATAGAGATCATGATAGTACTTTGGAGATGGAGATCAAAGGCGCAAGATGATCATGGCCATATCATGTCACATATTTTGATTGCATATGATGTTTATCTGTTATACATCTTATTCTCTTTTGTTTAACGGTAGCATTTTAAGATGATCTCTCACTAATTGTCAAGAAGTGTTCTCCCGAGTATGCACCGCTATAAAGTTCTTTGTGCCGAGACACCACGTGATGATCGGGTGATAGGCTCTACGCTTAAATACAACGGTGCAAAACAGCTTGCACACGCGAATACTCAAAGTTAAACTTGATGAGCCTAGCATATACAGATATGGCCTCGAACATGGAGACCGAAAGGTCGAGCGTGAATCATATAGTAGATATGATCAACATAGTGATGTTCACCATTGAAAACTACTCCATCTCACGTGATGATCAAACATGGTTTAGTTGATTTGGATCACGTGACCACTTAGATGACTAGAGAGATGTCTGTCTAAGTGGGAGTTCTTAAGTAATATGATTAATTGAACTTAAATTTATCATGAACTTAGTCCTGGTAGTATTTTGCAAATTATGTTATAGATCAATAGCTCGCATTGTTGCTTTCATATGTTTATTTTTGATATGTTCCTAGAGAAAACTGTGTTGAAAAATATTAGTAGCAATGATGCAGATTGGATCCGTGATCTGAGGTTTATCCTCATTGCCGCACAGAAGAATTATGTCCTTAATGCACTGCTGGGTGACAGACCTATTGCAGAGCGTATGCGCACGTTATGAACGCTTGGCTAGCTCAATATGATGACTACTTGATAGTTTAGTGCACCATGCTTAACGGCTTAGAATCGGGACTTCAAAGACGTTTTGAACGTCATGGACCATATGAGATGTTCCAGGAATTGAAGTTCATATTTCAAGCAAATACCCGAGTTGAGAGATCTGAAGTCTCCAACAAGTTCTATAGCTAAAGGATGGAGGAGAACCGCTCAACTAGTGAGCAAGTGCTCAGATTGTCTGGGTACTACAATCGCTTGAATCAAGTGGGAGTTAAGCTTCCAGATAAGATAGTGATTGACAGAGTTCTCTAGTCACCATCACCAAGTTAGTAGAACTTCGTGATGAACTATAGTATGCAAAGGATGACGAAAATGATTCCCGACCTCTTCGTGATGTTGAAATCAACGAAGGTAGAAATCAAGAAAGAGCATCAAGTGTTGATGATTGATAAGACCACTAGTTTCAAGAAAAGGGCAAAGGGAAAGAAAGAGAAACTTCAAGTAGAATGGAAAACAAGTTGTCACTCCCGTGAAGAAGACCAAAGCCTGAAACTGAGTGCTTACACTGCAAAAGAAATGGTCACTGGAAGCGGAAATGCCCTGAATATTTGGTGGATAAGAAGGATGGCAAAGTGAACAAGGGTATATTTGATATACAGGTTATTGATGTGTGCCTTACTAGTGTTTATAGTAGCCCCTGGGTATTTGATACTTGTTCGGTTGCTAAGATTAGTAACTCGAAACAGGAGATACAAAATAAACAGAGACTAGTTGAAGGGGAAGTGACGATGAGTGTTGGAAGTAGTTCCAAGATTGATATGATCATCATCGCACACTCCCTATACTTTCGGGATTAGTGTTAAACCTAAATAAATGTTATTTGGCGTTTGCATTTAGCATGAATATGATTTGATCATGTTTATTTCAATACGGTTATTCATTTAAAGTCAGAGAATAATTGTTGTTCTGTTTACATGGATAAGACCTTGGATGGTCATACACCCAATGAAAATAGTTTATTGGATCTCGATCGTAGTGATACACATATTCATAATATTGATGCCAAAAGATGCAAAGTTAATAATGATAGTGCAACTTGTTTGTGGCATCGCCGCTTGGGTCATATCGTGTAAAGCGCATGAAGAAACTCCATAAAGATGGATTTTCGGAATCACTTGGTTATGAATCATTTGATGCTTGCGAACCGTGCCTTTTGGGCAAGATGACTAAAACTCCGTTCTCCGGAACAATGGAACGAGCTACTGACTTATTGGAAATAATACATACCGATGTATGCGATCCGATGATGTTAAGGCTCGCGGCGTGTATCGTTATTTTCTGACCTTCACAGATGATTTGAGCAGATATGGGTATATCTACTTGATGAAACATAAGTCTGAAACATTTGAAAAGTCCAAAGAATTTCAGAGTGAAGTGGAAAATCATTGTAACAAGAAAAATAAAGTTTCTACAATCTGATCGTGGAGACGAATGTTTGAGTTACGATTTTGGTATTCAATTAAAAAATGTGGAATAGTTTCACAGCTCACGCCACCTGGAACACCACAACGTTATGGTGTGTCCGAACATCGTAACCGCACTTTATTGGATATGGTGCGATCTATGATGTCTCTTGCTAATTTACCACTATTGTTTTGGGGTTATGCATTAGAGACAGCTGCATTCACGTTAAAAGGGCACCATCTAAATCCGTTGAGACGATAGCATATGAACTGTGGTTTAGCAAGAAACCCAAGTTGTCGTTTCTTAAAGTTTGGGGCTGCGATGCTTGTGTGAAAAAGTTTCATCCTGATAAGTTCAAACCCAAATTGAAGAAGTGCATCTTCATAGAATACCCAAAGGAAACTGTTGAGTACACATTTATCACAGATCCGAAGGCAAGATATTCGTTGCTAAAAATGGATCCTTTCTAGAGAAGGAGTTTCTCTCGAAAGAAGTGAGTGGGAGGAAAGTAGAACTTGATGAGGTAATTGTACCTTCTCCCTTATTGGAAAGTAGTTCATCACAGAAATCAGTTTCAGTGATTCCTACACCAATTAGTGAGGAAGCTAATGATGATGATCATGAAACTTCAGATCAAGTTACTACAAAACCTCGTAGGTCTTCCAGAGTACGATCCGCACCAGAGTGGTATGGTAGTGCTGTTCTGAAAGTCATGTTATTAGACCATGATAAACCTACAAACTGTGAGGAAGTGATGATGAGCCCAGATTCCGCGAAATGGCTAGAGGCCATGAAATCTGAGATAGGATCCATGTATGAGAACAAAGTATGGACTTTGGTGGACTTGCCCGATGATCGGCAAACCATAGAAAAATAAATGGATCTTCAAGAGGAAGACGGACGTTGATAGTAGTGTTACTATCTACAAAGCTCGACTTGTCACAAAAAGGTTTTTGACAAGTTCAAGGTGTTGACTACAATGGGATTTTCTCAACTGTAGCGATGCTTAAGTCTGTCCGAATCATGTTAGCAATTGTCACAATTTATGAAATCTGGCAAATGGATGTCAAAACTGCATTCCTTAATGGTTTTCTTAAAGAAGAGTTGTATATGATGCAACCAGAAGGTTTTGTCAATCCTAAAGGTGCTAACGAAATATGCAAGCTCCAAAGAATCCATCTATGGACTCGCAAGCATCTCGAGTTGGAATATACGCTTTGATAAGTCGATCAAAGCATATAGTTTTATATGCACTTCGGTGAAGCCTCAGATTACAAGAAAGTGAGTGGGAGCACTACAACATTTCTGATAAGTATATGTGAATGACATATTGTTGATCGGAAATAATGTAGAATTATTCTGCAAAGCATAAAGGAGTGTTTGAAAGGAGTTTTTTCAAAGAAAGACCTTGGTAAAGCTACTTACATATTGAGCATCAAGATCTATTGAGATAGATCAAGACACTTGATAAGTTTTTCAATAAAACATACCTTGTCAAGATTTTGAAGTAGTTCAAAATGGAACAGACAAAGAAAGAGTTCTTGCCTGTGTTGCAAAGGTGTGAAATTGAGTAAGACTCAAATCCCGACCACGGTAGAAAATAGAAAAGAGAATGAAAGTCATTCCCTATGCCTCAGTCATAGGTTCTATAAAGTATGCTATGCTATGTACCAGAACTATTGTATACCTTGCTCTGTATTTGGCAAGGGAGTACAATAGTGATCTAGGAGTAGATCATTGGACATTGGTCAAGAATATCCTTAGTGAAAACTAAGGAAATACTTCTCGATTATGGAGGTGATAAAAGAGCCCGTCGTAAAAGTTACATCGGTGCAAGCTTTTACACCGATCCAGATGACTCTAAGTCACAATCTGGATACATATTGAAAGTGGGAGCAATTAGCTAGAGTAGCTCCGTGCAGAGCATTGTAGACATAAGATATTTGCAAAATACATACGGCTCTGAATATGACAGACCTGTTGACTAAGCTTCTCTCACGAGCAAAACATGATCACACCTTTGTACTCTTTGGGTGTTAATCACATAGCGATGTGAACTAGATAATTGACTCTAGTAAACCCTTTGGGTGTTGGTCACATGACGATGTGAACTATGGGTGTTAATCATATACAGATATGAATATTGGTGTTAAATCACATGGCGATGTGAACTAGATTATTGACTCTAGTGCAAGTGGGAGACTGAAGGAAATATGCCCTAGAGGCAATAATAAAGTTATTTATTTCCTTATATCATGATAAATGTTTATTATTCATGCTAAAATTATATTAACCGGAAACATAATACATGTGTGAATACATAGACAAACATAGTGTCACTAGTATGCCTCTACTTGACTAGCTCGTTTATCAAAGATGGTTATGTTTCCTAGCCATGGACAAAAGAGTTGTCATTTGATTAACGAGATCACATCATTAGGAGAATGATGTGATTGACATGACCCATTCCGTTAGCCTAGCACTTGATCGCTTAGTATATTGCTATTGCTTTCTTCATGACTTATACATGTTCCTCGTAACTATGAGATTATGCAACTCCGCTTACGGAGGAACACTTTGGTGCTACCAAACGTCACAACGAATCGGGTGATTATAAAGGAGTACTACAGTGTCTCCAAAGGTACATGTTGGGTTGGCGATTTCGAGATTAGGTTTTGTCACTCCGATTGTCGGAGAGGTATCTCTGGGCTCTCTCGATAATGCACATCACTATAAGCCTTGCAAGCAATGTAGCTAATGAGTTAGTTACGGAATGATGCATTACGGAACGAGTAAAGAGACTTGCCGGTAATGAGATTGAACTAGGTATTGAGATACCGACGATCGAATCTCGAGCAAGTAACATACAGATGATAAAGGAACAACGATGTTGTTATGCGGTTTGACCGATAAAGATCTTCGAGAATATGTGGAGCCAATATGGGCATCCAGGTCCCGCTATTGGTTATTGACCGAGAATAGTTCTAGGTCATGTGTACATAGTTCTCGAACCCGTAGGGTCCGCACGCTTAAGGTTTCGATGATGCTTATATTATGAGTTTATGAGTTTTGATGTACCAAGGAGTTCGAGTCCCGGATGAGATCGGGGACATGACAAGGAGTCTCAAATGGTCGAGACGTAAAGATCGATATATTGGACGACTATATTCGAGTTCGGAAAGGTTCCGAGTGATTCGGTATTTTCGGGGTACCGGGAGTTACGGAATACGAGGAAGAAGCAATGGGCCTCATGGGCCAAGTGGTGGAAGAGAGGAGGCAGAGGCGCGCCCCCTAGCCCAAACCGAATTGGACTAGGGGTCGGCCCCCCTTTCCTCCTTTTCCTCCCTCTCCTTCCTTGTCCTTGTCCTTCCCTTCCTTCCCCTCTCCTACTTGGACTAGAAAGAGGGGGAATCCTACTGAGTAGGATTCTCCCCTTGACGCCTCCTCCCTTGGCCGCCCCTCCCCTTGCTCCTTTATATATGGGCAGGGGGGCACCCCACAACAACACAAGTTGATCTACGGATCGCCTTAGTCGTGTGCGGTGCCCCTCCATCATATTCCACCTCGGCCATATCGTCGCAGAAGTTTAGGCGAAGCCTGCGCGCAGAGAGCATCATCATCGCCACCACACCGTCAGGCCGACGGAACTCATCCCGACACTTTGCCGGATCGGAGTCCGGGATCGCCATCGAGCTGAACGTGTGCTAAACTCGGAGGTGCCGACGCGTCGGTACTTGGATCGGTCGGATCGTGAAGACGTACGACTACATCAACCGCGTTGTCATAACACTTCCGATTACGGTCTACGAGGGTACGTGGACAACACTCTCCCCTCTCGTTGCTATGCCATCACCATGATCTTGCGTGTGCGTAGGAAATTTTTGAAATTACTGCGTTCCCCAACACTCCCCTCCACGGGTGATATAGAGGCTATTATGGTTTCTGTCCCTTTTGTTGACTTCGTTGCCGGTCCACCCGGCCTCCGGCAGCCTCATGGGCCTTGGAGGTGCGGCGGAACCTGGTCTCACAAGTGGGAGGTTTCGCACCCTCTCTTTAGGCAGTTTCATTGACCTGGTCGAGGCAGCAAGGCACAGTGGTGGAGCTAAAGGGTGGACAGGATGGGCCACAACCCTTCCTGGGATTTTCCAATAGCTTTATATCATAGCAAAAAAAGTTAAAAGTATTTGAAAAACAATTTTTTATGAGTGGTTCTACTATTGGCCCGCCTGGCTCATTGGGCTGGATCTGCTACTGCCAAGGCGCTATGCGGCGTCCCAAAGTTAGAATGATGTCCTCCATGCCCTGTCCCTGCTCCGCCGGTGTGCCTAATGCCGGTGGAGGATGTGTGAAGGTATGTGTCCGGCGGGTCTGCGTGGATCTGCCGACGTTGTGCCCTAGCGGGTCCGTCTAGATTCGACCAACACTCGTGATCTTTGGTGTGTTTGCATGTACGGCTCTTCCAATCTACTTTTCACACTATCAGCGACGGTTGTTGTTCTAATGCACTAGCACGGCGACTTTTCAGTGTCAACTACAACAAGATTTGTCCCACTTCGACGAGGAAGGGGCGATGACAGTGGCACAAGATCGACTTGTTCTAGTGTTTATAGTCGTTGCTAGGGGGTCCATGGTCATCGTTGTAATCTCTTTTATTTCTGGGAGTTTTCGTACTGTTGTTGCATAGTATTAATACATGAACAAACTTTTGCGCAGAAAAGTAGATGTTACAAATAATTATGGTTATAATCCTATTAACCAGACAAGCTCTATCGAAAGAAATTCTAAGGAACCGAATCCTCCAAAATTCCTATAGAATTTCACCATAGGGCCCTAGATTGTTCATTAGATAGTGGTTAGCCGGTCAGGCATTAGTTTTGTGGCTCCTCGAATTCTCAGATAATCTGCAAACCTCTAAGTTGTAGGATTACTGTATCCTTCCATCTCATAGCTGGATAATTTCGGTACCGCTCACGGAAGAAGCAAAAAATTCTTCCAAAACGTTTGAGTAAAGTGCAATCGATTGTCATGTATGGATAATGGATGAGATTCCATGGACTATGAATTTCTACTAGATAAATCCACCTAGACAAATCTAAGACAATTTTTTTTGAACTTAGAGAGTACTCCCTCCGTTTTATTTAGCCCGCGAATTAATTTTGTCAAAGTCAACCTTTGCAAACTCTAACAAAATTTATAAGCAAAAATATTAACATATACAATAATCAATATCATTAGATTCATTGTTGAATGTACTTTCACATTATATACATTTATTATGATAAACATTTATATTGTTTTTAATATGCAGAGTAAATAAAAATGAAGGGAGTACAATGAGATAGCTTTGAGAAACTATTGACTCGGTCAATATCGGATGATCCAATCTCAATTAAAAACCTTAATTAAATGTGAGCTCTTTAAACATAGGAAGTATAGTGTTATAAACGATATGATGAAGACTCAGATATAGAAGAAAAATTAAGATTCATCGGTTTTTATAAAATTTGAAATCAACAGACCATGTGGTTTTCTCTAATGAAAATCCGAGGAGGTGGCCCTTGTTCCACTAATAATAATAATAATAATAATAATAAAATTTTCTATGGAAATCATGTCGAATTATTCCCCTAAAAAGGAATTCCACTGAATAACAGCACACGCGGCCTCATACCCGGCAGGCGTCCTGATTGAGGAGCACGCCGAACTGGTAGGTGTCCATATTCGGCAGGCGTTTTGGTTGGGACCTCAGATCTTAGATGTTATGTTTGGTTGCGAGGTCTGTTTGGTATTAGACCCAGACTATCAGCGCCCTTTCATCAACTTGATAGCGGTAGTGACAGTTTATTGCTTAGATGTTGGCTTTGATCTTACTGTTGTACGACTTTGGTCTTACTGTTGTACGACTTTGTAAGGTCTTGTGTTAATAATTAATAGGTCTTGTGTTAATAATTAATAAAATGGCCGTATGCATCATTCAGATGCAGAGGCAAGGTATTCCTCCTTTTTAAAAAACAGCACACGCGCCCAAACTTAGTTAACAGTAGAGTATTTGTTCGTCGCGACTTTCTTGTACTACTAACATGCATGCTTGACAGCTCGCTTCTATTTCTTCTTGCCAAATTGCAGACCACGCATATAATGCCACTGCCATCGCAAGCTGTGCAAATGGCTCCACCTAACAGGTATTATACTCTATTTTGTTTGAAGATATGGCACAGATTGACAGATATATATTATAAACATAGCTTAATTATTGGATGAAAACAGCCTGATCGAAGCAAAGGTTATCCCGACCGGCATGTAAATTACACATCAAGGAAATAGAATTAAGCTCAGCAGCATCAGCCGAGCAGTACAGCGGATAGCAAGCTCGCTCTATAGGTACTGTAACATCTGGTAGTGATTAGTACAAGAAAGGTTAATTAAGCAGCGGTAAGCGATTGCCGATAGAGCGGCAGCAAAGAACTTCAGTAGAGCAGTAGTAGTTATTATTGACTGACGCCTCAGGTGGCCCGGCCAGATCGATTCAAGTCCGTCGTCTTCTTCCTCAACTTGTTGCCGGCAATGGCATGCAGCGTCGATCTATCCCTGGATTGACCAGCCTGCCAATTCACACGGCCGAGGATGTCACCGACCAGCTGCCAGTGCCATCCCGGCTCTGCTACGCACAGTACATTGCGTTGCAGTATTGTACAGTAGACCGCCACCGCCGCGCCACTCCAGATCAACGGCTAGGGTCAGCAGGCCGGCACCAACGCCGGAGAGCTGGCCGCCGCCGTGCTCGCTTCTTCCTCGTCCTCGGCGTCCCACAGGAAGCTTGCGTACGATCCCAGCACATAGCTGCAAGTAAACACCACTAGTTAGCAAGTGGTTCGATCGACTACACAGTCAAGTACGAGTACCAAAATATAGTCGCGAACGATATGGGGGCGCGCGCGTACCAGTCGTCTGGCGCGGCCTGGACGGCGCGCTCGAAGTATCCGGAGGCGCGCTCCTTGTCCTGGTTGGCCTCCCAGAGGACGCGGCCGTAGAGGCTGAGCAGGTCGGCGTCGCCAGGGCAGGCGAGCAGGGCGCGGCCGTAGTACTCCTCGGCGCCCGCCAGGTCGCGCTCCACCTCGTGCAGGTACTTGCCGTAGTTGCGCAGCAGCAGCGGGTTGTCCGGCTCCAGCCTCAGCACCCTGCGGTAGTGCTCCCCCATGCCGGCGCTCTGGCCGTTGCCGCCGGCGCCTCCGCGGCCCCCGCCGCGGCCGGAGCTGTTGTTGCCCTTGCCGGCGCCCGAACCGTCGAAGCAGTCCTCCATCGGCGCGTCGTCTGTCTCCCCGAGGGTGCGTGGGCGGGGCGAGCGGAGGAGGACGGAGCCGGCGGAGCCTGGCGCCGCGGCGGGGACGGATCCGAGGAGGTCGGCGTCCGACCTGGCGCGGCGGAGCGGGAGGACGCGCGGCGCCGGGGAGAGGGTGGGCATGTGCGGGGACTTGGCGGCGCGGGAGGAGCGGCGGGGGCGGGGGACGAGGGAGAGGGAGCGCGTGAGGGACGAGGTGGCTTCCATGGTGCGGTGCCTGGCTGGCTGGCTGGACTCGCGGGCTGGTGGCTCCGTTTTTATAGCGAGGTCGCGGTAGAAGAGGATGGGGAGAGTGGGCCGGTGGCGCGCGCGCGTGGGCGGGCGTGCGACGGCGAGATTGACGGCGTCACTCACTGGAGTACGCGCGCGAAGGAAGAGAGGGGCACGTGAAGGTCGGAGGACACGTGTTGGGGGCGGCCGCGCGCGCGGGTGGGCGGGCGCGTGTGCGCGCTCGTGCGAGGGCAACCCGCGGCGGACGCTGCTGGTTTCACGGTGGCGCATGCGGGGTCGATCGGTGCATGCGTGTGCACTGCATGCCGTGCCGTGCCTTTGGATCGGCCGGGCTGCTGGTTTCTTTTTTTTTTTTTTTTAGGATGGCTGCTGGTTTCGGTTTCACAGCCACACTCGCACACACGGCGCGATGTCCCCGTCTCAGATTATGAGAGGAAACGAAAGATCGACGGCCCAGAATGGCTGCGATTGCGGCGCGCATATGTCCGAGTGTGAGCTTGAGTCGCTATCTGTTTCCGACCCGGCTGCACGATGAAAAATGACCCATGCATGGATGGCACGAGAGTCCAACATAACAGCTGGCCATGCAACCCATGTAATCATGTGAAATACTAGCAGCGGATCAAGGGTTGGGATACGGGATCGAGCTAGTTTATGCAGACGCCCGTCTTTCTAGCGAATTGTCCATGCTCTATTCGTTTTTGTATCTGCTTGTTTTACTGTTTCTATACTGCATCTTGTATTATTGTTGAATATATTTGTGTATGTATTATTGTGTCAAAGGCACACCTTCTAGTTCTTTATATAGTTGAGATTGTGGCCCGCCTTGTATATCATATACACGTGCCTTGTGCACTGATCAATACATCGAGCATTGCAGAGCCAAACCCTAGTCTTCTACATGGTGCCAGTTTCCCCTCGATCCTAACTCTACGCTCCGCCTAGGTCAGCCGCCACACAGATCTCATCTTGCTGCCCACCGCCTCTCTCCTCACCACCGCGACCTCCCTGTTGTCGCCGCCATCTTCCTTCACGCCACGCTTCTCCTTCTCTCACACAAGACACCACTATCGCCACAGATCCCCTAGCAAATTTCCGATAGCTCCTTCTTCCACCCCGATCGCCACCCCGCAACCATAAACTCCCCGCGGTCCTCCATCTCCGCCTGTAGCAACCCCTTCGCCGGCCCGGACTTCACCCTCGTTCGCGATCTCAACATCTATGAATGCGTCATGGTGGTCTTCGATCACTCCACCGCCATCTACTGTGCTTGGAAGACATACTTCTCGGTGTTTCATGAGTACCAGCTCCACGGTCACATCGATGGCTCCGTGGACTCTCGCCTTATGGTGAACAACGAGGAGTGGATGATCCTTGACTCCATCATCCGCTTGTTCTACCTCACCATCTCCAAGGACCTCTTCCACACGGTGGTGTGCGACGAGGATGATGCTCACGCTGTATGGACCAAGCTCACCGGTCTCTTCACTAACAACAAACTTCAGCGCAAGGTCCTTCTTCACGGCAAGTTCTATGGGTGCCAGCAGCTTGACTCGTCCATTAGCGATTTCTGCATGCGCCTCAAAAAGCTTGCCGATGAGTTCCATGATCTCGGCGAGACGATCTCCGACGTGCTCCTTATCAGCACCCTCACCGTTGGCCTTAACGAGGACTTCGGGAACGCGGCATCCAACCACACTCTTATTGCGGAGCTGACCTTCCCTAAGGTTGTGGCGTACCTGAAATTGGAGGAGCGCCGGATGAAGATGATGAGGACACGGGTGACCCATACCGCCTCACCATCAAGATCATGGCGGCCAAGGCCGCCGTCCGGCCCTTCCTCGGTCGCGGCCACAGCAGCCTCCCGCCCACCGCTGGGTTTCTACACTCAGCCAGCTCCGCCTGCCCCCGACCGTCGTCGCGACGGTCGATGTAGCCGTAAGCAACAGTCCGACACTCAGGGAGGAGCATCGCGTCCACCGCATCAGCACCCGCCGGCGCCATGGTACGCCGGGCAGAACCCGTGGACCGGAGTTGTGCATGCCTACTCTAAGACGGTTCCATGTCCGCTCGTTCCCGGCATCCTCGGCCCATGGCACACCTCCAACCAGGCGCTTCACGCGGGCGCCAGAATCAGACGCGGGCGCCTTACGGGCGTTTTCCACGGCCACCATCGCCGCCTTTAGCACCCTCTACATACCGCCATACCGGCGCGCCAAGGCTTCCACCAAATTTTGACCCAGCCTTGCTTGCGGCTCTTCATTCTGCTCCCACTCCGGCAGACTACAATGGTGGCGGTGACTGGTACATGGACACCAGAGCTACAGCTCACATGTCCTCCCACCCCGGTAACCTCCACACATCCTACCCCATCCACACCTCTACTCGTATCACCTTCGGGGATGGCTCATCTCTTCCAATCATTCACATAGGCCATGCATCTTTTCCTTCATCATCTACACCATTATCATTGTCTAACATATTAATCTCACCCGATCTTATTAAAAATCTTATTTCTGTTTGTTCCTTTACTCGTGAAAATCCCGTTAGCGTTGAATTTGACGATTGTGGTTTTTCTGTCAAGGACGCCTGTACTGGGATGGTGATTCATCGGTGTGAGAGCCCCGACGAGCTCTACCCGGTCCACTCTACCGTCTCCACCACCTCCGCCGCTCCAGTTGCTCTTGCCACTGGTGCAGACCTTTGGCACGCCCGCTAGGGTCATCCCAACCCTGCCACCCTTCTTCATATACTTCGGAGTTTTTCGTTCACCTGTAATAAGGTCGACGGTCACACTTGTCATGCTTGTCGCCTTGGCAAACATGTTCGTCTTCCCTTAGGGCTTCTTCTCATGTTGCATCGTACCATTCGAGTTAATTCATAGTGATGTGTGGACCTCACCAGTTGCGAGTAACACGGGCTATCTTTACTATCTTGTCATCCTTGGATTTTTCGCATTACGTGTGCACCTTCCCGTTGCGGCGTAAACCGATGTCATCTCTACCCTTGCCGCATTTTACTCATGTGTTTTCACGCAGTTTGGGCACCCCTGTTGGGAAACGTAGCATGCAATTTCAAAAAAATTCCTACGCTCATGCAAGATCTATCTAGGAGATGCATAGCAACGAGAGGGGGAGAGTGTGTCTATGCACCCTCGTAGACCGAAAGCGGAAGCGTTTGTTAATGCGGTTGATGTAGTCGAACTTCTTCCCGTTCCGACCGATCAAGTACCGAACATACGACACCTCCGAGTTCTACACACGTTCAACTCGATGACGTCCCTCGAAATCTTGATCTAGCAAAGTGTCGAGGAGTTGCGTTAGCATGACTACGTGGTGACCGTGATGGTGAAGTGATCCACGCAGGGCTTCGCCTAAGCACTACGTGAATATGACCGGAGGTGTAAACTATGGAGAGGGGTGCCGCATATGGCTAGGAATCAATATTGTGTGTTCTAGGCGCCTCCCCCCTTCATATATATAGGTGGGAGGGAGAGGGGGCAGCCAAGGGGCCGCCCAAGTAGGAGGAATCCTACTTGAGGCCGTAATCCTATTCGCCCCCCTTACCATAATTCCCGAAGGGGGAAGGAAGGAGGAGGGGGAGAGAAGGAAGGGGGAGGCCGAATCCCTCCCCTTCCTTTCTCTCTTCTCCTCTTTCCTCACCCCTCTATTTCGGCCTATATGGGGCGCACCAGCCCCTTAGGGGCTGGTCTGTCCCACTCTTGGCCCATTAGGACCATGTAGTTGCCGGGGGGATGCCCGGAACCACTTCCGGTGACCCGATACGTACCCGGCACCCCTGGAACACTTCCGGTGTCCAAATATTGTCGTCCTATATATCAATCTTTACCTCTCGACCATTTTGATACTCCTCGTCATGTCCGTGATCTCATTCAGGACTCCGAACAACATTCGGTCACCAAATCACATAACTTATATAATACAAATCGTCAATCGAACGTTAAGCGTGTGGACCCTACAGGTTCGATAACTATGTAGACATGATCGAGACACCTCTCCGGTCAATAACCAATAGCAGAACCTGGATGCTCATATTGGCTCCCACATATTCTACGAAGATCTTTATCGGCCAAACCGTTATGACAACATATGTTATTCCCTTTGTCCATCGGTATGTTACTTGCTCGAGATTCGATCGTCGGTATCTTCATACCTAGTTTGTGGTGTACTAGAGTAGGGGTACCCTAGTATCCCGAACTTATGCACGGGCAGTCGCAGCACCCCGCGGCAAGGCTTGCCGGGTGACCGCCAAGGCCCTCCGTGGTTCCTTTGGAGCCATTCAAGAACAAAGTGTTCAAGACAAGAAGACAAGGCCCCGGCAAGAGGAGCTTGCCGGGAAGGCCAACCAAGGCATCTCAAGGAACTTGCCACGATGCGCCGCGCGCCCCGGCAAGACCCGGTGAGCGACAAGCTTCCGGACCCGACAAGACAACGACCGCGGCAAGGCGCTTGTCATGCAAAGCTACCACTCAGACCAGCGCTTCCAAAGACATCCACCAACGTGTCGCCCTAGGACCTTCCCAGGCGCGCGTGGCAAGAGGTTGTGCAGCCAGCGGTGCGAGGTGGTAAGCGGCGCTGACAAGACTGCCATCGTGGCAAGCGGTGGCACCCCTGACGGTCCTTTTCTTGCACTGTTTGGGTGACACAAACGGGCATTTAATGCTTTTGTCCCCTGCCGTCAGGGTTAGGTATGATACACTGTACAAGTAGTTGTACCAACCACACTCCTTTTACATTTTTACCCTTATCTACGTTGGCACCTGTCGGTGACCCCTTGAGCATATAAAAGGAGGCCCATGCGCAACGTAGAGGGGGGTTCGAAAACCAGAAAACACTCACGCTCGGTCTCGTTAGCAGCTGGTGTGTACTGTAGCATTAAGCGCTCCCGAGCAAGAACACAATACAAATCAGACAAGCAGCAGTAGGAGTATTATTTATCTCTCCGGAGAGTTCCGAAGCTGGGTAAAATCGCTCGTGTGCTTCGCCTCGATCTGCTCTTTGCGCGATCTCCGCTCCCCGCCGAACCGAAAGGGGCCCGGTCCGCCGGCCCCATAGGTGTCCGTTCCCACGACATCTATGGCGCGCCAGGTAGGGGGCGTCGAGGTTGTGTGAACCTGATCCGGCGTTCACGTGAGCTAGATCTTCATCATCTTCATCGACATGCCACCGAAGAAGAAGGCTTCGGAGGTGGCTGCTCTGTCCGCGTTGAACCCACCACCACCGGAGCAAACAGGTGGTGGGGTAGACGCCGGCGGAAGAACGGGCGTCGATGAGGGAGCTCACGCTGCTGCCAGGTCCAAGGACAAGGCGGCGCAGACCTCGGCGTCCGTGCATGCACCGCGCCCATCCCAGGAGGCGCGGGACCGACAATGTCATGGTACTCGCGGTACCATGCGTTCATTGGATCAAGATCGAGCTGGTGGATCTCGGGGCGCTCAAGACCAGCATGCACGCCAACATGCTGGCACGAGCAAGACTTCGATCGCTCGACGGATATCGCTCCTTCCAACCCAGTTGGAAGTCCGAGCATATCCCGCTCCTCGCACCGTTTGCCACCGCCGCCGAAGACTCCAGAAGAAGCGTTGGCCTGAGCCCAGCTGCTCCTGGATTACCCTCCAACGGCGGACAAGATCGACGATTGGAGAGCCACCATTCAGAGTCTCATCAGCTTTGCCAACGGCGACACTCCACGGCAGCCGAGTACATCGAAGCCGCGGCAAGATTGCCAGGCACGAGCCGATGGCGACAAGACCGGTGGGGGTGCAACCACCGTGCACTCTCCACCCCGAAGGCCAAGATCGCCGACTCGCCGGGTCAACCTCGACACGGATTCCACCGCGTCATCTGATCCTCGAGCTCGTCGTGATCAGCGCCAAGTTCTTTAGGAACGGCAGCAAGAAGACGCCAGACGATCGAGCGCCAAGAGAAGCGCCAAGTCACCGGACCAGCGCACTAGGCCCACTGTCGACATGCATGCACCAGGGGAACCAAGCGACTTGCCTTACGCGGTAAGTTGCCCTGCGTTCACTCGTGAGCTGCGGCAAGTCCAGTGGCCCAGCACGAAGAATTTCAAGCCAGATGTACCAGAGAAGTACGACGACAAGACGCATCCGTCGGAGTTCCTCAAAGATCTACACCATCGCGTGCAAGCTGCCGGGACGGACGACAAGATCCTTGCCAACTACTTCCACCGGTGCTCAAGCCCAATGTCGATCTCGGCTCATGCACTTGCCGACAACCCATATCCTCATGGCAGATCTATGCCATCGCTTTGTCGGCGCCTTTACAGCGGCCACAAACCTCATGGCCAAGAGAGCGACCTTCATATACTCGCCCGTATGAAGGAGAGTCCTCGCGCAAGTACACTCGTGAGATTCAGCCGTACAAAGACAACATCCCAGATGTCCACCCCGCCACAGTCATCAAGACGCTCCATCGAACGTGCGAATCGCAGGATGCGGAGGAGATGGCGATGTGCAAGATCAGAGACGTCAGTGAGCTATATGCCCTGTCCGACAAGTGTGCACGTGCTGAGGAAGGGAGGAGACTCCCCGGAGAGAATACATGAGAAGGAGATCTGACAGCGAGGATGCCGCCCCGGCAAAGAAAAACCGACGGTGGAACAACAGGAAGAGGAAAGGCAAAGACGTGCTAGTTGTTGAGCAGTCCGGCAACGGAGGTGGCGCCGAGAAAGCCAAAGCTGGTACCCCCGGCGAGGCTGTGGCGGTCGCTGACAAGCAGGACGACACTAACAAGCAGTACTGCAAGATCCACCGCACCAAGGGCCATGATCTCCAGAGCTGCAAGAAGGTCGAGCAGCTTGTCGAGCAGTAGAAGGCTGAATACGAGCGACGCGACAAGGAGAAGGCCCTAGAAGGTACTGGAGGATCCGGCAAGAAACGTCCCGGCCGAGGAGGGCGCCACGGCAAGGCCAAGCAGCGGCAAGGAGACAGACCTCCCCGCGGCCGCGACAAGGATGAGGATGACGACGATGATGAGGAGATGGATGATGACGAGGCCGATGAGCAGGAGTTCCAGAAAGCCACAGAAGTCATGTGCGTTGACGGCGGTGCTTCTCTGCATACTTCACACCGCCAACTCAAGCAAAGGTGCGGGAAGTCAATGTGGCGTAACCACCCGCCGAGTCACGCAAGCCTCTAAATGGTCCAAGACGCCTATCATCTTTGATATTGAGGACCACCCTGATCGCATAACTGCGGTCGGGTGCTTGCCGATGTTGGTTTCACCAACTATCCGCAACCTCAAGGTCACTAAGATGCTAGTTGACGGTGGGGCCGGCTTGAACCTGATCTCCTCCGCGGTACTCCGTAAACTCCGGATCCCCGACAATGAAGCTCAAGAGACCGCACATTCCAAGGAATCAATCCGGAAGGAGCAAGTCAAGGAAAGATTACGTTGCCGGTAACATTTGGCAGCGAGTTGAACTTTAGGACTGAGAGGGTCACTTTTGACGTTGCTGATTTTCCATTGCCTTACAATGGGATACTCGGCCGTCCAACACTTGCCAAATTCATGGCAGCTTCTCACTACGCATACAATGTGCTGAAGATGCCAGGCCCGATAAGCGTCATCTCTGTCCCTGGCGACAAGAAGGATGCTCTTATCTGCGCCGACAAGATTTACCGGGAAGCGGCAGCCGCAGCAGAACGCAAGACACTTGCCGCTGAAGCTCCCGGGGGAAAGAAGAAGACCAAGTCCAGCAAGAGCTCTGATGCCTACTCCGGCGAGCGCACCTCTTCGGAGTGCTGCGCTACCGTCGAGGATGCACCATCGAGATCCACCGGCAAGTGTAAGAAGATGATGACAGCTTCACCAGAGACCAAGAAGGTGTCCACCAAGGAGGACGACACTGGTGGTACTTTCACCATCAGTGCCACACTCGACCCTAAATAGGAAAGCGCACTCGTTGCTTTCCTGCGGGCGAACGTCGACGTGTTTGCGTGGCAACCGCCCCGACATCCCCTGTTCCCGTGAAAGTAATCGAGCACCATCTTGCCGTCTGTCCTCATGCACGGCCCGCCAGCGAAGGTCGAAACAAGCAAAGGAGCGCCAAGAATTCATCGCAGAAGAAATCAAGAAACCGGAAGCGAGAGGCCTTGTCAGAGGAGTGCTCCATCCCACGTGGTTGGCCAATCCTGTAGTCGCGCGCAAGGCAAACAGGAAATGGAGGCTTTGTATCGACTTTACCGATGTTAATAAAGCTTGTCCCAAAGACCCATTTCCCTTGCCGCGCATTGACCAGATTGTTGACTCCACGGCCGGATGTGACCTGCTTTCATTTCTTGACGCATACTCAGGATACCATCAGATCTTCATCGCAGAAGAGGATGAGGAGAAAACCGCATTCATCACTCCATGTGGCACATACTGTTTTGTACGGATGCCTTTCGGATTAAAGAATGCTGGTTCAACATTTGCAAGAGTAGTCCATGACGCTTTTGAGCCACAAATACACAGAAATGTGGAAGCCTACATGGATGACATAGTGGTCAAGAGCAAGGACAGGGCAACTCTGATTCAAGATTTAGATGAAACCTTGCAAATCTGCGCAAGATCAACCTCAAGCTTAACCCCGAGAAGTGCGTGTTTGGAGTCCCTCCGCAAGCTTCTCGGTTCTTCGTGGTCTCAATGGGAATTGAAGCCAATCCCAACAAGATCAAGGCCATTGAGCGATCAAAGCACCAAAGCGCCAAGGATGTACGAAGGCTTGCGGTTGCGTGGCTGCCTCAAGAAGTTTATCTCTAAGTCTGCTGAGCGCTACTCGCCATTTTTCAAAATATTAAAAAGGCAGGTCCAATGAAATGGACTCGAAGCGGAGGCTGCGCCGCAGACTTGAAGAGATACTGCCCTCCACTCCAACACTTGTCGCACCGGCCACAAGAGAAGTTGTTGCTATACATAGCGGCAACCAATCAAGTGGTTAGTGCTGCGTTAGTAGCGGAGAGGGAGGCGGATGATGAGCCAAAGAATCATGCGGATGCATCCAGAGACAAGAAGGGGCTTTGCCGACAAGCTCGTCCCGATAAGGGTGGATCTGCGTGAGGCGCGTGAGGAGATGCGAGAAGAAAATGGTGCAGCGCCTTGCTTTACTTTGTCGGCCCCTTCGCAGGGGCTAGGTCAAGGTATTCGGTGTGCAGAAATTGCTTTTCGCCTTCTCATGGCCTCGAGAAAGCTTGAAAGTGCAACTAATCCCGGTGGTTTTGGTAATTAATAACAACATATATATCATTGAACTAATAGTTATTTGAGAATCATTTCGAAAGTTCAGTGATATGGGTATGGCAAGGATCAAGAAGTGGACCCTCAAAATGCTAAGGCAAGCATTGGCAAAAGCTCAAGACTCCATTTTTGGTTTAGTGATCCAAGATCACATTGAGTCCATAGGAAAGCCAATACTATTAAAAGGGATGAGGTTATGATGATGATCCGTTGCTCAAAGTGCTTAGTGATACATCTCCTAAACTATCAAGAACTTTCACCGCCATATACACTCATAAGTAATCTCGGTCCCACCGATATTCCAAACTCACCACACCAAGATGAACCACCTCAGCCACAAAGCCAAACCCTAGAAATCTCGGATTTTCCGATTCAACTCGGTCTCACCAAAACTTGAGTTGCCAAGCTTCAGAATCCTTCACATCAAATCGGTGTCACCGAGATGATGAAGTCGGTCCCACCGAGATTGGCAAGCTCCTGTCTCTACACGAATCGGACTAACCGAGTTTGTATTTTCGGTCCCACCGAAAATCCCAACGTTCACATGATTTGAACTTTCGGTCTCACCGAGTTGTCAACTTTGGTCCCACCGAGATTGGTCAAATGTGTAACGGTTGGATTTTGTGTGGAGGCTATAAATACCCTCCACCCCTCTTCATTCGTGGAGAGAGCCATCGAAAGAACTACCACTCCTACCTTACATTTCTCGAGAAGAGAACTACCTACCCTTGTGTTGAGATCAAGTTGCTCCACTCCCACCATATGAAGCTTGATCTCTAGCCTTCCCAAGTTGCTTTCCACTCAATCCTTTCTTCCACCATAGCCAAATCAGTGAGGAGAGTTGAGTGTTGGGGAGATTATCATTTGAAGCACAAGAGCAAGGAGTTCATCATCATCAACACCATCTATTACCTTTTGGAGGGTGGTGCCTCCTAGATTGGTTAGGTGTCGCTGGGAGCCTCCGTCGAGATGTGGAGTTGAACCAAGAAGTTTGTAAGGGCAAGGAGATCGCCTACTGTGAAGATCTACCCCGAGTAAGGCTAGCCTCCGTGGGCGTGAGGCCATGATGGCATAGACAAGGTTGCTTCTTCGTGGACCCTTCGTGGGTGGAGCCTCCGTGGACTCTCGCAGCCGCTACCCTCCGTGGGTTGAAGTCTCCATCAACGTGGAAGTACGATAGCACCACCTATCGGAACCACGAGAAAAATCACCGCTCTCCAAAATTGCGCTTGCTCTTCTCCACCTCTCTTTACTACATGTGCAATTTACTTTCCGCTGCCTATACTCTAGAATTGCATGTGTAGGGTGATGCTTGACTTGATCATAATTGTGAATCTGCCAAAAACTTGTCTTTGTCAAAAGGCATAATTTTTATATTGTCAAGTAGTCTAATCACCCCCTCTAGACATACTTTCGATCCTACAAGTGGTATCGAGCTTTGGTCTCCATTGTATTGGTTTCCATTGCATTGACTCCATAAGCTTGGTTTCACAACCTAGGAGAGTATGGCGCCTAGTGAGGGTAATTTTCAGAGAGGTCCTTACTTTGATGGTACAAATTTTGCTAGTTGGAAGCATAAAATGAAAATGCATATTCTTGGCCATAACCCAGCCGCATGGGGCATTATTTGTGTTGGTATGCAAGGTGAATTCTTCGAGGAAGGAAAAGTTCCGAATCGTGAAGCTACAACGGAAGAATTGCGGATGTTGCAAAACAATGCTCAAGCTTGTGACATTCTCTTCAATGCCTTGTGTCCCGAGGAGTTCAACAAAATCAGCCGTCTTGAGAATGCAAAAGAGATTTGGGATACTTTGGTTGAAATGCACGAAGGTACCGAGTCCGTGAAGGAATCAAAGCTAGATGTTCTTCAAGGTCAACTTGACAAGTTCAAGATGAAGGAAGGTGAAGGAGTCGCTGAAATGTACTCTAGGCTTGCTCTCATCACCAATGAGATTGCCGGCTTAGGTAGCGAAGAAATGACCGACCGATTCATCATCAAGAAGATTCTCAGAGCTTTGGATGGAAAGTATGACACCGTGTGCACTTTGATCCAAATGATGCCAAACTACAAGAATCTCAAGCCAACCGAGGTCATTGGAAGAATTGTTGCTCATGAGATGACACTTAAGGATAAGGAAGAGCTTCACAACAAGTCAAGTGGTGCTTACAAAGCTACAAGTGATGCTCCCACAACCTCAAGTGACAAGCTAGTTTCCAATGAAGAGATAAGCCTAATGGTCAAGAACTTCAACAAATTCTACAAGAGTAGAAGCAAAGAGAGAAGCTCAAAGTCTAGATCATATGATGAAAAGAGATCTTCTAGTCGTGATCGAAACTGCTACAATTGTGGAAGACCCGGACACTACTCAAATGAGTGTACGGCTCCCCACAAGAGAAGAGAAGAATCTCCAAGAAGAAGAAGCTCAAGAGATGAGTCACCTCAGAAAGAGAGAAGGAGAAGAGATGATCGTTATGAACGAAGACCCTCTCGGAGAAGCAAGGATTCGGAGAGGAAAGACAAGTCATCAAGGAGCTACACAAGAAGAAAACATCAAGCTCATGTAGGTGAATGGGTCTCCGGCTCCGACTCCGACAATCAATCCGAAAGAAGCTATCACTCCAACTCCGACTACAGTCAAGATGAAGGTGTTGCCGGTCTTGCTCTCGTGTCCTCCAACTCCAACTCCTACGACTTATTTGATTCACCAAATGAGGGAATTGGAAGATGCTTCATGGCTAAAGGCCCCAAGGTATCACACCCTGAATTCATTGACTTCAATAGTGATGAGGATGACTTGCTTGGTGAAGATGAGCTCTTACATGATAAATCTAGTGAGCCTAGTAATGATGAACATGCTAGTAGTCTTTATAGTCAAGAAGAGTCGAATGACAATGCTATGAAGGAGATTGAGCGTCTAACTAAAGAACTAAACACTCTTAAGTTAGCTCATGAAACAACTCAAGAAGATCATAGAGAGCTTCTAAGATCTCATGAGAAGCTACGCTTCGAGAAGCTCACTCTAGAGCAAGAACATGAGTTTCTAAAAGCAATCAATGACGATCTTCGAAAGAAGAGTTCTTCATATCTTGCCAAACGACTTCTCTTGTCTAATTTCTTGCCATCCATTAAGACTAAGCATGACAAGCATAAGAAAAATTCTTCCTCTAGTAGTAACAATAACCATGATAAATCCAATGTTGTTGCCTCTAGTAGTTCTCTTGATTCCACTAACAATGTTTCAAGCCAAGTTACACTTGAGCAAGAAAATAGTTTATTGAAAGGGATTATAGAGAAAGGTGTCTACAAGAGCCTTGCCGGAAGCAAGAACTTTGAGCAAATTGTTCGCAAGCAAGGAAGGCACCGGAAGAATCAAGGAATTGGTTTTGAGCGAAAGTTCAACGCCGAGGGTGTTGAATGGGAAGAAGGTCAATATCCTACTCCACAGTTTGTTCTTCAAAAGGAGAAGTATGATCCTACTTCTTCCAATGTGGAACAAGCACAAGATGACCTTCCACCACAAGACCACAAGCTAAAAGGCAAGGACAAGCTTCAAGAGGAGATTGATGCATTTGTTGAAGCACCTCAAGCCATGGTCAAGTGGGTTCCCAAGGAAACGCCAAGTTCTACTTCACAAGCTCAACTACAACCCCAAGGATTCCCATCAAGATGATGTGGATCCCAAGAAGAAGAACTAGAGAGTTCTTGAGGGTGACTCCGCCAACATACTTCACTCACATTCATTTTGGCAAAAACTTGTGCAATCAACTTCCACATTGTGCACTAGTTCATGGAGTCACAAAACCTCTTGTTGGTAAGTCAAGGGACAAGGTAATCATTGCTTTCATGGACATCATCTATTGTGAACTTCAATCTATGTCCATGGATATCCTTGTTTGTTCCTTGTGGGACTAACCCATGTAGGTATTGAAAGTGCCCGAATCCAAAGGATTGCTCCCAACTCTTGATGGTCTTCATCAACATTGAGCATCCACATCTTCAACATCTACATGAAGTCTTCTAGGACCACCCAAGGTTAGTTTGACCCTTTAAAAGGGGTTCTCACATCTAGGGGGAGCTTTGCTCTAAAAATTGAGCTAAAGCATCTTCAAATGATGTGAACACATCAATGCTTTATGTAAAAGTGGAAACCCCACTTGTGCTTAAACGATGAGTATGACCTATGATCAAATGTTCTCATTTGGCTCCTAAGTCAATATACTCATATAAAGATGACCTAGTCATCGACAAATTGTGTGATAGTAGCTAGAGTTTTGATTGTGCATGTTTGACACATATTTCATTTGCTATCTTATTGTGTGAGCTTGTTGGATGCATGATTTTATCCATTCAAGGACATCCATTTGTTGTTTTGGTCGTTTTGATTTTTCTGACCAAATGGATGGACAAGGATGCCTAAGTACCTCCCCTAGCTATCTATGCTTTCTTGTCTCAAATTCTATTCATGCTTACATCACAAACTTTGAACAAGTCATTTTCGGACCCTCCGAGTGAGGAGCACTCGGAGCCACCGATCCGTCAAAGGCTAACTTCCAAAACCTTCTAAGTGATTTCGGTCGGACCAACCGACTCAAACTCGGTCGAACCAAAAGCATTTAGATCGATCTAGGTTTTCACCTCGGTGAAACCGAAGTTGTGATTTTCGGCGTGATCGAAGTGCATAATCGCCTTGAGCAGTTATCCATCTCAGTGCCACCGAAGTTTTACAACTCGGTCCCTCCGACAAAGAAGGGGTATATATACTCGAGGGCCGTGCGCTGATTTCTCCTTCAAATGCTTCGCCCCACACCTTTGCCGCCGCCGCCTCGTCTCCGGATCGTCGCCGTGCCGCTTTGTCAGGCGCCTCGCCTCGAGTCTCCATCGCCGTCAACGGACATCTTCTCCGCGCCGTTGCAGCCGAGAAAAACTCCACCAAGTTAGGGTGAGTTTTGATCCCACTCGTGCTCCCATCTCCGATTCAATGCACGCTTGGTTTGCCTAGTATCTTGCCACGATTGAAATCTTCCGAACACCGATTAGTTCGCTTTGGACTAGATTCGAGTAATGTTTTAGGTTAGGTTTCCGCGAACACATCTCGGTGAGACCGATTTTACATTTTCGGTATGACCGATTTGGCCTATGGCCATTGCACGCACCTTCGTCCAACCGAAGTTGTGCAAATCGGTGTGACCAAATGACGATTCTGTGAAACCCTAGTGTTTTCGGCAGATCGAAACCCACTTCGTCCAACCGAAAGTGGTGTGAAAGCTTCGCTTAAACACTTGGATTCACCGAATTTTAAACTCGGTCCGACCGAAATGTCTTCTGTGAAAACCTAATACTGGAATTTGAACTCATTTTTTGCAAAAACTTCGCAGTTTGTGATGACTCTTCTACTCGCCTACACCTTATCAATTCACGGGTTGTCACCATGTCGATGCCAGTGATAATGTAACAGGTCAGAGACACCCATTGTAGATATTCCAGAGGCAGGCACTAGTCCTGATCCTAGCAGCTCATCAGATGATGGTGAGAGGAGTACACCAAGTGGATTACCTCCTGCAGCCACCAGAGCCAGAAAGAAGAGGAACTCAGATGATGAGGACTCAGATTTTGTTGTTGAGGAAGAGGTCACCTCAAATGTAACGCCCTCGATGCGGCTATATCTCCCACGTGTCGAAGCACGACTTAGAGGCATAACCGCATTGAAAGCAATGTCGCAAGTGAGGTAATCTTCACACAACCCATGTAATACATAAGGGAAAGAGATACATAGTTGGCTTACAATCGCCACTTCACACAATTACATGAATAAAGCATTACATCATCCAGATACAATCAAGGTCCGACTACGGAACCAAAATAAAAGAAGAACCCCAAATGCGATAAAGGTCCCCGATCGCCCCAACTGGGCTCCACTCTCGATCAACTAGAACGAAACAACACAAATGGCAAGATCTTCATCGAGCTCCTCCTTGAGCTTGGTTGCGCCACCGCCGATAACATAGGCACCGCAAACTGGTTTTGAAGTATCCGTGAGTCACGAGGACTCAGCAATCTCGCACCCGCGAGATCAAGACTATTTAAGCTTATGGGTAAGGTAAAGGCATGAGGTGGAGCTGCAGCAAGCGACTAGCATATATGGTGGCTAACATACGCAAATGAGAGCGAGAAGAGAAGGCAAAGCACGGTCGATAAAAGTATGATCAAGAAGTGATCCTATAGCAACCTCGCCAAGCATAACTCCAACACCGTGTTCACTTCCGACTCCGCGGAAAGAGACCATCACCGAACTCCACACGGTTGATGTATTTTAATTAAGGTCAACTTCGGTTTTCTACAACCGACATTAACAAATTCCCATCTGCCACATAACCGCGAGCACGGCTCTCGAACGCTTATACCTGCAGGGTGTCCCAACTTAGCCCATGACAAGCTCTCGCGATCATCGAAGAATAGACCTTCACCCGAGACACTCCGATCGACTCGGTATCCCGTACATCAAGACATTTCGACAATGGTAAAACAAGACCAGCAAAGCCGCCCGAATGTGCCGACAAATCGATAGGAGCTGCACATATCTCGCTCTCGTGGCACACCGGATTGTCCAAACTTCCGTAGGCCAGCCCAGAGTTGCCCTCGTAGCCACCGGCGGTCGACGGTTTGGACCAACACTCACAACGAGCACCGCCCGGGGGTAATAAAGATGACCCTTGGGCTCCGAAACCCAAGGGAAAAAAAGGCTAGGTGAGGCAAATGGTAAAAGTCAATGTTGGGCCTTCTTGGACAAGTTTTATTCAAAGCGAACTGTCGGGGGTCCCATAAATCACCCGACCGCGTAAGGAACGCAAAATCCGGGAACATAACACCAGTATGACGGAAACTAGGGCGGTAAGAGTGGAACAAAACACCAGGCATAAGGCCGAGCCTTCCACCCTTTACCAAATATTTAGATGCATTAATAATATAAGAGATATTGTGATATCCCAACATAAACCCTGTTCACCACGGAGCAATCTTCAACTTCACCTGCAGCTAGCAACGCTATAAGAGGGGCTGAGCAAAGCGGTAACATAGCCAAACAACGGTTTGCTAGGAATGGTGTCAAAGGTTAGAGGTTCATGGCAATTTGGGAGGCTGACAAGCAAATGGTAGGCATCGTAGCAAAGGCATAGCAAAAGAGCGAGCAAACTAGCATAGCAAAGATAGTAGTGATTTCGAGGGTATGATCATCTTGCCGAAATCCCGCTAGGAAGAAGAACGATTCCATGAAGAAGACAAACAGACGAGATTTAACGAATCCTCACAACTCCGAACGAAACCGGCTAACGAGGAAGCAACCCGAAAGAAACAAACAACATAGTAAACAACCATCACATAAACATGGCATGAAGCACAATCAAGTATGATGCATGTCCGGTTTAAATAGCATGGCATGGCAAAGTGCAACAAACAATACTACAAGTTAAGTGGAGCTCAATATGCAACGAGTTGCATATTGACAAAACACCACATCAATTATTTAGTTTGATCTCGTTATAAGCTACTCATCAATATTAAATGTTATTAAACATGGCAAGGGGTGAGGCATAATTAAACTAACAATGTAGGCAAGTTTAAATGAGGCCGGAACAACAAACGACAATTCTGGAAAATCCTCATGTCATTTAGCAATTTAATGCAACAACAAGTTTAAAACATGTTAATTGTTGTTATCATGATGCGGATGACATGCACAAGTCTTATGCAATTTTTATGAAAACGTTAACATGAGCATGATAAGGAGCATTTGTCGCCACGGCGGAACGAAAAGGGTGCCACGGCGGTGAAACGGAAATGGTGCCACGGCAACATTCCGGTCCCGGTAACTCACTGAGATATCGATGCAAACGGAAGTGTGCGGATGAGCGCAACATGCAAGATGGTGGGGTGATCCCGGATACCGGGTTCCCATGGGTTAGTGGCATGGAAAACGAGTGACAATTCGGACACGGTGCAAACGGTGCATCTCATCGCGGTCGTCTCGGGTTATACCTTCGAAGCCTGCGTTTTCCGGAGCGGGTCGAGTTCGTCGAGGGAAGTAGTGGTACACGTTCGGGGTGGAAGTAGTCGTGCACATTTTCGTAGATGATCAGGTCGACGGTAGTTGAACTTGATGAATCCCGAAACGAACTTGGCGTCTTCGCTAGAGGAACTTGATGCATTGCCGTGTGTAGTCGTACTCGTTGTCCTCGGGGCATCGGCTGTAGTCGGTGTTAGGCGGCATCCACTGTTAACCAACAGTGTACAGGAGGCAGCAAGGCATGGCCGACTTGGTGTGCAACCAAAGATGGACTCCGAGCATCTGGGTTGACTTGGCCACGACAAAGGCAGCGAGGCCAACGGGGCAGCCAACTCGTCTTGGAGGGGAGCCCTATCGGACAAAGCAGCTCGCGAGGACATCGGCGGCTCACGAGGCACCAACAGCAGCAGGACGAGGCAGGAGGTGGCGGAGAAATGGCCATCGATGCAAAGGGGCAACGGGCAGCGGGACTTGGGGCGCCAGCAGCGGCGAACTTGGCGAAAGGATGCAACAGCAGAAGCTGCTGCCGGCGGCGAGACCGAGGCGAAGCGGTTCCCGGGGCGGCGAGGAGGAGGTCGAGCACGGCGCTCGCGCGCAAAGGCGACGGGGCCGACAGGGGCGAGGGAGCGAGGGGGTCGAGGGCTGAGCGATGGATGGCGAGGGAGCGACCGCTGGATCCGGCGGCGGCAGCTGCTCGGGAGCCTCTCCGACGGGACGAGGACGGCGAGGGCCGAGCGAGTAGGCGACGTCACGAGGGACGCTGACGGCAGGGTCGCGCGCGAGGAAGGAGAGGCCGGGGCGGCGGCCATGGCCTCGGCGAAGGGGTCGGGTGCGGGACTCCTGTGGGTGGCGATGCAACAGAGCGGCAGCTCGGGAGAAGACGAGAGGGAGAGGATGAGGGGATCGGGCGCAGGGAGATGGGGATCGAGGAAAAGGAGAGGGGATCGAGCGCAGGTTCTGCTCGTGCGTGGTGACGGCGCAGGGAGGGGAACGAGGGAGATGGATCGGGAGGATGGTCGGGCTAGGGTTAAAGGGCGGCTGGGCTAAGATGCAAATGGGCGGCTGGGAGGCCGAGGCCTGGGGGTGGTCTGGCGCTGGCTGCATTTCCTTTTTTAAAATGAAATGAAAAATGTAAAAGCTCGGGGAAAAGAAGAGGAGTTAGAGGATAAAGAAAATATTCTCCAACTCCTAGAATTATCCACTATTTTAATAAATTGCATTGGGCATTTTAAAGGTAGAATAAGACAAGTTTGAAATATTTTCAAACTTGTGTCATTTTTGAACCCCGACCAAAACAACTTCAAATAAGGATATCTTTGGCGAGAGAGGTTTAGGGCAAGGAGCAAGATTAACAGGAGAGGATGAACATTAATGGAGAAGGGAGAAATGGCACTTGCATAAAGGAGTAAAAGAAGAGGAAGGAGAAGGTGATGGTGCATGGTGAAAAGATGAGGTGGAGATAAGAAGAAGAGGGTTCACACAAGAACACGCAATAAAACTTAAATATGCAAGCCAAGGCATGATGATCATGATGCAAATGCAACAAAATGACATGATGCAATGCACGAGATGCAATGAGATGAAAATGCATGACATGAACAAAATGCAAAAACAAAAGACAAAAACCCAACCACAGAGGAAATATCATATCGCATCTCCGGAAAAGGCAAGAGTTGGAGTTACGAATATGGAAAGTTGTATCCGGGGCGTTACAACACTCCACCACTACGAGAGGATCTCGTCCCGAGATCTAGGATGGCACCGGAGGGAAAACGGAAGAGAAAAAGAAAGGTAAAACTAAGTTGCTTCTTTGACGAACGAGTGAAACCACGAACCTTGAGAAGTTGAGCAATTCAAAAGAAAGAGTACAACAGAGATGAACGAGATTGCAAACAATCCGTTAGAAAAGAGGAACAAGCAGTATTACGAGAACTTGACGGTTGCAAAGACACGAATCAAGAGTTTAATGGACAAGATGGAATTCGTAACCACTCCGGTTAAAACAAGATGAGAGAGGAAGAAGATTGATATAATTTGGGCAGCCCTCCGTCTGAAAGAAGAAGGAAAACTTGATAAGAGGAAAAACACTTGAAGGGATGACACAACACTCCGGTTAAATGGATAAGCAAGAAAAGGAACACGATCCTCACAAAATGAGGTGATGGGTGAAGAGCACAACATCACAATGCCTCCGTAATGAAAGAATAGAAGATAGATCATTGGAATAAAAGAATGGAGAAGAAAACAACATGTACTACCTCAAATGAATTTGAGAGAGCATCTTTAAAAAGAAGGATTGAACGGAGTTGTTGGAAAACCAACAACGAAACGAAAAGAATAAGCTTGTAGTGGGCTTATGGAAACATCTCAAAATTATGAGGTGACAAACGGCCACTAACGGAAATAATTGATTTGATTGAGAGCACCAAAGAGATGAAAAACTTGTTCCATCAAGATGGAAAAGAGATAACTTGGGTCATTAATAAGCACCAAAATAGCAACATTCCTTAGGGAAGGCTTTAGGTGAAATCTATACCAAGATAACTCCAATGAAGAGATTGACGGTTGAAAAGATCTGTTGAACGAAGAGAAAATGATGGATTTAGTTAACTCAGTCCTGACAACTTGTGAATCATGAAACATGAGGAGAAATTGCCAAGAGTGACATAACACCACCTCAAAAGCTAAGGTAGAAAGAATTGCACTTCGGAATGCAAGATGAAGAATGCTTGAACTCCTCAAAACAAAACATGTGTTGAGCACCATGTTTAATTTTTGAGTATAGCTTGGCTGATCTTAACTTCAAGAGAAATCTTGAAGAACAATTGAAGAATGAAAAGAATCCTTGACGAACCACCATGAAGAAACTCCGGTATTAAAAGGATGGTGTAAAGAAGGAGAAGTTGAAAACACAATGTGAAGCCTTGCGATGATTTAGATGGATCTTCGCGATAATTAGAGCTTGGAACTCCGAAAAGAAAAGATGAAACACATGAAACCGAGAATTTATTCATCATGAACAAACTCCGAAAGAAGGAATTACTCACTTTGATGAAACAAGAACAAGAATTATGTTATGCGTATCCTTCACCAATTAAACTGATGACAATCAACGGATTTGGCATACTACTTATTCTCGTAGAAAGGATTAAAGAGATATGGCGTAAACTTGAAAAAGGTCTTCAACAACCACCGGTAGGATTGGAAAGAACGAATGAATTAAATGATAACGAAAGAGGTGAAATCTTGAACGAACCACCGTAAGAATTGAAAATGAAAGTAGCAAAGGCACAATTCACCGGGAATAAATGGAAAACGAATGAATATACTTTATGGGATTTAGATACATGAGAACGAAGAGATCATGAACTGATTAGAGGATATTTGAACGAATCACCAGTAAGATTTGGAGAATGATAGCTACACGCTGAGAATAAAGAATTATGTCATGATGGCCTTCGGAGGAAAGAAATGGAAACAACTCATGAAATGCTCCGGATGGGTGAAAAAGATTCCCACAATCGAATGAGAGGATGGCAACAAGCTAGCACCATGAATCTTGAAGAGAATAGAGCAAGATTAAAGAGAAACTCTTCTTCGGTTTTCAAATGATGAGAATGACAACGAGAAACACCACCAAGAATTATTGAGGCACACTGAAAGAATCAAAAGCGAAGAGGTTGAGCCAACTATGAAAAGAATTTGAAAGATCTTGGAGAAAAGCATTTGACTGATGATAACTCATTCTTACGTCAAACTTGGAGAAGAATTTAGGATAGCTCTGGAAAAATAGAAGAGTCAGGTAAGATCCTGGGAAAAGACCTGTGGGTTAGGGCCCACTCAAAAGAAAACACCGTTGAAAAGATTTAAAAGAGATGTTGCACCGGTTGAATTAAATGACTTGAATGAGATACCAATCTCAAAAGAGCTTGAATGAATGCAGAGTGGAAACACGAATCTTCGAGATATCTTGAGCACTCCGGAATAACAAATAGCGAGAAGTAGAAATATAAAGAGGTGCACCGGTATGAGAAGACATTGCAATGAGGAAAAAGGTATGATCAACAAAACTTGACTTGAATCCACCGGAGAAGAGAAAGGAATGAGGAATGACGAACTAGTAGAACATCTTCTTGAGAACCACCGGGTAAGAATATTGACGGAAAAGAATGGAGAAACTTCGCATGAATAAATGGATACTTGGTAAAGAAATCTGTGTCCTTGAAGAAAAAGGGTGGGAGGGCGGGAAAACAAAGGCAACTTGGGACGGATGAAACAAACACCGTTGAGAAAACTTAGAAATGATCTTGCGGATGGGGAGAATGATCGGATCCACTTGAAGAGAAGCACGTCGGTAGGAAAAGAATTAACATGACAACC
This sequence comes from Aegilops speltoides, assembly GCA_021437245.1. NCBI lineage: Eukaryota > Viridiplantae > Streptophyta > Magnoliopsida > Poales > Poaceae > Aegilops > Aegilops speltoides. The sequence goes on from CM038141.1 coordinate 291,878,983, forward strand.
TCAATGATCAAGAAGGATTAACACTCACATAGAAATATGAGAACACCAATTAGGGAAGGTATGGATTCAACATTTGACATCAAGCAACCCAATACCACAAATAAAACAAAAACAAAGGATTTGGCTTGCGAATAAGCGGAACAAACATATGATAGAGATTTCGTCCAAGTTTTCGTGGTGGGGCCTACACGGGCTCAATCGTACAAAGCACCATCATGTACAAGGCAAAGCACATGACATACGAAGCGTCCCAGTCGGCATAGCCAAGGACTCTTTAAGACACAACGAGACCATCAGAAAACCAACCGTGAATAGGCGGACCACTAGACATCGAACCCCAATTTCATATCATACATCCGTTGGAAAGATATCCTAAGAGCTACTTGAATTCCCACCTATCAAACTCCCAAACTTTCTCGGTTATGCAATCTGGTGTTGGGGATACAGGGGAAGCGATATATCTCACCCAAACTAACAATACCTACAACCAAGTCAGATCCATCCGTCAACACATAACCAAGAAACCTTCGAAATCGTGTACCTCAACCTTTGAAAAGCATCCGTTATACGAGTCATGGCAATACTCCGTACTCACCTCAAGATCGGGTTAGCGGGTTATCTCACCAACAACTGCATAAAAGAGATTTTCGATGTCGGCGTATTAAACTCGGTATTCCGAATCTGCAACGATAAAATTATGACGACAACACCTCGGAGCTCAACTCCCGGACACCGCCACAACCCCTAAATGTCGAGGCACCAAGACAATGTTGTCATCATAAAACCATCGAACGATTCTAAGATACCCGCGTGATCCTAAAAAAATTTAGTGAAATTTGAGAAGAGAAGAGTCAAAACTCTACGTCAGATACCTCACCGTAAGGTCAAGGACCGGGAGTAAAAAGAATTCCTAAACTCTCCGATATATATAATCCTAAATGACTCAAAACATTTTTCTAGACACAACCCGCCGCTAAAAACGATCAAGCAAAGGGGCTCCTAAGGTCGGGAAGGCTCGATACCAACTTGTAACGCCTCGATGCGGCTATATCTCCCACGTGTCGAAGCACGACTTAGAGGCATAACCGCATTGAAAGCAATGTCGCAAGTGAGGTAATCTTCACACAACCCATGTAATACATAAGGAAAGAGATACATAGTTGGCTTACAATCGCCACTTCACACAATTACATGAATAAAGCATTACATCATCCAGATACAATCAAGGTCCGACTACGGAACCAAAATAAAAGAAGAACCCCAAATGTGACAAAGGTCCCCGATCGCCCCAACTGGGCTCCACTCTCGATCAACTAGAACGAAACAACACAAATGGCAAGATCTTCATCGAGCTCCTCCTTGAGCTTGGTTGCGCCACCGCCGATAACATAGGGACCGCAAACTGGTTTTGAAGTATCCGTGAGTCACGAGGACTCAAAGAATCTCGCACCCGCGAGATCAAGACTATTTAAGCTTATGGGTAAGGTAATGGCATGAGGTGGAGCTGCAGCAAGCGACTAGCATATATGGTGGCTAACATACGCAAATGAGAGCGAGAAGAGAAGGCAAAGCACGGTCGATAAAAGTATGATCAAGAAGTGATCCTATAGCAACCTCGCCAAGCATAACTCCAACACCGTGTTCACTTCCGGACTCACCGGAAAGAGACCATCACGGTAACACACACGGTTGATGTATTTTAATTAAGGTCAACTTCGGTTTTCTACAACCGACATTAACAAATTCCCATCTGCCACATAACCGCTGGCACGGCTCTCGAAAGTTTATACCTGCAGTGTGTCCCAACTTAGCCCATGACAAGCTCTCGCGATCATCGAAGGAATAGACCTTCACCCGAGACACTCCGATCGACTCGGTATCCCGTACATCAAGACATTTCGACAATGGTAAAACAAGACCAGCAAAGCCGCCCGAATGTGCCGACAAATCCGATAGGAGCTGCACATATCTCGTTCTCGTGGCACACCGGATTGTCCAAACTTCCGTAGTCCAGCCCAGAGTTGCCCACGGTACCACCGGCGGTCGACGGTTTGGACCAACACTCTGCGAGCACCGCCCGGGGTAATAAAGATGACCCTTGGGCTCCGAAACCCAAGGGAAAAAGGGCTAGGTGAGGCAAATGGTAAAAGTCAATGTTGGGCCTTCTTTGGACAAGTTTTATTCAAAGCGAACTGTCGGGGGTCCCATAAATCACCCGACCGCGTAAGGAACGCAAAATCCGGGAACATAACACCGGTATGACGGAAACTAGGGCGGCAAGAGTGGAACAAAACACCAGGCATAAGGCCGAGCCTTCCACCCTTTACCAAATATATAGATGCATTAATAATATAAGAGATATTGTGATATCCCAACATAAACCCTGTTCACCACGGAGCAATCTTCAACTTCACCTGCAGCTAGCAACGCTATAAGAGGGGCTGAGCAAAGCGGTAACATAGCCAAACAACGGTTTGCTAGGAATGGTGTCAAAGGTTAGAGGTTCATGGCAATTTGGGAGGCTGACAAGCAAATGGTAGGCATCGTAGCAAAGGCATAGCAAAAGAGCGAGCAAACTAGCATAGCAAAGATAGTAGTGATTTCGAGGGTATGATCATCTTGCCTGAAATCCCGCTAGGAAGAAGAACGATTCCATGAAGAAGACAAACAGACGTAGACGAACGAATCCTCACAACTCCGGAACGAAACCGAAGCTAACGAGAGAAGCAACCCGGAAAGAAACAAACAACATAGTAAACAACCATCACATAAACATGGCATGAAGCACAATCAAGTATGATGCATGTCCGGTTTAAATAGCATGGCATGGCAAAGTGCAACAAACAATACTACAAGTTAAGTGGAGCTCAATATGCAACGAGTTGCATATTGACAAAACACCACATCAATTATTTAGTTTGATCTCGTTATAAGCTACTCATCAATATTAAATGTTATTAAACATGGCAAGGGGTGAGGCATAATTAAACTAACAATGTAGGCAAGTTTAAATGAGGCCGGAACAACAAACGACAATTCCGGAAAATCCTCATGTCATTTAGCAATTTAATGCAACAACAAGTTTAAAACATGTTAATTGTTGTTATCATGATGCGGATGACATGCACAAGTCTTATGCAATTTTTTATGAAAACGTTAACATGAGCATGATAAGGAGCATTTGTCGCCACGGCGGAACGAAAAGGGTGCCACGGAGGTGAAACGGAAATGGTGCCACGGCAACATTCCGGTCCCGGTAACTCACTGAGATATCGATGCAAACGGAAGTGTGCGGATGAGCGCAACATGCAAGATGGTGGGGTGATCCCGGATACCGGGTTCCCACGGGTTAGTGGCATGGAAAACGAGTGACAATTCGGACACGATGCAAACGGTGCATCTCATCGCGGTCGTCTCGGGTTATACCTTCGAAGCGTGCGTTTTCCGGAGCGGGTCGAGTTCGTCGAGGGAAGTAGTGGTACACGTTCGGGGTGGAAGTAGTCGTACACATTTTCGTAGATGATCAGGTCGACGGTAGTTGAACTTGATGAATCCCGAAACAAACTTGGCGTCTTCGCTAGAGGAACTTGATGCATTGCCGTGTGTAGTCGTACTCGTTGTCCTCGGGGCATCGGCTGTAGTCGAAGTGCTAGGCGTGCATCCACTGTTAACCAACAATGGTACGAGGAGGCAACAAGGCATGGCCGACTTGGTGTGCAACCAAAGATGGACTCCGAGCATCTGGGTTGACTTGGCCACGACAAAGGCAGCGAGGCCAACGGGGCAGCCAGCTCGTCTTGGAGGGGAGCCTGAAAGTGCAACTAATCCCCGGGTGGTTTTGGTAATTAATAACAACATATATATCATTGAACTAATAGTTTCTTGAGTATCATTTCGAAAAGTTCAGGATATGGGTATGGCAATGATCAAGAAGTGGACCCTCAAAATGCTAAGGCAAGCATTGGCAAAAGCTCAAGACTCCATTTTTGGTTTAGTGATCCAAGATCACATTGAGTCTATAGGAAAGCCAATACTATTAAAAGGGATGAGGTTATGTTAATGATCCGTTGCTCAAAGTGCTTAGTGATATATCTCCTAAACTATCAACACCTCTCACTTCAAACATACACTCATAAGTAATCTCAGTCCCACCGATTCCATAAACTCACCACACCGAGATGAACCACCTCACCAAATAGCCAAACCCTAGAAATTTCGGATTTTCCGATTCAACTCGGTCTCACCAAACTAGTGTTGCCAAGCTTCAGAACCTTCATCATCAAATCGGTGTCACAGAGATGATAAAGTCAGTCCCACCGAGATTGGCAAACCCTAGTATTTGGAAGAATCGGACTCACCGAGATTGTATTTTCGGTCCCACCGAAAATCCCAACGTTCACAAGATTTGAACTTTCGGTCTCACCGAGTTGTCAACTTCGGTCTGACCGAGATTGGTCAAATGTGTGTAACGGTTTGATTTTGTGTGGAGGCTATAAATACCCCTCCACCTCCTCTTCATTCGTGGAGAGAGCCATCAGATAGAACTACCACTCCTACCTTACATTTCTGAGAAGAAAACTACCTACCCTTGTGTTGAGATCAAGTTACTCCACTCCCACCATATGAAACTTGATTTCTAGCCTTCCCAAGTTGCTTTCCACTCATTCCTTTCTTCCACCACAGCCAAATCAGTGAGGAGAGTTGAGTGTTGGGGAGATTATCATTTGAAGCACAAGAGCAAGGAGTTCATCATCACCAACACCATCTATTACCTTTTGGAGGGTGGTGCCTCCTAGATTGGTTAGGTGTCGCTTGGGAGCCTCCGTCAAGATGTGGAGTTGAACCAAGAAGTTTGTAAGGGCAAGGAGATCGCCTACTTCGTGAAGATCTACCCCAGTAAGGCTAGTCCTCCGTGGGCGTATGCCATGATGGCATAGACAAGGTTGCTTCTTCGTGGACCCTTCGTGGGTGGAGCCTCCGTGGACTCTCGCAGCCGTTACCCTCCGTGGGTTGAAGTCTCCATCAACGTGGATTGACGATAGCACCACCTATCGGAACCACGAGAAAAATCTCCGTGTCTCCAAATTGCGTTTGCTCTTCTCCACCTCTCTTTACTACATGTGCAATTTACTTTCCGCTGCTTATACTCTAGAATTGCATGTGTAGGGTGATACTTGACATGATCATCATTGTGAACTTGCCAAAAACTTGTCTTAATCAAAAGGCTGAATTTTTATATTGTCAAGTAGTCTAATCACCCCCCCTCTAGACATACTTTCGATCCTACAAGTGGTATCAGAGCTTTGGTCTCCATTGTATTGGTTTCCATTGCATTGGACTCCATAAGCTTGGTTTCACAACCTAGGAGAGTATGGCGTCTAGTGAGGGTAATTTTCGTAGAGGTCCTTACTTTGATGGTTCAAATTTTGCTAGTTGGATGCATAAAATGAAAATGCATATTCTTGGACATAACCCTGCCGCATGGGGCATTATTTGTGTTGGCTTGCAAGGTGAGTTCTTCGAGGAAGGAAAAGTTCCGGATCGTGAAGCTACAGCTGATGAATTGCGGATGTTGCAAAACAATGCTCAAGCTTGTGACATTCTCTTTAATGCTTTGTGTCCCGAGGAGTTCAACAAAATCAGCCGTCTTGAGAATGCAAAAGAGATTTGGGATACTTTGGTCGAAATGCACGAAGGTACCGAGTCCGTGAAGGAATCAAAGCTAGATGTTCTTCAAGGTCAACTTGACAAGTTCAAGATGAAGGAAGGTGAAGGAGTCGCTGAAATGTACTCTAGGCTTGCTCTCATCACAAATGAGATTGCCGGCTTAGGAAGCGAAGAAATGACCGACCGATTCATCATCAAGAAGATTCTCAGAGCTTTGGATGGAAAGTATGACACCGTGTGCACTTTGATCCAAATGATGCCAAACTACAAGAATCTCAAGCCTACCGAAGTCATTGGAAGAATTGTTGCTCATGAGATGACACTTAAAGATAAGGAAGAGCTTCACAACAAGTCAAGTGGTGCTTACAAAGCTACATGTGACGCTCCCACAACCTCAAGTGACAAGCTAGTTTCCAATGAAGAGATAAGCCTAATGGTGAAGAACTTCAACAAATTCTACAAGAGTAGAAGCAAGGAAAGAAGCTCAAAGTCTAGATCATATGATGAAAAGAGATCTTCTAGTCGTGATCGAAACTGCTACAATTGTGGAAGACCCGGACACTACTCAAATGAGTGTTCGCTCCCCACAAGAGAAGAGAAGAATCTCCAAGAAGAAGAAGCTCAAGAGAAGAGTCACCTCGGAAAGAGAGAAGGAGTAGAGATGATCGTTATGAACGAAGATCCTCTCGGAGAAGCAAGGATTCGGAAGGAAAGACAAGTCATCAAGGAGCTACACAAGAAGAAAACATCAAGCTCATGTAGGTGAATGGGTCTCCGCCCTGACTCCGACAATCACTCCGAAAGAAGCTATCACTCCAACTCCGAATACAGTCAAGATGAAGGTGTTGCCGGTCTTGCTCTCGTGTCCTCCAACTCCAACTCCAACTCCTATGACTTATTTGATTCACCAAATGAGGGAATTGGAAGATGCTTCATGGCTAAAGGCCCCAAGGTATCACACCCTGAATTTATTGACTTTGATAGTGATGAGGATGACTTGCTTGGTGAAGATGAGCTTTTACATGATAAATCTAGTGAGCCTAGTAATGATGAACATGCTAGTAGTCTTTATAGTCGAGAAGAGTCGAATGACAATGCTATGAAGGAGATTGAGCGTCTAACTAAAGAACTAAACACTCTTAAGTTAGCTCATGAAACAACTCAAGAAGATCATAGAGAGCTCCTAAGATCTCATGAGAAGCTACGCTTCGAGAAGCTCAATCTAGAGAAAGAACATGAGTTTCTAAAAGCAATCAATGACGATCTTCGGAAGAAGAGTTCTTCATATCTTGCCAAACGACTTCTCTTGTCTAATTTCTTGCCACCTATTAAAACTAAGCATGACAAGCATAAGAAAAATTCTTCATCTAGTAGTAACAATAACCATGCTAAATCTAATATTGTTGCTTCTAGTAGTTCTCTTGATTCCACTAACAATGTTTCAAGCCAAGTTACACTTGAGCAAGAAAATAGTTTATTGAAAGGGATTATAGAGAAAGGTGTCTACAAGAACCTTGCCGGAAGCAAGAACTTTGAGGAAATTGTTCGCAAGCAAGGAAGGCACCGAAAGAATCAAGGAATTGGTTTTGAGCGAAAGTTCAATGCCGAGGGTGTTGAATGGGAAGAAGGTCAATATCCCACTCCAAAGTTTGTCTCTCAAAAGGAGAAGTATGATCCTACTTCTTCCAACGAGGAACAAGCTCAAGATGACCTTCCACCACAAGACCACAAGCTAAAAGGGAAGGACAAGCTTCAAGAGGAGATTGATGCATTTATTGAAGCACCTAAAGCCATGGTCAAGTGGGTTCCCAAGGAAACGTCAAGTTCTACTTCGTCAAGCTCAACTACAACCCCAAGGATTCCCATCAAGATGATGTGGATCCCGAAGAAGAAGAACTAGAGAGTTCTTGAGGGTGACTCCGCCAACATACTTCACTCACATTCATTTTGGCAAGAACTTGTGCAATCAACTTCCACATCTTGCACTAGTTCATGGAGTCACAAACCCTCTTGTTGGTAAGTCAAGGGACAAGGTAATCATTGCTTTCATGGACATCATCTATTGTGAACTTCAATCTATGTCCATGGATATCCTTGTTTGTTCCTTGTGGGACTAACCCATGTAGGTATTGAAAGTGCCCAATCCAAAGGATTGCTCCCAACTCTTGATGATCTTCATCAACATTGAGCATCCACATCTTCAACATCTACATGAAGTCTTCTACGACAACCCAAGGTTAGTTTGACCCTTTAAAAGGGGTTCTCACATCTAGGGGGAGCTTTGCTCTAAAGAATTGAGCTAAAGCATCTTCAAATGATGTGAACACATTAATGCTTTATGTAAAAGTGGTAACCCCACTTGTGCTTAAACGATGAGTATGGCCTATGATCAAATGTTCTCATTTGACTCCTAAGTCAATATACTCATATAAAGATGACTTAGTCATCGACAAATTGTGTGATAGTAGCTAGTGTTTTGTTTGTGCATGTTTGACACATATTTCATTTGCTATCTTATTGTGTGAGCATGTTGGATGCATGATTTTATCCATTCGAGGACATCCATTTGTTGCTTTGGTCTTTTTGAATTTTTCTGACCAAATGGATGGACAAGAATGCCTAAGTTCCTCCCCTAGCTATCTATGCTTTCTTGTGTCAAATTCTATTCATGCTTATATCACAAACTTTGAACAAGTCATTTTTGGACACACCGAGTGAGGAGCACTCGGAGCCACCGATCCGTCAAAGACTAAACTTCCAAAACCTTCTAAGTATTTTCGGTCAGACCAACCCACTCAAACTCGGACAGACCGAAAGCACTTGGATTGATCTAGGTTTTCACCTCGGTGAAACCGAAGTTACAAATTTCGCGTGATCAAGTGTGTAATCGCTTGCGATTATCCATCTCGGTGCCACCGAAGTTTTACAACTCGGTCCCACCGACAACAAAAGGGTATATATATCCGAGGGCAGCGCGTTGATTCCTTCTTCAAAACGCCGCCCCAAACCCCTTCTTTGCCGCCGCCGTGGTCTCCGGATCGTCTCCGTTGTCGCTTGGCGCCCTCGCCGCTGTCTCCGTCGCCGTCAACGGACATTCTCTCCGCCACGCCAGAGAGAAACTCCACCAAGTTAGGGTGAGTTTCGATCCTCTCGTGCTTCAACCTCCGATTCTATGCACGATTGGTTTGCCTAGCTTCTTGCCACGTTTGAGATCTTCCTATCCAGCAGATTAGTTCTTAGAACGAAATTGAGTAAAAGTTTTAGGGTTAGGTTTCCGCGAACACATCTCGGTGAGACCGATTCTACATTCTCGGTATGACCGATTTGGCCTCTGCCATTGCCTTCGCACTTTTCGGTCCAACCGAGTTGTGCAAATCGGTGTGACGAAATGAGGATTTAGTGAAACCCTAGTGTTCTCGGAAGATCGAAACCCATTTCGTCCAACCGAAAGTGGTGTGAATGGTTCTGTTTAGACACTTCGGATTCACGAATTTTAGCCTCGGTCCGACCAAAATGCATTCTGTGAAAACCTAAAACTGAAATTTAAACTCATTTTTTGCAAAATCTTCTAGCAGTTTGTGATAACTCTTCTATTCTGCCTACACCTAATCTATTCACAAAGTTGTCACCATGTCGATGCCGTGACAGCGAACAGTCTGAATCACCAATTGCTGAGATTCCAGAGGCGCACTAGTCCCGAGGCCAGCAGCTTTTCAGATGATGGTGAAAGGAGCACACCAAGTGGTTTGCCTCCTGCTGCCACTGGGCTGTGAAGAAGAAGAATTCGATGAAGAAGATTCGATTTCATAGCCGAGGAAGAGATCTCCTCCAAGCCAAAGAGGAAAGTGGTTTCCAAAGAGCATCAAGGGCAACAAACCAAGAAAGGCACCAAGAAAGTGAAGAAGTCCACAGTTGCTAAGAAGCTGAGCATGGAAGAGGAAACTTGAGCAAAGTGAAGAAAACTTCCAAGAGGAAGAGAATTGTGCATGATGAAGCAGCAGATGATGATGATTCGATGAGGAAGCACCCCAGCCTCCTCGAAGCCTAAGTTGATGGGTGATGCCATCGAGGCGGAGCACCTTCAAAGTCTAAGCCATCTGCTCCAAGAAAGGCAGCTCAAGCCAAGCCTGCTGCCAAGCCTAAGAAAACTGTCAGGAACATCCCAGCTTCAGAGAAGAAGAAAGACAATGTGCCACCAGCTGAGTCAGATGATGAGGCACCTGTGTTGCTGAAACTCCGTCAAAAATTGCCAATTCACAATGATGCTCATCCTCGAGCTGAGAACATGAAGGAAAGAAAGGATAAAGGTCTCAGGCTATGGAGACAAGCTGATCCATATGCTGTGAGGAGAAGAACTGCCGTTGATCCACGATTCCACACCAGAGAGCAGCAGGACTTCTATGAGACTGTGCTAATGGACAAGAAGCCCATTGTTGCAGACACTAGATATGTTGACTGGGCATATATTGATAGTGAAGAGCACAGAGACTTCTTTCCACATGTGCATGAGAGCTTTACTGCATGTGGTGTTGCTGAGTTTGTTGGTCAGAAGTTGACAGATTGGAATGATGAGATGATCATGCAATTCTATGTCACTGCTCATTTCTATCCAGATGGTAAAATCACATGGATGACTGAAGGCCAGAGATTCTCTTCTACTGTTGATGAATGGGCAGCACTGCTGAATGCTCCAGTACCAAGAGAAGATGATGTTGATGTCTATGGTATTCCCAAGAAGAATCATGAGTCTATGAAGAACATGTACAATGAAGTACCAGCTAAGGATGTAGAAATCTGGAAGCTCGCCTCAGTGTATCATCTCCAGGCAGGTTTACCTACCACAAACACAATTCTGAGGCATACCTTGATGCCCAAGTCTGGAGATCATCGCATGATAAGAGGCTATTCTATCAACATGCTGCACATACTTGATCAGAAGGCACCTTTCAAGGTGATGGACCTGATAGTTGAGACTATCAAGAGGACTACAGCAGACCAGAAGAGGTCATGTGGATTTGCCCCGCACATTCAGATGCTTATCAATGCCAAGTTTGGCACGGGCACCTACTTGTTGGATAGACCACACTTGCCACTGCAGCCTGAGCATGAGGACAATGAAGTTGTGATGGATGAGGAGGACCCAACGTCGCTTGAAGGTCATGCAAAGTCCGAAGCTGCCAAGAAAGCTAAAGCTGAGAAGGAAGCAGCAGCAGCAGCTAAACCCAAGAGTGTTGGAGAGCATCTCCTTGAAGCTACCCAGAGGATTGAACAACGCCTGCCAGCATTGTGCGCCTCGGGAGAGTCTTGAGAGGATTGTTGAAGACAAGATCCATGCTCGATGTCAAGTCGATCAAGTGCAAGTCACCACAACAAGCTTGAGGCAGATATCGAGGAAGCCAAGAAGGAGAAGGAAGAGCTCATGCGTGAGATGCAGGATGACCTAGTCCAGATGATTATGAACAGCCTGCTCCGGTTCCCATAAGACCCAGATCACTGCTATTCCAGAGACAGACACTGTGACTACAGCCTCAAGACCTCCACAGCTCCATCGGCCCAGCTCCAGCCCAAAGGACCACTCCTCCAGCTCCACGACATCACCAAGCCTTTGCAGATGCAACTATCTCAACTCCATCAACCTGCATAGAGCCGCCAGCAGAGTCCCCAGTGGCGCTTAGCTCTATACTTTTCAACTTTTGGTAACTTGTTGCCAAAGGGGAGAAATTGTATAGATCATAGGACTTCGAGAGAGAGAGTGCTTTGTCTTTGCGCTTTTGCTCTTTCATTTATTTGCGGTCTTTTTTGAGATACTTTTGAGATTTTCGAGACATTCCGTGTGTTTGATACTACGTTTGCTCTACATTGATGAGTGCTTGGTCGTACTATGCCTTAATGTGTGCTTAATGCTTATCATATGCTATTCATATCTTGTATGACCATTTACTCATGTCTTGGTGATTGGGTGCATGCTATTCATTCTTATCATTTTGTGCGCTCCACCAAGATGTATGTGACATGGAAGAGTGACCCATGATCCTAATCGATTGTGCATTTGCATTCAAACGCAAATCTTAAATAATGCACAAATTTAGGGGGAGCTCTTGCTTATCACATACTTCTCAAAGCGATTTATATTATTCATTGATTATATCATTTGTCGAAGCTTTGATCTATATGTTGTCATCAATTACCAAAAGGGGAGATTGAAAGTGCAACTAATCCCGGGTGGTTTTGGTAATTAATAACAACATATATATCATTGAACTAATAGTTTCTTGAGTATCATTTCGAAAGTTCAATGATATGGGTATGGCAATGACTCAAGAAGTGGACCCTCAAAATGCTAAGGCAAGCATTGGCAAAAGCTCAAGACTCCATTTTTGGTTTAGTGATCCAAGATCACATTGAGTCTATAGGAAAGCCAATACTATTAAAAGGGATGAGGTTATGTTAATGATCCGTTGCTCAAAGTGCTTAGTGATATATCTCCTAAACTATCAACACCTCTCACTTCAAACATACACTCATAAGTAATCTCGGTCCCACCGATTCCATAAACTCACCACACCGAGATGAACCACCTCACCAAATAGCCAAACCCTAGAAATTTTGGATTTTCCGATTCGAACTCGGTCTCACGAAACTAGTGTTGCCAAGCTTCAGAATCTTCATCATCAAATCGGTGTCACCGAGATGATAAAGTCGGTCCCACCGAGATTGGCAAACCCTAGTATTTGGAAGAATCGGACTCACCGAGATTGTATTTTCGGTCCCACGAAAATCCCAACGCTCACAAGATTTGAACTTTCGGTCTCACCGAGTTGTCAACTTCGGTCCGACCGAGATTGGTCAAATGTGTGTAACGGTTGGATTTTGTGTGGAGGCTATAAATACCCTCCACCTCCTCTTCATTCGTGGAGAGAGCCATCGAAAGAACTACCACTCCTACCTTACATTTCGAGAAGAAAACTACCTACCCTTGTGTTGAGATCAAGTTACTCCACTCCCACCATATGAAACTTGATTTCTAGCCTTCCCAAGTTGCTTTCCACTCAATCCTTTCTTCCACCACAGCCAAATCAGTGAGGAGAGTTGAGTGTTGGGGAGATTATCATTTGAAGCACAAGAGCAAGGAGTTCATCATCACCAACACCATCTATTACCTTTTGGAGGGTGGTGCCTCCTAGATTGGTTAGGTGTCGCTTGGGAGCCTCCGTCAAGATGTGGAGTTGAACCAAGAAGTTTTAAGGGCAAGGAGATCGCCTACTTCGTGAAGATCTACCCCGAGTAAGGCTAGTCCTCCGTGGGCGTATGCCATGATGGCATAGACAAGGTTGCTTCTTCGTGGACCCTTCGTGGGTGGAGCCTCCGTGGACTCTCGCAGCTGCTACCCTCCGTGGATTGAAGTCTCCATCAACGTGGATTGACGATAGCACCACCTATCGGAACCACGAGAAAAAATCTCCGTGTCTCCAAATTGCGTTTGCTCTTCTCCACCTCTCTTTACTACATGTGCAATTTACTTTCCGCTGCTTATACTCTAGAATTGCATGTGTAGGGTGATACTTGACTTGATCATCATTGTGAACTTGCCAAAAACTTGTCTTAATCAAAAGGCTGAATTTTTATATTGTCAAGTAGTCTAATCACCCCCCCTCTAGACATACTTTCGATCCTACAGAGCCCTATCGGACAAAGCAGCTCGCGAGGACATCGGCGGCTCACGAGGCACCAACAGCAGCAGGACGAGGCAGGAGGTGGCGGAGACATGGCCATCGATGCAAAGGGGCAACGGGCAGCGGGACTTGGGACGCCAGCAGCGGCGAACTTGGCGAAAGGATGCAGCAGCAGAAGCTGCTGCCGGCGGTGAGATCGAGGCGAAGCGGTTCCCGGGGCGGCGAGGAGGAGGTCGAGCACGGCGCTCGCGCGCAGAGGCGACGGGGCCAGGGGCGAGGGAGCGAGGGGGTCGAGGGCTGAGCGAGGGATGGCGAGGGAGCGACTGCTGGATCCGGGCGGCGGCCGCGGCTCGGGAGCCTCTCCCGATCGGGACGAGGACGGCGAGGGCCGAGCGAGTAGGCGACGTCACGAGGGACGCTGACGGCAGGGTCGCGCGCGAGGAAGGAGAGGCCGGGGCGGCGGCCATGGCCTCGGTGAAGGGGTCGGGTGCGGGACTCCTGTGGGCGGCGATGCAACAGAGCGGCAGCTCGGGAGAAGACGAGAGGGAGAGGATGAGGGGATCGGGCGCAGGGAGATGGGGATCGAGGAAAAGGAGAGGGGATCGAGCGCAGGTTCTGCTCGTGCGTGGTGACGGCGCAGGGAGGGGAACGAGGGGAGATGGATCGGGAGGATGGTCGGGCTAGGGTTAAAGGGCGCGGCTGGGCCAAGATGCAAATGGGCCGGCCTGGGAGGCCGAGGCCCGGGGGGGGTGGCTGCGCTGGCTGCATTTCCTTTTTTTAAAACAGAAATGAAAACAGAAAAGCTCAGGGAAAAAGAAGAGGAGTTAGAGGATAAAGAAAATATTCTCCAACTCCTGGAATTATCCACTATTTTAATAAATTGCATTGGGCATTTTTAAAGGTAGAAAAATAAGACAAGTTTGAAATATTTTCAAACTTGTGTCATTTTTGAACCTGACCAAAACAACTTCAAATAAGGATATCTTTGGCAGAGAGGTTTAGGGCAAGGAGCAAGATTAACAGGGAGAGGATGAACATTAATGGAGAAGGGAGAAATGGCACTTGCATAAAGGAGTAAAAGAAGAGGAAGGAGAAGGTGATGGTGCATGGTGAAAAGATGAGGTGGAGATAAGAAGAAGAGGGGTTCACACAAGAACACGCAATAAAACTTAAATATGCAAGCCAAGGCATGATGATCATGATGCAAATGCAACAAAATGACATGATGCAATGCACGAGATGCAATGAGATGAAAATGCATGACATGAACAAAATGCAAAAACAAAAGACAAAAACCCAACCACAGAGGAAATATCATATCGCATCTCCGGAAAAGGCAAGAGTTGGAGTTACGAATATGGAAAGTTGTATTCGGGGCGTTACATCAAAGCCCAAGAGAAAAGTTGTTGCCAAAGAGCCACAAGGTCAGCAAACTAAGAAGGGCACCAGAAAAGTCAAGCAGTCAACTGTTGCCAAGAAGCTGAATTTGGAAGAAGCTGCAAGCAAAGTGAAGAAAACTTCCAAGAGGAAGAGATTAGTACATGATGATGCAGCAGAGGAAGATGAGGATGAGGAAGCACCCCAGCCTCCTCAGAAGCCTAAGCTCATGGGTGATGCCATTAAGGCCGGAGCCACTTCAAAGCCCAAGCAATCTGCTCCACCAAGGCAGCTCCAAAAAAGCCTCGCCGCCAAGCCCAAGAAGACAACAGAACATTCCAAAGATCTCAAAAGAACAAAGATGATGTGCCACCACCAGTCGGATGATGAAGCACCAGCTTTTGCTGAAACTTCGTCCAAAACTGCCACTACATAATGATGCTCATCCTCAAGCCGAGAATATGAAGGAAAGGAAAGATAGAGGTCTCAAAGCTATGGAGACAAGCTGACCCATATGCCGTGAGGAGAAGAACCTGCTGTTGATCCCAGATTTCACACCAGAGAGCAAAGATGACTTCTATGAGACCGTCTTGATGGACAAGAAGCCCATAGTCGCAGACACCGATATGTTGACTGGAAGTACATTGACAAATGAAGAGCACAGAGATTTCTTTCCACATGTGCATGAAAGTTTCACTACTTGTGGTGTTGCAGACTTTGTAGGTCAGAAGTTGACCAATTGGAACGATGAGATGATTATGCAATTCTATGCCATAGCTCACTTCTACCCAGATGGAAAGATTGTATGGATGACTGAAGGCCAAAGATTTTCTTCTTCTGTTGAAGAATGGGCAGAACTTCTGAATGCTCCAGTGCAAAGAGAGGATGATATTGATGTATATGGTATTCCAAAGAAGAATCATGAATCCATGAAGAACATGTACAAAGAGGTCCCAGCTAAGGATTTGGGAATCTGAAAGCTCGCTCAAGTACTATCTCCGTGCAGGTCTACCTACCACTAATACTATTTTGAGGCATACCTTGATGCCCAAGTCTGGAGATCATCGCATGATCAGAGGATACTCTATCAACATGCTGCATATACTTGATGAGAAAGCACCTTTCAAGGTGATGGACTTGATGGTTGAGACCATTAAGAGAACTGCAGCTGACCAGAAAAGGTCGTGTGGATTTTCCCCGCATATTCAGATGCTTATCAATACCAAGTTTGGCACGGGCACATTCTTGTTGGATAGAGAACACTTACCACTGCAGCCTGAGCATGAGGACAATGTTGTTGTGATGGATGAGGAGGATCCTACATCAAGAGAAGGTCAAGCCAAGATTGAAGCTGCCAAGAAAGCCAAAGTCGACAAGGAAGCAAAGAGCAGCAGCAGCTAAACCAAAGAGTGTCGGAGAGCAGCTTCTTGAAGCTACCCAAAGGATTGAACAATGCCCGCCAAGATTGTACAGCCTCGAGAGCCTAGAGAGGATTGTTGAAGACAAGATCCACGCCTCGATGTGAAGTCGATCAAGTGCAAGTGATCACAACAAGCTTGAGGCGACATTGAGGAAGCAAAGAGGGAGAAGGAAGAGCTTATGCGTGAGATGCAGGATGACTTAGTCCAGATGCTTATCAACAGATCGCTCCGGTTCCCACAGACCCCGATCACCGCTATTCCAAAGGATGACACCAGACTACAGCTTCAAAGACTCTCCACAGCTCCATCATTGCTCCAACTCCAGCTCCAAAGGACCACTCCTCCAAAGACAGACATCACCAAGTCTTCGCCGATGTCGTCATATCAACTCCAACATCAACCCAGACACGGAGCCGCCGTCAGAGTCCCCAAAGGACGCTTAGCTCTATGCCTTTTCGAACTTTTTGGTAACTTGTTGCCAAAGGGGAGAAATTGTATAGATCATAGGACTTCGAGAGAGAGAGTGTGTTGTCTTTGCGCTTTTGCTCTTTCTTTCATTTGCGGTTTCTTTGAGATACTTTTGGTTTTCAAACATTCAAAGGTGTTTGATACAACGTTTCATTCTACTTTAATGAGTGCTTGGTCGCACTATGCTTTAATGTGTGCTTAATGCTTATCATATGCTATTCCTATCTTGTATGACCATTTACTCATGTCTTGGTGATTGGGTGCATGCTGTTCATTCTTATCATTTTGTGCGCTCCACCAAGATGTATGTGACATGGAAGAGTGACCCATGATCCTAATCGATTGTGCATTTGCATTCAAACGCAAATCTTAAATAATGCACAAATTTAGGGGGAGCTCTTGCTTATCACATACTTCTCAAAGCTTACGATATTACTCATTGATTATATCCTTTGTCGAAGTTTGATCTATATGTTGTCATCAATTACCAAAAGGGGAGATTGAAAGTGCAACTAATCCCGGGTGGTTTTGGTAATTAATAACAACATATATATCATTGAACTAATAGTTACTTGAGAATCATTTCGAAAGTTCAAGATATGGGTATGGCAAGGATCAAGAAGTGGACCCTCAAATGCTAAGGCAAGCATTGGCAAAAGCTCAAGACTCCATTTTGGTTTAGTGATCCAAGATCACATTGAGTCCATAGGAAAGCCAATACTATTAAAAGGGGATGAGGTTATGATGATGATCCGTTGCTCAAAGTGCTTAGTGATACATCTCCTAAACTATCGCAACTTTCACCGCCATATACACTCATAAGTAATCTCGGTCCCACCGATATTCCAAACTCACCACACCGAGATGAACCACCTCAGCCACAAAGCCAATCCCTAGAAATCTCGGATTTTCCGATTCTCAACTCGGTCTCACCGAAACTTGAGTTGCCAAGCTTCAGAATCCTTCATCATCAAATCGGTGTCACCGAGATGATGAAGTCGGTCCCACCGAGATTGGCAAGCTCCTGCCTCTACACGAATCGGACTAACCGAGTTTGTATTTTCGGTCCCACCGAAAATCCCAACGCTCACATGATTTGAACTTTTGGTCTCACCGAAGTTGTCAACTTCGTCCCACCGAGATTGGTCAAATGTGTGTAACGGTTGGATTTTGTGTGGAGGCTATAAATACCCTCCACCCCCTCTTCATTCGTGGAGAGAGCCATCGAAAGAACTACCACTCCTACCTTACATTTCGAGAAGAGAACTACCTACCCTTGTGTTGAGATCAAGTTGCTCCACTCCCACCATATGAAGCTTGATCTCTAGCCTTCCCAAGTTGCTTTCCACTCAATCCTTTCTTCCACCACAGCCAAATCAGTGAGGAGCGTTGAGTGTTGGGGAGATTATCATTTGAAGCACAAGAGCAAGGAGTTCATCATCATCAACACCATCTATTAGCTTTTGGAGGGTGGTGCCTCCTAGATTGGTTAGGTGTCGCTTGGGAGCCTCCGTCGAGATGTGGAGTTGAACCAAGAAGTTTGTAAGGGCAAGGAGATCGCCTACTTCGTGAAGATCTACCCCGAGTAAGGCTAGCCTCCGTGGGCGAGGCCATGATGGCATAGACAAGGTTGCTTCTTCGTGGACCCTTCGTGGGTGGAGCCTCCGTGGACTCTCGTGGCCGTTACCCTCCGTGGGTTGAAGTCTCCATCAACGTGGAAGTACGATAGCACCACCTATCGGAACCACGAGAAAAATCACCGCGTCTCCAAAATTGTGTTTGCTCTTCTCCACCTCTCTTTACTACATGTGCAATTTACTTTCCGCTGCCTATACTCTAGAATTGCATGTGTAGGGTGATGCTTGACTTGATCATAATTGTGAATCTGCCAAAAACTTGTCTTTGTCAAAAGGCATAATTTTTATATTGTCAAGTAGTCTAATCACCCCCCCTCTAGACATACTTTCGATCCTACAAAGCTGCGCCATTACTTCCAAGCACATGAGATCATAGTTGTCACTCGTTTTACGCTGAAGAGGATACTGCAGAATCCAGAAGCAACAGGCAGGATTGTCGAGTGGGCACCGGAGCTGTCAAGCTTTGGACTCAAGTTTGAGAGCACTTCAACTATCCAGAGCCGAGCATTGGCAGAATTCATAGCAGAGTGGACGCCAACACCAGATGAAGAAATTCCAGAAACGAGCATCCCCGTCAAGGAAGCAAGCAAAGAGTGTCTGATGTACTTTGATGGTGCCTTCTCGCTGCAAGGCGCCGGTGCGGGCGTGCTACTTGTCGCACCCACCGGAGAGCACCTCAAGTATGTAGTCCAGATGCACTTTCCCAAGGAGCAAGCAACAAACAATACAGCAGAGTATGAAGGTTTGCTTGACGGTCTCAGGATCGCGGCAGACCTTGGGATCAAGAAGCTCATTGTCAGGGGTGACTCGCAGCTTGTCGTCCGCCAAGTGAACAAGAATTATCAGAGTCCGTTGATGGAAGCTTACGTAGATGAAGTGAGAAAGTTAGAAGAGCGCTTTGACGGCCTGCAGATGGAGCATGTTCCAAGAGCTCAGAACGACATTGCCGATGGCCTGTCAAAGTGCGCCGCACTTAAGTTACCTGTGGAACCAGGGATCTTTATGCTCAAACTGACTCAACCGTCTGTAACGCCATCAATTGGACAGAGCAAGAAGAGGAAGTTGATTTCTGGTGACTACTTTCAGGCAGAGCTCCCCGAAGCCGCCGCCAAGAAGGTCCCCAAGATCAACACCAAGAGTGCTGAGGAGCAGTCTGCTCCGGCAAGCCCAAGGGTTTGTTCCATTGAAGCAGACGCTCCCGACAAGTTTTGCTCCGACAAGCTTGCCAGGGAACATCAAGCTCCGGCTGAGCCACAGATTCTCGCCGTAGAAGCGGATGTTCCCAAGCAAAGATATGTGCCTTTAGTCCTTGTTGTCGAGCCGCAAGCTCCAAAGATGGGCACAGAGATTGTCCGCTTCTTCAGACAGGAGAACTTTCCGAAGAGCAAGAAGAAGCGGAAAGAGTAGCCCAGCAGTCAAGTATGTACCAGTTTGTCGACAACACACTGTACAGAAGAAGAATCAACGGTGTGAAATTGAAGCGTATTCACCGGGAAGATGGACAAAAGCTGTTGGCAGAGATACATGGAGGCATATGTGGTCACCACATTGGTGCAAGAGCACTTGCCGGCAAGGCGTTCCGGCAAGGTTTCTTCTGGTCGACAGCCCTCCAGGATGGAACTGCGCAAGTAACCAAGTGTGAAGCGTGCCAGTTCCATTCCAAGCAAATACACCAGCCAGCTCAAGCTCTCCAGACGATCCCTTTATCCTGGCCATTTTCGTCCGGGGCTCGATATCCTCGGCCCTTTCCCCGAGATGTCGGGGCTTTGAGTACTTGTACGCTGTAATCGACAAGTTCACAAAGTGGCGGAAGTGGAGGCAAGGAGGAAGGTGACAAAGACAACAAGATCAAGTTCTTCAGTCAATTGTTTGCCGCTTCGGGTCCCTAACAGATCATCACCGACAACGACACGCAATTCACGAGTCGCACCTTCATGCAAGACGCCCAAGATCTTGGCGCCAAGGTCCGCTTCACTTCTGTTGCTCACCCGAGAAGCAACGGTCAAGCGAAGAGGGCAAATGCTGAAGTGCTGCGCGGGCTCAAGACCAGGACTTTTGACAGGCTGCACAAGTGCGGAAAGAATTGGATCGAGGAACTGCCGGTGGTTCTTTGGTCGATCAGGACGACGCCAAATCGAGCCACTGGCCAGACACCTTTCGCTCTAGTCTATGGAGCAGAGGCAGTTCTCCTCACGGAACTCGTATACGGGTCGCCTCGAGTGCTTGCTTATGATGAGCTTGAGCAAGAGCAGCTGCGACAAGATGACGCGCTGCTCCTTGAGGAAGACCGCCTTCAGTTGTCAGACGAGCTGCTCGATACCAAGAAGCTTTGCGGCGCTACCATAGCCGCAGTTAATGCCGAAGTCTCGAGGAAGGCGACCTTGTTCTTCGGCGCGTTCAGTCCGCCAAGAATTCCAACAAGTTGACGCCGAAGTGGGAAGGCCCTTACCGGGTGAAATGAGTCACTAGGCCTGGCGCTGTCCGCCTTGAGACCAAAGATGGCATTCCGGTGAGCAACTCCTGGAACATTGAGCATCTTCAAAAGTTTTACCCGTAAGGCGCGTTTGCCGGAACCTGTTCCGGCAACCACCTTTTGTACGAGTCTTGCCGCTGTTGCATATAATCCTTTGCACAAAGCCGGACGCAGACCCCGTGCATAAATAAAGTTCATGTGCTCCACACATCCTGTCAATTTCATGCTTTCTATTTTTTTCATGTGTTATCTGACATTTTGTGCAGCACCTACCCCCGGTAAGCAATAACGAGCTGTAAGGCTCCATATCTTTATTTTCTCTTCTTTCTTTTTCTCAAAGAAAAGGAAGGTTCCCTCGCCCACAAGTTTGCCGGGGGGGGGGGGAGGAGAAGGTAATGGTGTGGACCAGGCATCGTTCAAGGAAGATTCGCCTTACCGGGACGCAAACGACAGAAAAGCTAAGTTGCCAAAGGTTGAGCAATCAGTTTTAAAAATTTTAAGTTATCTTCCTCGAACGACCGTACTTTGTATGGAAAACATGTACGCAGAGGAACCTACTCGCAGCTAGTTGCGCCCTTACTTTGTTTCGAGTCCGCTCAACAACTTAAGTGAGCCGCGACTAGTTGCGACAAGGTTTCTTGTCGGTAGCGGCACCGCCAAAGAGGTCTGCCGACGTCCCACTCAGCGCTTCATGCTATGGTACCTGCACCGGCAAGTTCCCTAAAAGCGTAGGGCAAAAACATACAAAGGAAGGAATCAAGTAAAGGAAATAACATAGCAATCGATACCCAAAATAAAGTTATATTACAAGATAGCTTGTCGCAGCTCTAATAGATTGTTCTCGTAACATGACTAGCAGTGACAAGAAAAGGAAAAAACGGGTGGCCTAATCTACGCGATCGCCTTCAACCCTCTTGATCTCGTTCACCTTGTCCACAATGGGTGCGACAAGGGCCTTGAGCGCTTCCAGATCAGCATCCGGAGGCAGCTTCTTGAGGACGTTGGTGAAGTTGAGGCCTGGGTTGCGGAAGGCCACCTTCCCCAACACCTTTGCGTAACTCTCACAGATCGTGGCGCGACTCGTCGGCTAGCTGCTTTGGGATCCTTTCCCGGAGTCGCTGGAGGGCCGTCGCCACGCCCTTGAAGAACAAAGTGAGCTTGGCGCTGGGCTGGAGGTTCTCATCGGAGGAATACCTGAAATCTTCCATCTCCAGCTGCGCCAGCTCCCCATCGATGACTGCGGCGATATTCACGAGACCCTCTGTCCAGAGCTCCATAGTCTCCCTAAAGGTGTTCTGGGTGACAACAGCAGTCGCCAGCAGCTCCTCGTTGGCCTTGATCTCCTCCTTCAAGGCCACCTCTCGCTCCTTGGCGCCGTCCAGCGTCTTGGTCAAAGTGGTTAGCTTCAACTCAAGATCTGCATTGGAGTCCTTGGCGGTGCTAAGCTCCTTGCCCTTCTCGATGAGACGACCCTGCAGCTCGCCATGGGCGTAGGCGTCCTTCTCGCGCTCACGCTTGAGCGCGGCAAGCTCTTCGCTCCTCGCCTGGAGATCGGCCTCCAGCTGCGCCACCTTCATCTCCAGCTCCTTCTTGGCGGCCTCGGCAGCTGCGGCAGCATCCTCTGCCTCCTTGAGAGCCCCGCCAAATGTTTGTTCGCGCGCGACAAGCTCCTCCTCGTGGCTGTCCAGATTGACCTTCCGCTGTGCCAACTCGCCCTCCCGCGCAAACAGCTCCTCGGCGACAAGCCGCTGCTGCTCTTCGGCTTCGGCCTTCTCGAGGAGGAAGGCTTTCACGCCTCGAAGTTGCTCCCGCCTCCGCCAAAGACCGGAGAGCTTCTCGATGCGACCGAGATCCTCTGACGCTTTTCTATGTCCGCCTCCTTTGGCGATAAGCGCTTCCCGGGATTCCACCTTGGCTTGTCGGGCGCGGTAGAGAGACACCAGCTTCCGCAACAGCTGCTCCTCCTCAGACTCGCCGCTGCTGCTGCTCGGCGCGTCAACCAGCGTCAGCCCAGCGGAGGCGAGCACTTCTCCATCAAAAGTTTCTCCTTCGACCGGCGCCCTGGATCTTGACGCCCAGGGGAGCTTGATGAAGACGCCATCGCCGGCCTTCAAATAGGCGCCGGGCTGGGGCTCTTTGAGCTCGTCACGCCAGCAAGCGAGGGATCGGCGGTCGGCGAAGCGCCTTGCGCCTCCTGCGCCTCGTGGTCGCCGGCGATCGCTGACCCTTGCCGCCTCTGCGGCGGCAGCTTTGGCGGCCTCTTCGCCGACAGGATCATCAGCGCCAGCTTCCTCCTCAGTGGCGGCGGCATCATCGGTGTTTCCGCGCGCGTTCCTCTCGCCGGAGGCCTCGGTCTCCATCAGCTCCGTGGAAGATGGATCTGACGGCCGGGAAAAGGGAGAAAAAGTGAAGCAAATATCCAAAAAGAAGATCAGAAGAAGAAGAACACAAGGGAAGTTTTCAAGCAAGAAGGGTTACCTGTACTGGGATCCGCAGTCATGGGCTCCACCACCGGGGGGTCGCTGGTGCTGTCCCTTGCCGGAGAACGGTCCCTTGCCGGAGACTTCTCCCTTGCCGGAGAACGCTCCCTTGCCGGGGAATCCTCCCTTGGTGGCGTAGTCGAAGCAGATGGCACGGCGGGGGTGGCTTCCGGGCGCTCTTAGTGAGGCTGTTTTGCTCCTACACAAACCAACAACCAGATATTAGCAAATAAAGAACACCCATGCGCGCCTAACAGCGAGAAGTAAACCATATACTTACGCTGGGGGCTGCGCTGGGGGCTGCTTTGGGGAATGATTGCCGGGTCCGGCAAGGTGGTCTCGGGCGCACCCCCTGCTGTCGCGGTGAGCTCGTCCTCGATGACAATCACCGGAGCCTTGGCTCTCTTCGCTGCTCTCTGGGCCAGGGTCCTGAAAAGGAATAAGTTCAGAGTAAAGCAGATCAGATACGAGACAAAAACAGCAAGAATTGAAGAACTACAAGTACAACAAAGATTCTTACTCTTCTTCTTCCTCGTCGGAGCTGAGCGCGGAGAGGTTGAAGTCCGGCCCACCTTCGGCGCGACGAGGCGAAGGAGTAGGTTCCCTTGACCGCTTGGCGGGGGCAGTGGCGGTGGTCCGGGAAGACCCCGCTCCAGTTGCCGCAGCAACGTGAGGCGCTCCCGCGGCAACATCGCTTGTTGCGGTGGAGCGTGTCGCGCGGCGCGACGGCTGTTGACTCGTCTGCCGCCTTGCTACGTCCCCGGCCTTGCGGAGACGCCTCCTTGGTGGAGCTGGGGCTGCACCGGGCTCGCTATGCAAGCTGCTTGAAGATAGCGAGCCGCTCGCACCCTCGGCGGGCTCGCTCGACTCGGCTTCAGGCTCGGCAAGCTCTCCCCCGCCGACAAGCTCCTCTCGCTTGGCAAGGCTCGCCGCCTCTGCTGCCTCTGCCTCCTCCGCGGTGAATCCAAACCGCCATGCAGCGGCTGCCGCCGCTTCCGCTTCGGTGGCGATCGCGCATCTCCGCATCGGTGGTGTCGCGGGTGAGGCTTCTCTACTCGTCGGAGCGGACCGCCACCTCCACCAAGCCGTCAAAGAACGCCTGCACGACGTCATCTGCAGGCTCCTGCCAAGTGGGGACGATTCCATGCGATTCGCACAACGGCATCATTGCACGGATGCGGTCGAGCGAGGAATTGTTGCACAGCGGAACGACACCTGTCGGCAACCTGAACCATTCGGGATGTTGAGGGTCGTGCTTGAACAATTCCTTGAGCATCGCGTCCAGCTCCAAGACAGTGAAGTTGAAGTTGAGGCCCGGGCGCAGCCTCATGATCTCCGCCGGACCCCCGAACTCCCAGACGGGTCTCCTCCTCTCTTGCAGAGGGGCAATGCGGTGGCGAAGAAAATCCGTGCCAACAGCGCCTACAGTGAGCCCGGCAAGCCTGAGGCGTAGGATCCGGGTGACGGCAATCTTCAGCCTATCGTCCTCCGGGGCCAAGCTGCTCCAATCGTTGCCGCGCACTACTGGGGCTTGGCGCTGGGCGGTGAATGGCTGCGGGTTCTCCTCAACAATCCAGCACCATTCTGCTCTCCACTCCTCCCACTTGGTATGGAGCTCTCCTTCCAGATACGCTTCCTTCTTGCCGGCTCTCGAGATCTAGGCGATTCCGCCGGATAGGGGCTCCCCTCTCTCAACTCGGCGCATAAAGAAGTGGCGGAAAAGGGCTATGTTTGGGTGGACTCCGACAAAGTTTTCGCAGAGATGTGCGAAAACTGCCATGGTCAGAGCAACATTGGCGGTGAAATCAAGGAGGTGGAACCCGTAGGTGTTCATGATATCGCAGAAGAACTCAGAGAAAGGCGGGCAGAGCCCGCAGTAGAAGAACAGTGCGAAGAACGGATATCCATTCGGGGCCCGTTCCGAGCGGCGGCGGAGAGTACCTTCGTGCGCGGATGCGCTCGCGTCTCCGTCGACCAGAAGAGGTAGTACCACCTCGGCTCCTTCAAGGGCGAGCTCGGGGAAGGTTACCCTCCTTCGCGAAGACTCGAGCCGCAGCCTCGGCCGACTTCACAGCCTTCCGGCTTTGAGCCATGGCGGAGGCATGGGGGAGATCAAGGCGTTATGCACCGGGGCGATGAAGTGCGCTGCTCTCTTTCGACTTTGGAAGAAGGGGGCAGCGGCGGAGATTTCTGAGATTGGATTAGCAACTGGCGAGGTGGGCGAACTGCCCCTGTTTCCCCTGCTTATAAAGAGGGAGGGGGCGGACGTTCCGCTTTTCCAAATAAAGAACCACCCACGATCTCTCCCACAACGCCGCATTCGACGCGTGCCGTTAGGGGAGGGCGCGGTGGATACAGAGTAAGATACGGCGAACCCAGCCGCAGCGTGCCGTGCCTGCTTTTGGGCCCGCCCAACAGCGCTTCGGCACAGGTGGCCCAGCCGGGGCTCTGTCCGGTGTACTAGAGTAGGGGTACCCTAGTATCCCGAACTTGTGCACGGGCAGTCGCAGCACCCCGCGGCAAGGCTTGCCGGGTGACCGCCAAGGCCCTCCGTGGTTCCTTTGGAGCCATTAAAGAACAAAGTGTTCAAGACAAGAAGACAAGGCCCCGTCAAGAGGAGCTTGCCGGGAAGGCCAACCAGGGCATCTCAAGGAACTTGCCGCGACGTGCTGCGCGTCCCGGCAAGACCCGGTGAGCGACAAGCTTCCGGACCCGACAAGACAACGACCGCGGCAAGGCGCTTGTCATGCAAAGCTACCACTGCACCAGCGCTCCCAAAGACATCCACCAACGTGTCGCCTCGACCTTCCCAGCGCCGCGTGGCAAGAGGTCAGGCAGCCAGCGGTGCGAGGTGGTAAGCGGCGCTGACAAGACTGCCATCGTGGCAAGCGGTGGCGCCCCTGACGGTCCTTTTCTTGCACTGTTTGGGTGGCACAGATGGGCATTTAATGCTTTTGTCCCGTGCCGTCAGGGTTAGGTATGATACACTGTACAAGTAGTTGTACCAACCACACTCCTTTTACATTTTTACCCTTATCTACGTTGCCACCTGTCGGTGACCCCTTGAGCATATAAAAGGAGGCCCATGCGCAACATAGAGGGGGGTTCGAAAACCAGAAAACACTCACGCTCAGTCTTGTTAGCAGCTGGTATGTACTGTAGCATTCAGCGCTCCCGAGCAAGAACACAATACAAATCAGACAAGCAGCAGTAGGAGTATTATCTCTCCGGAGAGCTCCGAAGCTGGGTAAAATCGCTCGTGTGCTTCACCTCGATCTGCTCTTTGCGCGATCTCCGCTCCCCGCCGAACCGAAAGGGGCCCGGTCCGCCGGCCCCATAGGTGTCCGTTCCCACGACATAGTTCAATCTCGTTACCGGCAAGTCTCTTTACTCGTTCCATAATACATCATCCCGTAACTAATTCATTAGTCACTTTGCTTGCAAGGCTTCTTATGATGTGTATTACCGAGAGGGCCCAGAGATACCTCTCCGATACTCAGAGTGACAAATCCTAATCTCGATCTATGCCAACCCAACAAACACCTTCGGAGATACCTATAGAGCATCTTTATAATCTCCTAGTTACATTGTGACTTTGATAGCACATAAGGTATTCCTCTGGCATCCGAGAGTTGCATAATCTCATAGTCGAAGGAATATGTATTTGACATGAAGAATGCTATAGCAATAAAACTGAACGGTTAATATGCTAAGATAACGGATGGGTCTTGTCCATCACATCATTCTCCTAATGATGTGATCCCGTTCATCAAATGACAACACATGTCTATGGTTAGGAAACTTATCCATGTTTGATTAACGAGCTAGTCTAGTAGAGGCTTACTAGGGACACAGTGTTTTGTCTATGTATCCACACATGTATCAAGTTTCTGGTTAATACAATTATAGCATGAATAATAAACATTTACCATGATATAAGGAAATATAAAATAACAACTTTATTATTGCCTCGAGGGAATATTTCCTTTAGTTTTCACGCAGTTTTGGCGCCCCATCCTTGTGTTACAAACCGACAACGGGAAGGAGTTCGACAACTTGGCTGTTCGTACTCTTCTTACCACACACGACACGATGTTTCATCTGACTTTCCTGTACACTTCACAACAAAACGGGCGCGCCGAATGCGTCCTTCGCACTCTTAACGACTGCGTTCGTACGCTTCTGTTTCATGCCAATGTGCGTCCACGCTTCTGGCTTGACGCCCTTGCCACTGCATCCCTTCTCATCAACATTCGTCCCTGTCGTACTTGCGGGAACTTTACACCTCATCATCTCCTTTTTTGGTGCTCCATCCTCCTATGATGAGCTCCAGATCTTCGGGTGTCTCTGCTACGCTAGCATTGCCTCCACCTCACCTCATAAGCTTGCGCCTCACTCTCTCGCATGCATGTTCCTTGGCTACTGATACGTCCATTTTAAATCATGATTTCCTACTGTTATTTATAATGTTTTTATGCATAATAATGCTTTATGGATTAATTCTAATGCATTTTCTCTCATAATATGCAAGGTTTACACAAAGAGGGAGAATGCCGGCTGCTGGAATTCTGGACCTGAAAAAGTCACATCAGAGTTACCTATTCTGCATAACTCCAAATGAGGTAAAAATTTCCGGAGAATTGTTGTGGAATATATAAAAATACTAGAGGTGCTCATCCCAGCTCACCTTTGGTGCCTATCTTTTGGTATATAGGTCATTTTGACCTAGAAAAAATAAGGAGAGGACTTTCGGGAAGGAGCGCTGCCATCTCGAGGCGGAACTTGGGCAGGAGCACTTTTGCCCTCTAGCGGAGTGATTCCGCCGGAGGAGCTTCCCTCCCGGAGGGTGAAATCATCGTCATCATCATCACCAAAAACTCTCCCATCTTGGGGAGGGCAATATCCATCAACATCTTACACAACACCATCTCCTCTCAAACTCTAGTTCATCTCTTGTATTCAATCTTTGTACCGGAACCTTAGATTAGTGCTTGTGGCTGACTAGTACTGTTGATTACATCTTGTAGTTGATTACTATATGGTTTATTTTGTGGAAGATTATATGTTCAGATCCATTATGCAATTTAATACCCCTCTGTTCATGAGCATCATTATCATTTGTGAGTAGTTCCTTTTGTTCTTGAGGTCACAGGAGAAATCTTGTCGCAAGTAATCATGTGAAGTTGATATGTGCTCGATATTTTGATGGTATGTATGTTGTGATTCCCTTAATGGTGTCATGTGAACGTCGACTACATGACACTTCACCATATTTGGGCCCAAGGGAAAGCATTGTGGAGTAGTTATTAGATGATGGGTTGCGAGAGTGATAGTAGCTTAAACCCTAGTTTATGCGCTATTTCGTAAGGGGCTGATTTGGATCCAAATGATTAACGCTATGGTTAGATTTATTCTTAATACTTTTCTCATAGTTGCGGATGCTTGCGAGGGGGTTAATCGTAATTAAGAGGTTTGTTCAAGTGATAATAGTACCTAAGCACCGGTCCACCCACATATCAAATTATCAAAGTAGCGAACAGAAATCAAACCAACATGATGAAAGTGGCTAGATGAAATTCCCGTGTACCCTCAAGAACACTTTGGTTACCATAAGAGACTGATTTGGCATGTCCTTTGCCTGAAAAGGATCGGGCTACCTTGCTGCACTTTTGTTAGCATTACCACTACTTGCTCGTTACAAATTACCTTGCTATGAAACTACTCGTTACTTACAATTTCTGTGCTTGTAGACATTACCTTGCTGAAAACCGCTTGTTATTTCCTTCCACTCCTTGTTGGGTTCGACACTCTTACTTATCAAAAGGACTATGATTGATCCCCTATACTTGTGGGTCATCAAGGCTCTTTTTTGGCACCATTGCCGAGGAGTGAAGCGCTCTTGGTAAGTGGAAATTGGCCAGGAAAAATTATTACTACATGCTGAAATTTATTGTCACTTGTTACTATGGAGAACAATACTTTGAGGAATTTGTTCAGGGTATCTTCACCTCAACCGAAACCACAATTAGTTACTGAAAGGGCTAGTTATCGACTAGAGGGGGGGGGGGTGAATAGGCAATTTTTATGGAAGTCTTTAAAACGTGGGAGTTTCGAAGACAAACAATAGAAACGACACTATTCGTATGCAGCGGAAGGTAGACTACACTAGACAAGCCATAGTCAAGTATTCAATGAAGTGAAGCACGAAGACTAATAGCAGCTAGGTAGTAAAGATCAGGATGGAAGATAGTATGAAACCAATCAGAATAGGTAGTTACACAGTGAAGTCAAACAGATAACGCAAGCAGGCAATGACTTCACGAAGACAAACTGTAAGTAGAGAGAAGTGAGAGATAGAAGCAGTAGCTTCAGGGGGACAGGGATCTGTTTGACCAGTTCCAGTTGTTGTGACAACTGTACGTCTGGTTAGGGAGGTTGAGATTTAACTCAGAAGACCGCGTCTTCACCTTATTCCCCTTGAGCTAAGGACACCTAGTCCCCGCCCAATCACTCTGGTAAGTCTTCAAGGTAGACTTCCAAACCTTCACAAACTTCGTTCACCGGCAATCCACAATGACTCTTGGATGCTCAGAACGCGACGCCTAACCGGCTGGAGGATTCATAGTCCTCAAGTGTAACAAGTCTTCGATCACGCGACGAAAAGACTTCAAAGATGCCAAACACTCTTTGGGCTCTGGGTGGTTTGGGCTTTGTCCTCGCAAGTATTCTCTCTCGAAAGCTTCGGCTGTGGGTTGCTCTCAAACGACAAAAGCCGTGTACTAACTCTAAGCAGCCACCAATTTATGGTGTAGGGGGTGGGCTATTTATAGCCACTGGGCAACCCGACCTGATTTGTCCGAAATGACCTCGGTCACTAAGGAACCGACACATGTCACAACGGTCGATTTCAGACACGCGACAGCCTTGACTTGGGCTACAAGTAAAGTCGACTCATCCGCCTCTGGATAAGATTTGCTCTCATTGTCTTCACTCAAGACATAGGATTTGGTTGAGCATCACTTGATCCACTCGACTTTGTTCACTTGGACCCCACTTAACAAAGGTGGTGGTTCCTATGACTCAACAAAGAAGATAAGGAACAACCAAAAACAAAGTCTTCAAGGCCCATAGTCTTCACTCGATGTCTTCTCATGTCATAGTCTTCAACGTGAATAGCTTCACGCACCACCATTGTCTTCAATGTCTTCACGCATTTTTAGGGTCATCTCGGTAGGTAAATCAATCAATGAGGGACTACTACCGTGTTATCCTGCAATTCTCACAAACACATTAGTCCCTCAACCAGGTTTGTCGTCAATACTCCAAAACCAACTAGGGGTGGCACTAGATGCACTTACAATCTCCCCCTTTTTGGTGATTGATGACAAACTGGTTGAAGTATTCAACGGGGATAAAAGTATGGGAAATTGTAAAGGATTAAGATATGTCTTCATAGGTGGTGAAAAGGCTCCCCTTGAAGATGTGCATATAAATGTTTTGCTTTGGAATGCAAATGCACATGGTAGGTTGTACTTGTGGAGATCCTCTTCACCACATGAAGACAATACATCATGCATGAATAGATATACAGGAATAATGACATGCATAGTGAAAAATGGACGTCTGCGAAATGACTTCATGCGGAATTTATCATCGCATATGCGGAATTTATCATTGCATCACAGAATAGCAGAAAAAGTAGCAGACGACCATCATGTTTAAGTGTTACAACTCAAAGAACCAAATGTATCAAAAGCGAGAGCTGTAAGCACTAGGCAAAAGTATATCAACCACCCATATGGACCCGCTTGAAGACTATCAACATATGCTTCTCCCCCTTTTGTTAGTAAGGACCAAAAAGGTTTGAAGACATAGTCTCTACTCGTTCCCATGAGGAGTAGGTGAAGCAGCAGGGTCGTCGTTGAGGTTTGGTGGTGCAGAAGAACTTGGTGCAAGTGTCGATACATGCCGAGGTTGGAGGTGGTGAGGTGGCATCATCTCGGTCATCCAGACTCGCATTTACAGATTCTCATGGAGGAGGAGTACTCAATCTTCAAGAGACGGGTTCGACGCAAGACAAAGATTCCCGGGAGGAGTGGAGTAGAACTTGAATCTCTCGGTGAAGCCATCGCCTTGAAGATCGGCTTCAACACTTAGCAATGTCGACTCTTCCAGACCTCTCGATGTGTTTCATGATTGACAAAGGCATTCTTGGTGGCAAGATTGTGAATGCGATTGACATCCACCAAAAGGCTTTGCATTTGACGCTTTATCCAGTAGTGATGCTTGTCATGTTTCTGATGCAAGGCCACGAGAAGCTCTCGGTCATTGAGCACACGAGATCGCTTCCGAGGCCTTGGAGCAACAGTGCTTTCTGTGGCTTCGGTGCGTGCACGAGGAATGTTGCCGGCCAGCGGATAAACACGAGAAGCAACCTGAACACTTTTAACATGCTGGGAGAAACTCTGACGATCTGCATTGTGAAGATATAGTGCTTCCTTGGCAAGCTCTCGGTAGATGGCTTTGACGGACATGTCAACCTCTAGCAGAAATATGAGATGATTGCGCGTAGAGGGCTGATAGTCAACAACAGAGTGAAGCTTGATCAGACGCATAATCCAAGGAGCACAGAATTTCAGACCGAAGATGTTGGAGCCAGATGCAACAAATTAGTTAATGAAGAAATCCTGAGCATTGAAGCTGATGCCATTGAAAATATAGAAGACCAATGTCTTCATTGCGCCTTCTAGTTTTAATGAGGAAGAATGTCCTTTGATGGGCCATAGAGTTCGTCTGATAATGTGATAGATAGTGCGGGGCAGATACTCTAGGTCTTCAACAAAGAATTCCTTGGGATATTCAGCATCCTGTGGCAGTGGCTTCATCATGCTCAACATTTGGCTCATGTTGGGCTCTGGCTTCTGAAAGATGCTCTCCAATGCATTGCGGTGAAGCTGACAACCAGGTTCATAGAGATCACCTAGAATGGACAGGCCAGTGAGCTCAATGAGGTTAAGAGCTTTGGCTTCATGATGGACATTTCCAATCATCCACTCAAGGACCCATGTCTTCGGATCCCTGTTGTAGCCGCGAATGTGGAGGGTGGCATAGAATTGCAGTAGAAGCTCTTCATTCCAATGTTCCTGTTCGGTAACAAACTGCAGAAGGCCAGCATCTCGAAAACAGTCAAGGGCTTCTTCTAAGCAGGGTAGACCAAAAATGGCTTCGGAGTCCAGACGCATATGAGGAAATATGCGCTATTGATTGTATAGAATACATGAGTAGTAGCTGCGCGTTGATAACTTCAGAATCGATCAGATGATATCCTTGGCTTGGAATATGGGTTCTTGGCGTTATTGAAGAAGGTGTTGTGTGCAATGAAGCCGTTGACATTGAACGATCCTGGTGCAGATGCAGTACCTGGAAACCTTGGCAGCCTTGGTTTTGGCTTCTGAACCTGAGGCCTGTGCTCCACATGATAGTCAAACTGAGGTCCGGGAGCAGGCGGAGGAACCAAAATTGGCCATCTGACAGTGACAAGCTCGCCTTGGTAGAATGCTTGCTCAATGGTGTGGGGCCTTGGAGGCGGAACAGGAGCAGTGGCATTAGCAGAGGCGTCAGGCTGCACATTTGTTGCAGGTGCATCAGTGGCTTCATGCACAGTGTTCATTGCAGGCAGCACATTGTCATCAGCCATGACAACGTCATTGGCTTCAGTAGAGTTGTTGTTAGCTGCCTCAGGATTCTCAACCTCCACTTGAGTAGCTAGAGGGTCGGGCACAGACACGTTCTCCTCGAGAACAACTTCTTGGTTGGTAGGGGGAGTAGCAACACGCTCTTCTTCTTGTCTTTCATCGGCTGATGCAGCCGGATTGTCTTCAGCAACATTGGCTTCGGACGAGGGAACCGTCACAGAGGGATTTTCTTCAGGAACACTTGACCTGCCACTGAGCTGGATTGATTTGAATCTTCCTCGGTGATGGTTGTCATGGAGACTGATGGCCTTAGGCCTTTGCGAAGCCGTTGGAACACAGGCGACGCTTTTGGTGTCGGTGTAGTCTCCATGTAGTTGTCGTCATTCACTATTGGGCTAGTGACTTGCGTTGGTGAAGGACGGGGTGTACTGGGTGAGTCTTGACTTGGTGTTGGTGGTTGGGGGCGATCATCCCATGAGGCATCCTGGGAGATTGGCGTCAAAGGACGACCAATACTGATGAGCTCGTTTTTCATGAGAACAAGCGATGATACTGTTGGGCACTCAATCTGAGGAAGGACTTCATCATCTTCTACATTGTCTTGGGGACCAATGTCTTCAGCCGTGATGGGGTCAACGGCTAGATCTTCTTCAGCTTCAGGAGCCTCTGTGGAAGCAGACTCATGAACTATCAACTGACACTCTTGATTTTCAGGGTCAGGATGAGCAAAAGCAATGTGTTCGACAACAAGGGGCTCTATGGGAGCAGCCCGATCTCTCTTCTTGGTCTTTCTCTTCTTGGTGGGTGGTGCATCATCGGTGGTGTTCTTGAGCTTGCGCTTTCTGGCTTTGGCTTCAGCTGCCTTGGTTTTCTTCTGCTCTGAAGCCACTGTGGGGACCTTAGGCTTTGAGCCTGTCATGCTGGCATGGAAGACAATGTGAGGTTCTTCCCGCCTTGGAGCTTTAGTTTGGGCCACAGTAGGCTTCTTCTTCTTCTTGGCAGCCAGCTTGGGGTCGATGTCAGGACGCCCAAGCGCCTTGCACTTCTCAGCTTCATTGTAAGCTTGAACACAATTGGCAGCAAGATTCTTCATGCGTTCTCATGAACCTTTGGTTTATTCATGCTTCTTGCGAAATGCCTCCTTGAGGTCATGCAGCATCACCTTGAAGTTTTGAACATCAGCCACGCTAAGCTTGGCCACATGCTTCTTGAACTGCTCTTTCTCATAGTCAATCTTGTTCTTCAATTCAACAATTCGCCGAGCCAGAGCCAGCTCAGGAGCAATTGCGTCTTGGAAGGCGACGGTGATGCCAATCGGGAGCTGAAGATCATCAAAGCTGAGATTTGGGCTGTCAAACCACTCATCAATGAAGTTGTCCAGAATGTTCACATCGAAGAGGGGCAGATCATTGAAGATCTCCGCCTCTTGCTTGCTCTTAATCAGCTGCTCAAGAGCATCATCACCGCACTCATCGTCTGCAGACAGATCAATGGCTTCAGTCTCGTTCCTCAGAATGGCAGTAGGTGTCAGGGCTTGACCAGAACTGTGAATATCTTTCTTCTGAGTCTTCTCCTTCTTCTTGGAGATGCGAGAGAGATCTTCAGAGATGTTACTTGGAGCAGGAGGGGCAGTTGCCAATGGCTTCACTCGAGAAGCTTTTGGAGCAGCAGTTGGTTTTGAAGCCTTAGCTTTCTTTTGCTTTTGCGGCTTAGGAGGAGGAGCTGGAGCATTATCAGTGTCAGCATCATCACCAGAATGATCCACTTTTGCACCTTGGACGGCAATGTGTGTGATGAGGCCTGCAAGGTTGTAGAAGGGGCCGATCCTGTTTTCATTGGCTTCACGGGTCCCATCTTCCCGAGGAGCGGATGGACCAGGTTGAAGTCAAGGCCAATTCCTTCTTGTTCTTTACAGCAGAGTCTTTGGCGAACTGGTAGTTGCGCTTGAAGAGATTGTCTTCACGGCACCACAGCAGAGAAGAAGAGTCAGCGTTCTGTGGCTGTGGCCGGCACCATGCATGGATAGAAACCTTGCTCGATAGCTTCAGTCTGGGTCCTGGGAGGAAGATTTTTGTGTAGTATATCACCCCAGGGTCCCTTGATGGCATTCTTCTCTGCATACTCTTCTGTGACGAAACGGTACTTGAACAATTCCTCTGCCCAACATCTTCGAATCCATTGGATTCGATTCTTGCGTCCTGTATAGGTTTCCTCTGGGTCTGTTTTGTACAACTCATGCAAATCTGGAGGCAAATCCTTGGAAGTGTTCCCACGGCGCTGTCTGCCACCCTTTCTTGCTGACTTCTCGGTGGCCATGAAGCTTAATCTGAAAGGCTCCAGTACTTGCAAGGGCTTCAGACGGCTAGTCAGACAAGAACTTGCTTCAGGAGAATTGATGTGACTCTGTAAGAATTCTGCAAACGAATGTAGACTATGAGAAACAAGGGATTCTCCCACGGACATGTACCTGTGACATCATTAGAGGTGCAAGGGAAGGGGAAGAGGTCATATGCATTCTCAGAAGATTTTGAAGATAAATCAGTTTGAAGACATTGACCTCATAACGCGAAGACATTCACTTATTTGATGAGAGTTGGTTCCAGAGTTGTACAAATCCAAGAATAAGTACAAGTGAGGAATCTAACTTATAGAGAAGCATAAGTGAACATACTTGGCAGTATGAGATGCAAAAAGAGATAGATTCAACTTTGGAGATCTAGAAACTACTTTTGGTAAGGAAGGATGAATCTATCAGATCGAAAAGACGGTAAAAAATTGAATTTTAATTACCACACGAAGAACTGCTAGACGGAGCAAAGTTGGAGGCTGAGCAGTTCGATCTTCCGTGCCCTAACTTGGCGACGGAGGACTCCTACGACGATGATAGAGAGGACGAGGTCCGCGGCCGGCGTGAGGACGGCGTCGGAGAATTCGCGGCAGCTAAGTGCTTCTTCGCCGGCGTCGTCAAGAGCTAGCGAAGGCGCTAGGGTTTTCGAGAGGTGGCGAGGTGGAAGAAGAATTTTTGACCGAGATGTGATGGGTATTTATAAGGAAAGGGATGACACAACATATTCGCAGTGTGCTCTGGCGGTTCACATCTCAAGGGCACGCGGCAAGCATGCAACACCTTGGAAGTTGTTCCATGTTCCCACGCACGCCTGGATTGTCGGGGTGGTCGTTCCGAATTCTACGGCTTTCAGGCAAAAAGGATATAGCATTAAAAACAGATATAAATGTTTGTCAGATTGACTTTAGCTGACAAGGTCTCAGTGAAGACAATCGACAATTTTCAATAGAATGCATATGATTTGGACAGAAAGAGTTGAGGTAGAAGCATAGGTAGGTTAGGGTCTGATCACATTCACTTAGTTCAAAAGATTCAACACGAAGTCATAGCTATAAGTGAATGCTATAGAGGACAAAACACAAATGTGTATATAATTAGTATAAGGCCAAATCAGCTGAATGAAGATAAACTTGAATATAAGCCGGGGATGAAGATAAATCAAATATGAAGACTTTGCAAATATGACGCCAAGAGAAACACTTCAAACAAAAGTTTGGTGGTGGTGTTACCCACCAGATAGGAAGTATTAGACCCAGACACGGAGCACAATTATCGTGGCGCTCCGAAGTCAAATTCCGCATTAATGTATCCACACTTTGAGTGTATGTCTTCATTGATTGAAGATATACATTACTTCGTGTGTTGAACATCCAGTCATCAAAATGCATAAGTGTTAGGATGTGTGCCTAATCACAGGACATTTGAGGATTCCAAGATATTTAGCTCACACCACAACTTGCAAAACCTTTTCTCATCTAAGGGCTTTGTGAAGATATCAGCCAGCTGCTCTTCTGTCTTGACGTGAATGATATCAATATCTTTCTTCATAACATGATCTCTGAGAAAGTGATGACGAATTTCAATGTGCTTTGTCTTCGAGTGCTGAACTGGGTTGTTGGCAATCTTGATGGCACTCTCATTGTCGTAGTAGAGAGGGACATTCTTCAGATGGATACCATAGTCCTTGAGAGTTTGCTTCATCCAGAGAAGCCGAGCACAGAAGATCCAAAGAGCAATGTATTCGGATTCAGCGGTGGAGAGAGATACAGCTCGCTTCTTTGAAGACCAATGACAAGAGATCGACCCAGAAAGTGACATGTGCCTAATGTGGACTTGCGATCAACCTTGTCACCAGCATAATCAGCATTTGAGAATCCAACTAGATCAAACTCTGAGCCCTTTGGATACCATAATCCTAATGTTGGGGTGTAAGCCAAATATCGAAGAATTCGCTTCATAGCTAAGTGATGCGATTCCTTTGGTACCGCTTGGAATCGGGCACACATGCAAACACTAAGCATTATATCTGGCCTAGATGCACATAAATAAATCAAAGAACCAATCATGGAGCGGTATACCTTTTGATCGAACTCTTTACCATTGTCGTCGGAACCCAAATGACTTTTGGTTGGCATTGGCGTCGTGTATCCTTTGTAGTCTTGCATTCCAAACTTCTTCAGGCAATCTTTGAGGTATTTTTCTTGAGATATGAAGATGCTGTTGCGTTGCTGATGGATTTGGAGACCCAGAAAGAACTTCAGCTCGCCCATCATGGACATCTGATATTGCTCTTGCATCATGTGACCAAACTCATCACTGTATTTCTTGTTGGTGCAGCCAAAGATAATGCCATCCACATAGATTTGGCACACAAACAGTTCACCATCATATGTCTTCGTGAAGAGTGTAGGATCTAGTGAACCAGGTTTGAAGCCTTTGCTCTACAGGAAGTCCTTGAGCATATCATACCAAGCATGAGGGGCTTGTTTGAGGCCATACAGTGCCTTGTTGAGCTTGTATACCATATCAGGATGTTTTGAATCTTCAAAGACAAGAGGTTGTGCGACATATACTTCTTATTCTATCTTTCCATTGAGAAAATCACCCTTCCCATTTGATACAGAAGGATGTTGTGATGATTTGCATAGGCTAGCAGTATGCAAATGGCTTCAAGCCTTGCCACCGGAGCAAATGTTTCATCGAAGTCAATTCCTTCCACTTGAGTGTAACCTTGTGCAATGAGACGAGCCTTGTTTCTGACCACTTGACCATGCTCATCTTGCTTGTTGCGATATATCCATTTGGTGCCAATGATATTGTGCTTCCGAGGATCAGGACGCTTGACCAATTTCCACACATTATTCAGCTGAAGCTCTTCTTGCATAGCTTGAATCCATTCAGGTTCCATGAAGGCTTCATCAACTTTCTTGGGTTCAGATATTGAGACGAAAGCAAAATGCCCACAGAAATTAGTTAGCTGTGTTGCTCTTTGAGTTGCTTTTGAACGAGTGAGTGGACCAGGTGCATTCAAGCTGTCAATTATCTTCTCAATCTGAACTTCATTTGCAACGCGAGGATGAATAGGACAAAGATTTTTCTCTTGCTGATCAATGTCATCATTTGGGGGATTGTCTTCGGGGTGAGCATCGTCTTCAGGTTGATTAGGTGCAGAAATGATAAGCTCTTCTTCAGTTTGATTCTCAGAAGGTATGATTTCTCCAATTTCCATTTGCTTGATTGATTCACTTGGAGGTACTTCATCTAGCACATTTGGCAGGTGCTCTCTTTGCGAGCCGTTAGTCTCATCAAACTGCACATCCACAGTTTCAACCACTTTATAGTGAAAGAGGTTGAAGACTCTGTAGGAGTGCGAATCCTTTCCATAACCAAGCATAAAACCTTCATGTGCTTTCGGTGCAAATTTTGACGTGTGATGTGGATCCTTGATCCAGCATCTAGCACCAAATACTCTGAGGTAGCTTACATCTGGATTCTTACCAGTTAGGAGTTCATAGGAGGTTTTCTTCAGAAGCTTGTGAAGATAGACACGGTTGATGATGTGGCAAGCAGTGTCAATGGCTTCAGGCTAGAACTTCCATGGAGTCTTGTACTCATCAAGCATCGTTCGGGCCATCTCAATAAGAGTTCTGTTCTTGCGCTCTGTGATGCCATTCTGCTGAGGTGTGTAAGGAGCAGAGAACTCATGAGTGATACCAAAAGTATCTAGATAAAGGTCGAGGCCGGTGTTCTTGAACTCAGTGCCATTGTCGCTTATGATGTGCTTGATCTTGACGCCATAGTTCGTTATGGCACGATTGGAAAAGCGTCTGAAGACATCCTGCACTTCAGTCTTGTAGAGGATTATATGCACCCAAGTATATCTAGAGTAATCATCAATAATGACAAAGCCATAAAGGCAAGCAGTAGCAGTGATAGTAGAGTAGTGAGTAGGGCCGAATAAGTCCATGTGGAGCAGCTCGAAGGGTTGAGATGTAGTCATGATTGTCTTCGAGAGATGCTTGGCCCTGGTCATCTTTCCAGCTTCGCAGGCGCCACACAGATGATCCTTCTTAAACTTGATGCCTTTGATGCCCACGACATGCTTCTTCTTTGCAAGAGTGTGCAAGTTCTTCATGCCAGCATGTCCTAGCCTTTGATGCCAAAGCCAGCATTCTGAAGCCTTTGCTAGAAGACATACGACCATCTGTGGTCCAGCTGAGAAATCTACCATATATAGATCATCTTTCCGATACCCTTCAAAGACTAGAGACTTGCCAGATTCCATTAGTACAAGGCATCGATATTTTCCAAATAGCACAATCATGTTTAAGTCACAAAGCATTGAGACATACATTAAGTTGAAACCAAGGGATTCAACAAGCATCACTTTATCCATGTGCCGATCCCTTGATATTGCAACTCTGCCTAGACCCAATACCTTGCTTTTACCAGTGTCAGCAAATGTGAGAAGACTTTGATCGCCAGTCATGTGGTTAGTGCATCCACTGTCCATAATCCATTCTGAAGTACGAGGGGTCATAGCCTACAGTGCAGTTTGGGGGATAGGCTTCACAAAGCGAGTTGTGAAGCATAAACATTTGACGAACTAGTGGAACATGAAAATTCAGATCTTGGTTAGGATAGATAGGATGAGTATCAAGGAATCCTGGAACAAAGTACATAGTAAGACCATTTGGGCAATTTATCTTGCGCCCCACAAGATGTTTAAGGTCCCCAGCATTAGTTTTGGACGCCTTTGATTTCCGGCTGGAGACCTTTCCCTGCGAAAGAGAGTTAAGTTTTCTTAACCACCCACATTTTCAGGGGTGGCTTAGAAGCAACGAGTCTAAGTGCAGCATCTGAGAATTTCGGCTTTGGAGACCTAGTAAATAGCCTTGCAGGAGGTGAATAATACTCATAGGAATAAGCAAAAAAGTTCTTTGTTATATGAACATAGCGGTTTGAGGAAACACGCTCATATTCATGGGTCTGAGTATGATTTCCCTGCAAAGCATTGATGCTAGGGTGACTCAGATGAGTCCTTGGTCTGTATGAAGCTTTTGGACCATATGAAGCCTTTGGTATGGGATTTGTCTTCTTCACAGGTTGTGTCATGATGACATTCACTGGAAGATTCTCAAGACAACTTTTGGGAACCCATATCTTCTTCCTAGGTGGCCCATTCCTGCAGTTAGTACCAATATACCTGGCAAACACTTCACAATTCTGATTCTTAAACAGTTTATAGTTTGCATTCAAGGATTCATCAATGATAATGGGGTTAGCACAAGTGAAACCAGACAAGGTGGATGGATCTACTGAAGGTTCCTTTGCATCAACCCATGTGGTTTTGGGGTACTGCTCAGGCTTCCAGTACGACCCATCAACATTCATTTTCCTCTCGAACCCAACACCCTCTTTCCTAGGGTTTCGGTTGAGAATCTGCTTTTTGAGGACATCACATAATGTCCGATGCCCTTTGAGACTTTTGTACATCCCTGTCTCAAGCAGTGTCTTCAACCTAGCATTCTCATCAGCAATAGTAGTGGTATCCTCAGCAGAGGGGTTAGTTACCATATCAGCAGTTGAAGATATTGCAATAGTAGCAGCAGTAGAACATTCAACAATAGAGGTAGCGTTATCACGCTCAATGCATTTTAGACATGGTGGTTCAAATCCTTCCTGTTGGATTTTGGGTTCTGGCAGACCCTTGAGGTTCGAACACTGGGGTGCGTGAGGAGATTCAACCCTCTACCGGCTCGCTCCTCGCCGAATCGCTAGGACCTAAACTACTAAACTAAACTGCACAAGAGACACAAGATTTATACTGGTTCAGGCCACCATTGTGGTGTAATACCCTACCCAAAGTGTGGCGTGGTGGATTGCCTCTGGGCTTGGTGATGAACAATACAAGGCGTAACAGCCTCGCGAGGGTCTCTGTTCTTGGCTGGTCTTGACGGACTCTTGGGATGAGTTCAATTGCTCTATCTACTGGTTTCTTGGTGAGGATCCCGATTGCTAGGTCAGGTCCAGATTGAGATGCCTCTACCTTGGGGGTGGCTAGTCCTATTTATAGGCAAAGGCCATGGGCCTCTCCCCAAAATATTGAGCGGGAAGGGCGCCAACAATTGGCCATTTTGAAGGGGAACAGCGGGTACACTTATCCTGACTAAAGTTGGTCCTCGCCTGTCAAAGGCTCTGGTGATGACGCCGGCTTGGGCTCCACAATGACTTCCTTCTAGCCGTTGGGCTGGTCTTGGTCTTGTTGCACCGAAATGGACACCTTTTCTTGATGCTCTCGCCTGTGCTTGCTCCTTTTGCACCAAAGAGGAAAGGAGGACACTGTGCGGGCTGGCGCCCACCTGGTGCCCTTGGTCGTCATGGCTTGCATCATGGGCACCTCGCGAGGTATCCTGCCTTGAACTCTCCGCCTCCTCATGAGCTAGCCTGACGAGGCCGTGCCTGAGGAAGCTCCTTGTCGTTTGCCCCGTGAGGCTTGGCCCCTCGCGAGGGTCTTGAGCTTGCATTGATGAAGATGGGCTGTGCTGGGCCTCCTTGAGCCACGCCACAGGCCGCAGTGCAAGTCTGGGACCCCTGCCCTGCAACGCCGACAGAGCCCCGGCCTGTGGCGCGCCCGAACTTGGCTGAGCAGAGGGCGAAAGGGCAAGTGCGAAGCATCGCGGGCCTTAACAGCCTGCGGTCTTGGGCACCGCGTGGCGGTTGATTGGACGTGGGTGGCACTATTCCCCCATGCCTCCTTATTTTGTGCCTAGCTAGGCGGACTCGCTGCCGCACACAGCCGTTCCCCTTTCTGCTGCTTGAGCGCTCCCTGTCCTTTCTTCTCTCGAACTCCAGCTCCTGCATCCAATCCAATCTCGAACCTTCCCCCATCCCCTTCCTGTCGTCATGGCCCCGCCGAGGAAGGGAAAAGGGAAGAAGCCCGTGCCGCCGCCTCGCTCATCATCGACGGCAGCTCCCGCCGTCGATTGGCCGGTCATAATCAATCAAGAAGGCCTGGGCAAGGTCCGCTCGGCCCTGGCCACCATCTTCAATGAGTGCGGGAGGACGACGGCCTGGCCCGCGTCTCGCTTCTCCGTTGACAGGATTCCCACCGAGGTCTGGTATTTCGCCGATGCCCTGTGGGCGGGACTGGTTTCCCCCTTCTCTGATTTCTTTAACGCCGTGCTTTCCCATTATCGGATCCATATGATGCATCTGGGTCCTGAATCCATCACCCTTCTCGCGGTATTTGCCTTTGTTTGTGAGGCAATGATGGGCATCCTTCCTTCGGTTGCCTTGTTGCGCCACTTCTTCTCTCTGTGCCTTGTCGACCCCACCCAATGCTCGGGGTGCGTGAGCTTCATTGCTGCGCCTGAGACAGCGGCTTCCGGAATTGACTTCAGTCTTCCTCCGCCCGCGCCTGGGTTTCGCGAGCGGTGGTTGTATGTGGACGTAGGGGTGCCCAGCCCCCTGCTGACGGAGCCATCATCGCCTGCTGTCCCCAACTCAGGCTGGGGCCAAGTGACGCTCGCGAGCCCCGGGCTTGCCTTCATCTAGCACCGCTTCGAGTTCCTGAGAAAGCTTGGCGTGAGGGCGCCCAAGGTGGTGAAGGAGTTCTTGCTACGCCGCGTCGCCCCTCTCCAGCGCCACTCTCATCGAATGTGGGACTACACCGGTCGTAGGGACCGTATGCGGCTCCAGGAAGGGGACCTGACGCCTGAAGCTCTGAGGAAGGTGCTCTTGGTCTTGACTGGGGATCCTTCCCCCGGCGACATTCGTCAAGGGGGGGCCCTGCTATACCTCTGCTCGAACAGAGGCGACTTTGTGAGCCAGATGCCCATCTTCGACGAATGGGGGCCACGCCCCGCTGGCCTCCAGGGGCCTCGCGAGAACCCGGTGGTGGTGGTTGCCCTCGCAGCCGCCCGGGGCGACTCTTCCTCAAGTGGTGGTGCAGGAGGCATGAGCCTCCGGGGCGAGGGTGCCTCGCCGAGGCGACAAGACTGGCGGCGCTCATGAGGGAGCGGCTCCCGAGGCCCGTGCTGCCGCAGTTGAAGGTGGCGAGAGGCCGCCCGCAGTGCCTGAGGCTGAGGCTCCCGAGGCCCCAGCCGCTCTTCTCGGTGAGGCGACCGGCCGCGCGCATCCGGCGGACGCCCCCGACACGAGTCACCTCGATGCTTCCTCCTCATCGCAAGCGGACCCCTGCGCTCAACTCTTGGGTCGCTTCCGCGTGGACTTTGAGGCCCTACGGAAGAGGAGGGAGGCCCTGGGAGACGACTACCCTTGCCGCCTGCTAAAGCGTAGGAAGTACTATGCCTTCGACGAGTAAGCCTTCTCCCTTTCCTGTTCCTGACTCTTTCGTTGCTTGTTCTGATCCTTGCCCTGCAGGGCCCTTCCCTCCGAGCTCACGGGGGTGGATGAGGAGCCATCCCCTTCGCCTCCACCTCTTCCGTCGTCTTTGACCATCCCGAGCAGCCGGGCCCTCATGGTGAGACCGGTTGGCGAGACGAGTCATCCTGAAACGCAACTTGGCCCTGCGCTCCCCGCGGTCTTCCTTCGTGG
Organism: Aegilops speltoides; assembly: GCA_021437245.1. Lineage (NCBI taxonomy): Eukaryota > Viridiplantae > Streptophyta > Magnoliopsida > Poales > Poaceae > Aegilops > Aegilops speltoides. The sequence goes on from CM038141.1 coordinate 291,922,780, forward strand.
GCCTTTCCGTGGCATAGCCAACCTGCCGTGGGCTTCTCGTCTGGTTGTGGACCGCGATTGGCTGGGGTACTCCAGGCGCTCTTTACTTGGAGATGGGCTGGCTTTAGGTCGGGCCTTCGGCAGGGCGCGCCCGGTCATCTCGAGGGCGCCAGCCCCCAACCCCCTGCCCGAGAGGGGAGTGCTGATCCGCGCCCCACGGCGCTTGCTTGGGGCGGATGATGGTGTGGAGGACGTACTCGAGCGCGCCCGGGAGTGTCGCGCTCTTCGCCAAGGGTTCCTCCGGAGGGCGGCTGACGCGGTGAGCCTGCTTGATGAGGAACTTGCTGATGAGGACACATGCCTTGAGGCTGAGGGCCTTCGGCTGGTTGCGGAGAGGCGCGAGCTGGAGGCGGCAGCCGCCCTTGCGCACCGTCAGCGCGATCTTGATGATGAGGAGGCCAAGGCGTCGCTGGCGGCCTCTCGGGAGGCCCGTTCCCAGGCCGTCGAAGAAGCCCGGGAAGCTGACCGGCGACGAGAGGCCACGGAGGAGCGGGCACAGGAACTCTTGGACCGGTGCCGCTCACTGGAGGAGCAGGTGGAGTTGCGTGAGGTGGCCCTTGCGTCGATGAAGGTGGCCTCCGGCGACCTAGCGGAGCTCCAGAAGCGTGAGGAGGCGTTGACGCTGGAAGCCGCCGAACGCGTGCACGAGCACGAGCGCCTGGAGATGAGGGAGCGCTGGGTGACACGAGCGGAGGACGACGTCGCTGCGCGGGAAGCCCGTGTCGCGGAGGAGGTCGGACGTCGGGTGGCAACGGCGCGCCTGAATCTCGAGCGCGAGCTCAAGGAGAGGCTGGAGTTGGTCCGAACCGAGGCTGAAGGTAGGACCAACGCCCTCAGGGCCAAACTATAGGAAGCAACGAGGTAGGCCGATGCCTTGCGGGTCGCACTTGAGGCAGCACAGGGGGAGTCAGCTACTTCCCATGCCGAGGTGCTTCTTCTTTGCCGACAGGTGGTTGAGGCCGAGGCTGTCGCTCGCCAAAACGCGGACGAGATGCGTCAGCGGCGGCTCTTGGAGCATGAGCACACCCACATGCTCTCCACGCTTCGAGAGAGGGCCAACACGGCCTTGGGTAACATCTGCGAGGCGGCCGTTGGCGAGCCGTGTGCTATTAATTCACGCCGCAACCTTCGCTTCTTCACCGACATCGTGACGCAGCTGGAGGCACGGTCGGTTCGTGCCAACAGGTTGGTGGAGGAGAGGATTCGAGCATTGCTCGGGCGCGCCTTCTCCCACGTCTTCAGCCATCTCCGGAACATGGACCCTCACTTCGATTTTGACGCTGCCATCGCCCCAGTCCCCCAGGCCGTCCGGGACGACCTAGCGTATTGGGTGGAAGACAATGTGGACGCCCTCGTCAGGGCCTTCGCTTTAGACAACAACGGCATGATCGTGGCCGCTGACGAGGGCGGCGTAGTGAACGGCCCTGACGCTGATGGCAGCAACGCGGAGGGCGATGACGAGGCCAGCGATGCCAGCGACAGCTTGGGCGGTGCTCCTGAGGATGCATTGGGGGATTTATCCGACTGACAGCACGCCGTTCATGTTTCCTTATCCTGCATGAATAGAACTCAGGCTTTTGTCCCGATGGTTGTGAGAGGATTTTGGGAGGGGTGCCTCATGTAAAACCAATGTTTCAAATACTTTAGTCAATGCTACATTGCTCATAGGCCCGTGCCAGGTGGTTGGCCATGTGACGAGCCGGCTAGTTAGTTTACCTTCATCCTGTGCGGGTCCTGAGATAATTTGTGGGAGGCTGCGGTGCCTCGAACGCCTCCTGAGCGAATCCGTCGGATCTGCAGTGAAAAAACCTCCTGAGAGGGTACGTCAGCGGCAGTCTGGGCTGCACGCAAGCTAGGCCAGACCCGGCTCGCGAGGGGCTCGCGAGGGGAGGCAGCTGAGGTGAGGTCATAACCGAAACACGAGAGATTGCTCGAATGAGACTAAGCACCCCTTTCCCAACATACGCAAATCTCAAATCCGAGTTCAACTTAAATCCAGCGGGGGAAAGCAACAACCAAGGGAAAAGCAACGAAAGCAAACAAAAGGCCGCGTACGGCACCTACTCTAGTCTTGGACGTCTTCTCACCAGCGTGGAGCTAAGTGCTGCCACTGGGCGTGGGAGGGAGCCACAGGGCCTGAGGCCGGCACCCCTGAGACTCCGGGGCGTGTACAACCCCACTCATTATTACGTGAGAGTGTCACGAGGCAGCGAGCTTCACAGGCACTGGGCCTTCTTCAGAGGTACCGGCCTTGCTTCATATCGCCAGACGAGGGCCCCGCCTTGCGCCACACTCTAGTGCCATCAACGACGACCGGAAACCAGGACGCCGCCGATGGGGTAGAGCGGTCGCCAGCGGTTCCCTCGACGACCACGGGCCCTCCGCCAGGGGCAGGCCCTGAGGTACCTCCCCAGCGGAGGGCCTACCTCCTGGGAACGCCTTGCTCCGAATGCCGCGGTGGTGATGTCGGATATCGGCCCCTCTCCTGTAGCCCCCGACGCCCTCCTCCTGAGGGGTAAGAGACTACTGGAGCGGGGCAGCTGCTCGCTGTGGCGACCTGCACCTCCTGTGACCCATGATTAGTGTATGCCTGCTCCTGAGGGATTAGTGGAACCCGATAATCGTCGCTCCCAGCGTGGCCGGCGGGGCCGTCCCAGGGTTCCTGGAAGAGCTTAGCTTCTGGCGCCTCGTCCCCCCAGCTTGGGCTGAGGAGCGAGCCTTGTTCGCCCTCGCGCGGGTGCCCTTGATCCATCATGTGGGCACGATTTTCCGCGGCCGTCACCCCGGCTGCGCCAGAGGGCTCCGCGTGCCATGCAGCTCGCTGACGTGCGGCTTTGTGATGAAGGCGGGCACGGGGGCCGTGGGTCGCGATGAGTCCTTCTTCAGCGACGGGAGCGGAGCTGTGCTGCCGCCGGCCCTGTAATGACGGCTTCACTGGTGTTGGAGTAGCTTTGGAGCCCGCGGTTGCACGGGGCCCCGCACGGCCGCCGCCTGGCCCGAGGCGGAGCGGGTGCGAAGGGTGAGCCTCGAGGCGCGGCCCCGGAGCTCCGCCACCCGCCTAGCAGCACGTCGCGCCACCTTCCATCACCGCACCGCAGCAGCTCGGGCACCGTGAGCGCGGCTCTTGAGTTCGCCGCTCTCGGTGGGTGTCGGCGCTGTTGCCGGGCGTGGTTGGAGGCCTTCTCGCCGACCGCGCTCGCCGCGATATTAGAGCTGCCGAAATCTGTCCGCCGCCCACGGCTGCAAAGACCCTATAGACCGCGAGCTGCCTGGGCATGGGTCGCCTGGGCGAAGCGGCTCAAGGGCGGGCCAAGCCGCCTAAGGATCTGGGTTGCTGCCTGTCACGGACATGGTGATGATGATGCGACGGGCGAGGCGGCAGAGCAGATCCCAAGCACACCCCTACTCGGCGTGCCAAATGCCGGATTTCGGTTCCGCACCCTTGAGTTCAACACTAGGGTGCGCGAGATTCAACCTCTACTGGCTCGCTCCTCGCCAATCGCTAGGACCTAAACTACTAAACCTGATAAAGACAAGAGACACAAGATTTATATCGTTCAAAGCCACCATTGTGGTGTAATACCCTACTCTAGTGTGTGGCGTGGTGGATTGCCTCTTGGGCTTGGTGATGAACAATACAAGGCAGAACAGCCTCGCGAGGGTCTGTTCTTGGCTGGTGCGACGGACTGCTGGGATGAGTTCAATCGCTCTATCTACTGGTTTCTTGGTGAGGATCCCGATTGCTAGGTCAGGTCCAGATTGAGATGCCTCTACCTTGGGGGTGGCTAGTCCTATTTATAGGCAAAGGCCATGGGCCTCTCCCCAAAATATTGAGCGGGAAGGGCGCCAACAATTGGCCATTTTGAAGGGGAACAGCGGGTACACTTATCCTGACTAAAGTTGGTCCTCGCCTATCAAAGGCTCTGTGATGACGCCGGCTTGGGCTCCACAACGACTTCCTTCCGCCGCTGGGCTGGTCTTGGTCTTGTTGCACGAAATGGACGCCTTTGCTTGATGCTCTCGCTGCGCTTGCTCCTTTGCACCAAAGAGGAAAGGAGGACACTCGCTGGCCGGCGCCTAATCGGCGCCTTTGGTCGCTCATGGGCACCTCGCGAGGTACCACGCTTGAACTCTCCGCCTCCTCATGAGCCAGCTGACGAGGCCGTGTCCGAGGAAGCTCCTTGTCGGCTGCCTGCGAGGCTTGGCCTCGCGAGGGTCTTGAGCTTGCGCTGATGAAGATGGGTTGTGTTGGGCCTCCTTGAGCCACGCCGCAGCCGCAGTGCAAGTCTGGGACCCCGCTCCCGTAACGCCGACACTTCTGGAAAGGGATCGATCGGTTGAGCACGGCGACTCGTTCTCCTTTGAAGATCTTCATGATCGATCTCAATTTCAAGTTCCTGCCTTTGAAGATAATCATAGGAAAGCATTTCATGAGAAGTTGAGAGCGATTCATGTCGACCTTCAAGTTCCTGGTACTTAACATGAAGATTTTTGATGTCTTCAATTAAGGACTGAGACTTGGTCATTTCCGCGTCCAACAGGTCATCGCTTTTGTCTAACAGTTTTGTAATATGTTCCATAGCTTTCTGTTGTTCAGTTGCAATTTTAGCAAGTGTTTTGTAACTAGGTTTGGATTCACCATCAGAGTCATCTTCACTTGATGTTTGAAAGTAAGCATCGCGTGATTTTACCTTCACACCACGTGCCATGAAGCAGTAGGCGGGAGGCGAGTCGTCCTTGTCATTATCATCAGCGTTGGTGACGGAGCCATTGTCTTCGGTGTTGAAGATGGACTTGGCGACGTAGGCTGCAGCTAGAGCCAGACTCGCAACACCAAAGTCAGACTCCTCCTCAGACTCCACCTCCGCCTCCTCAGAAGCTGACTCCTCCTTTGAATCCATTTCCTTACCAACAAAAGCACGGGCCTTGCCAGATGAGGTCTTCTTGTGTGATGAAGACTTGGAAGAAGACTTGGAAGAAGACTTTGAGGATTTCTTCTTCCTCTTGTCATCAGAATCATATTCTTTGCTCTTCTTCTTCTTCTCATTGTCCCACTGTGGACACTCAGAGATGTAGTGACTAGGTTTCTTGCACTTGTGACAGGTTCTCTTCTTGTGGTCATAGGCAGAAGCTTCATCATTCCTTGAGCTGGATCGTGAAGACTTTCTGAAGCCTTTCTTCTTGGTGAATTTCTGGAACTTCTTCACAAGCATAGCAAGCTCCTTTCAATGTCTTCAGGATCACCAGAACTATTGTCAGATTCTTCTTCAGATGAGGAAGTAGCAGCCTTTGCCTTCAAATTGCGAGACCATAGTTGGGGCCATAGATATCTCGTTTCTCAGATAGCTGGTACTCATGTGTGTTGAGCCTCTCAAGTATGTCAGACGGATCGAGAGACTTGAAATCAGGGCATTCTTGTATCATCAGGGTTAAGGTGTCAAATGAGCTGTCAAGAGATCTCAGTAGTGTCTTCACTATCTCATGCTTCGTAATCTCAGTCGGCCGAGTGCTTGGATCTCATTTGTGATATCATTGAGGCGATCAAATGTGAGCTGGACATTCTCATTGTCGTGTCTCTTGAAGCGGTTGAAGAGGTTACGGAGAGTACTGATCCGTTGATCTCGCTAAGTTGAGACGCCTTCATTGACCTTGGAGAGCCAGTCCCAGACTAGCTTCGACATTTCCAGAGCACTCACACGGCCATACTATCCTTTGGTTAGGAGACCACAGATGATGTTCTTGGCGGTAGAGTCCAGTTGTATAAACTTCTTGACATCAGCAGGGGTGACACCTTCACCAGTCTTGGGAACGTCGTTCTTGACGACATACCATAGATCGACATCAATGGCTTCAAGATGCATGCACATCCTATTCTTCCAGTAGGGATATTCAGTGCCATCGAAGATGGGGCACGCAGCGGAAACTTTGATTATCCATGCAGTCAACATAGCTGAAACTCCAGGTGGTTAAACCGAATCACATAGAACAAGGGAGTATCTTGCTCTGATACCAATTGAAAGGGCTAGTTATCGACTAGAGGGGGGGGGGGTGAATAGGCGATTTTTATGAAAGTCTTCAAAACATGGGAGTTTCGAAGACAAACAATAGAAACGACACTATTCGTATGCAGCGGAAGGTAGACTACACTAGACAAGCCATAGTCAAGTATTCAATGAAGTGAAAGCATGAAGACTAATAGCAGCTAGGTAGTAAAGATCAAGATGGAAGATAGTATGAAACCAATCAGAACAGGTAGTTACACAGTGAAGTCAAACAGATAACGCAAAGGTGCAATGACTTCACAAAGACAAACTATAAGTAGAGAGAAGTGAGAGATAGAACCAGAGCTTCGTGGAGGACAGGGGATTTGTTCGACCAGTTCCAATTGTTTGTGACAATCTGATGTCCGTTAGGGAGGCTGAGATTCAACTCAGAAGACCGTGTCTTCACCTTACTCCCCTTGAGATAAGGACACCTAGTCCCCGCCCAATCACTCTGGTAAGTCTTCAAGGTAGACTTCCAAACCTTCACAGAATTCATTCACCGGCAATCCACAATGACTCTTGGATGCTCAGAACGCGACGCCTAACCGGCTGGAGGATTCACAGTCCTCAAGTGTAACAAGTCTTCAGGTCACGCGGACATAAAGACTTCAGTGATGCCAAACACTCTTTGGGCTCTTGAAAGTGCAACTATCCCTAGGTGGTTTTGGTAATTCATAACAACATATAGCTCATTGAGCTAATGCTATTCCAAGACTATTATTTCAGGAAAGCTCAATGAATGGCATGGCATGGATGATGAAAGTGGATCCCTCAAAATACTAAGGACAAAGGATTGGCTCAAGCTCAAAAGCTCAAGACTCTTCATTTTATATTTTAGTGATCCAAGATCACATTGAGTCTATAGGAAAAGCCAATACTATCAAGGAGGGATGAGGTGTTGCTTAATGAGCCTCTTGCTTCATGTGCTTAGTGATATGCTCCAAAACCCTCAACTACTTTCTCACATCCACAAATGACCTAAACCTAAAGCCAAAATCGGTCACACCGATTCTTCCTATCCGGCGCCACCGATTTCAAAAGTCATAGCCACTGCCACAAACCCTAAGCAAATCGGTCTTACCGATAGAGGATCTCGGTCTCACCGAGATGGGATTGTAATCTCTCTGTTTCCCTTCGTAACATTTCGGTCTAACCGAAGTGAGCGATCGGTCCCATCGAGATTGCAATGTAAATTCTCTGTTTCCCTTTTGTAACATTTCGGTCTCACCGAAAAGAGCAAATCGGTCCCACTGAGTTTACCTGACCAACTCTCTGGAAAGCTTATTACCAAAATCGGTCTCACCGAGTTTGTGTAATCGGTCTTACCGAGATTACGTTATGCCCTAACCCTAACCATATCGGTCTCACCGAATTGCATTTCGGTCCCACCGAAAATACTAATGGTCACTAGGTTTACTAAATCGGTCCGACCGAGTCTGTTGAATCGGTCCCATCGAGTTTGGTAAATTGTGTGTAACGGTTAGATTTTGTGTGGAGGCTATATATACCCCTCCACCTCCTCTTCATTCGTGGAGAGAGCCATCAGACTAAACCTACACTTCCAACTTATCATTTCGGAGAGAGAACTACCTACTCATGTGTTGAGACCAAGATATTCCATTCCTACCATATGAATCTTGATCTCTAGCCTTCCCCAAGTTGCTTTCCACTCAAATCTTCTTTCCACCAGATCCAAAACCTATGAGAGTGAGTTGAGTGTTGGGGAGACTATTATTTGAAGCACAAGAGCAAGGAGTTCATCATCAACACACCATTTGTTACTTCTTGGAGAGTGGTGTCTCCTAGATTGGCTAGGTGTCACTTGGGAGCCTCCGACAAGATTGTGGAGTTGAACCAAGGAGTTTGTAAGGGCAAGGAGATCGCTTACTTCGTGAAGATCTACGCTAGTGAGGCAAGTCCTTCGTGGGTGACGGCCATGGTGGGATAGACAAGGTTGCTTCTTCGTGGACCCTTCATGGGTGGAGCCCTCCGTGGACTCACAAGAACTGCTACCCTTCGTGGGTTGAAGTCTCCATCAACGTGGATGTACGATAGCACCACCTATCGGAACCACGCCAAAAACATCAGTGTCTCCAATTGTGTTTGAATCCTCCAAACCCTTCCCTTTACTTTCTTGCAAGTTGCATGCTTTAATTTCCGCTGCGTATATACTCTTTGCATGCTTGCTTGAATTGTGTGATGATTGCTTGACTTGTCCTAAAATAGCTAAAATCTGCCAAACTCTAAAATTGGGAAAAGGTTAAGTTTTTAATTAGTCAAGTAGTCTAATCACCCCCCCTCTAGACATACTTCAAGGTCCTACAAGTGGTATCAGAGCCTTGGTCTCCATTTGCTTTGATTTCCATAGCTTTTGGTGGTCATAGCCTTGGTTTCACAACCTAGGAGAGTATGGCGTCTAGCCAGGGAAATTATCACCGTAGAGGTCCTTACTTTGATGGTACTAATTTTGCTAGTTGGAAGCATAAGATGAAAATGCATATTCTTGGACATAACCCCGCCGTTTGGGCAATTATTTGTATTGTCTTGCAAGGTGAATTCTTTGATGGGAGAGAACCAAACCGTGAAGCTAATGCGGAAGAATTGAAGATGCTGCAATACAACGCTCAAGCTTGTGATATCATCTTCAACGGATTGTGCCCCGAAGAATTCAACAAAATCAGCCATCTTGAGAATGCAAAGGAAATTTGGGATATTTTGATTGATATGCATGAAGGTACCAAATCCGTTAAGGAATCCAAGTTGGATGTGCTCCAAAGTCAGCTTGACAAGTTCAAAATGAAGGATGGTGAAGGTGTCACTGAACTGTACTCTAGGCTTGCTCTTATCACAAATGAGATTGCCGGCTTAGGGAGTGAAGAGATGACCAACAAATTCATCATCAAGAAGATCCTAAGAGCATTGGATGGAAAGTATGATACCGTGTGCACATTGATCCAAATGATGCCAAACTACAAAGATCTCAAGCCAACGGAAGTCATTGGAAGAATTGTTGCTCATGAGATGCCACTCAAGGATAAGGAGGAACTTCACAACAAGTCAAGTGGTGCTTACAAAGCCTCAAGTGAATCCCCCACATCATCAAGTGAGAAACAAACCTTCAATGAAGAATTGATCTTAATGGTGAAGAACTTCAACAAATTCTACAGGAGTAGAAGCAAAGAAAGAAGCTCCAAGTCAAAGTCTAACAATGACAAAAATCTTCTCGTCGAGAGCACAATTGCTACAATTGTGGGAGACCCGGACACTATTCCAATGAGTGTACGGCACCCTACAAAAGAAGAGAAGATTTTCCAAGAAGAAGAAGCAAAAGAGAAGAATCACCACCAAGAGAGAGGAGGAGTAGAGATGATCGTTATGAACGAAGACCCTCACGGAGAAGCAAGGATTCGGAAAGGAAGGACAAGTCATCAAGGAGCTACACAAAACGAAGACATCAAGCTCATGTTGGTGAATGGGTATCCGCCCGACTCGACAATCACTCCGAGAGAAGCTATCACTCCGACTCCGAATATACTCAAGATGAAGGTGTTGCCTGTCTAGCACTTGTGTCAACCAACTCCTACGACGTATTTGATTCACCAAACGAAGGAATTGGAAGATGCTTCATGGCCAAAGGTCCAAAGGTAACACATCCTGAGTATGTTGATTTCAATAGTGATGAAGATGACTTGCTTGTGGATGATGATTTACTTGTTGACAACTCTAGTGATGAATACTATGATGAAACGTCAATTAATCATGTTAATCAAGATAAAACGAATGACAATGATAAGGAGAAGATTGAGCTTCTAACTAAAGAACTAAACACTCTTAAGTTGGCTCATGAAACTATCTTCGAAGATCATCGAGAACTTTTAAGGGCTCATGAGAAGTTATGCTTTGAAAAGCTCAATATTGAGCAAGAGCATGAGTTCTTAAAAGCAATCAATGATGATCTCCGTAAGAAAAGTTCTTATTACATTGCCAAGAGTTTACTCTTATCTACTTACATGCCTCAAGTCAAGTCTAGTAACAAGTACAAGAAAGATACTTCCTCTAGTAGTAACAATAATAATGTCAAATCCAATATTGTTGCTTCTAGTAGTTCTCTTGATTCCACTAATGATTCTCTTAGCCAAGTTACACTTGAGCAAGAAAATAGCTTATTGAAGGGAATTATAGAGAAAGGTGTTTACAAGAGCCTTGCCGGGAGTAAATAATTCGAGGAAATTGTACGCAAGCAAGGAAGGCACCGGAAGAATCAAGGTGTTGGTTTTGAACGAAAGTTCAATGCCAATGGAGTTGAGTGGGAAGAAGATCAATACCCCAAGACGAAATTTGTTCCTCAACAAGAGAAGTATGATCCTACTTCCTTCAAGGGAACACAAGCCCAAGATGATCTTCCACCACAAGACCACAAGAACAAAGACAAGGACAAGCTTCAAGTAGAGATTGAGGCATTTGAAGAAGCACCTAAGGCCTCGTTCAAGTGGGTTCCCAAGACTACGTCAAGTTCTACTTCATCAAGTACAACTACAACTCCAAGGATTCCCATCAAGATGATGTGGATCCCGAAGAAGAAGAACTAGCGAGTTCTTGAGGGTGACTCCGCCAACATTCTTCACTCATATCATTATGGCAAGAACAAGTGCAATCAACTTCCACATCTTGCACTAGTTCAAGGAGTCACAAACCCTCATGTTGGTAAGGCAAGGGAGAAGGTAACCTAATGATTTCATGGACATCATCTTGTGTGTGCATCACTCTATGTCTATGGATATTCTTGTTTGTTCCTTGTGGGACCAACCCATGTAGGTAAGTTGAAAGTGCAACTCACTCCAAAGGATTGCTCCAAATGATCTACATCAACATTGAGCATCCACATCTTCAACACCTACATGAAGTCATCATCGACAAAACCCAAGGTTAGTTCATCCCTCTAAAAAGGGATCTCACATCTAGGGGGAGCTTAACTCTAAGAATTGAGTCAAAGCAACTCTAATGGTGTGAACACATCAATGCATTATGTAAAAGTGGTAACCCCACTTGAGCTTAAACGATGAGTATGACCTATGATCAAATGTTTTTCATTTGACTCCTAAGTCAATATACTCATATATAGATGACCTAGTCATCGCCAATTGTTTGATAGATGCTAGAATTGGGTGTGCATGCTTTGCCACATATTTCATTTGCCATCTTTTGTGTGAGGATGTTGGTGCATATATTACTCATTCAAGGACATCCACTTGTTGTTTTGATTGTTTGGTTTCTTTTCTTTTTGCCAAGTGGATGGACAAGAATGCCTAAGAACCTTCTCTAGCTATCTATGCTTTTCTCGTCTCAAACTCTATTCATGCTACATCACAAAATTTGATCAAGTCAGATTCGAACCACTCTGTGTGAGGAGCACTCGGAGTCCCCGATTCGTCATAGACTTAAACTTCCAAAACTTCTTTGTGATTCTCGGTCTGACCGATTCCTCCATTTCGGTCCTACCGAGATCATTAAGTTGATCTAAGTTTTCAATCTCGGTGCAACCGATTTGAACTTTCGGTCACACCGAGTTGTCAGAATCGTACACGAGCTATGCATATCGGTGCCACCGAAGTTGTTCCACTTTCGGTCACACCGGCTGTGGTCGGGCTATATATAGTCGGGGCAAAAATTTGGAAATTCCTCCGAACCCCTTCGTCCGTGCAATAGCTCGCTCTGCCTCCAAGGTCTCCTGATCGTCTCCTCGTCGCCAGCCGCCTCCTGTCGCTGGTCTCCGTCGCCGTCAACGGATTTCGCCCCCGCCGTTGCCGCCGTAGCGAGTTCATCACCAAGCTAGGGTATGGACTCGATCACTGTGCTATCCTCATCCGATTCCTAGCACATTGTGTTCTTATTCGATTAAAACACTCCTATCCAGTCAATGTAGTCCGTAGATTAGATGAGATTCAAAATTTTGGGGTTAGGTTTCCGCCGAAACCATCTTGGACCCACCGAGTTGAAAAACTCAGTCCCATCGATTTGGCTTATGCCATTGCACTAGTAACTCTCGGTCTGACCGAGAATTGCTAATCGGTGAGACCGATTTTAGGACTTTGTGAAACCCTAGCAATATCGGTGCCACCGAACTGTGACTCGTTCCAACCGAGTTCATCAGTTTAGGTTCCAAAACTGCTTCGGTATCACCGAGTTTGAAAATCGGTTGATCCAAAATGCTTTCTGTGGAAAACTAAAACTGAATTTTTGAATCATTCTTTTGCAAAAATCTCTGCATTTTGTGATGCTCATCCACTCTATCTCATCTATAACTCTTCACAGGGTCAGCAGTCAGTGTTTGCAGCATGTGAGACCAGAGTGATAGCCAGAACAGGTCAGAAGAGCAGATTGACATGAGCAAGGGCACTAGTCCCTCAAGTTCTTCAGATGATGGGAGTAGAAGCACCCAAGTAACCTGCCTAAGGCTGCTACCAGGCAAAGGAGAAAGGGAACCTCAGACTCAGAGGATGAGGACTATGTGGCAGCTGAAGATGAGGCTACTTCCAAGAAAGTAGTGCTCAAAAAGGAGTATGGCTCAACAAAGAATACAAAGCCTGGACTGAACAAGAAAGTTCCTGCCAAGAGGACACCAATGCCCAAGGTCAGAAGGTCCACTCAAGTGCTACAACAGACTGAACCCAAAGAGGCACCTGCAAAGAAAGTCACAACTTCCAAATCCAAGAAAGTTCCTACTGGAGAAACAATGAAGTTTACCATTGAATCAGAGGATGAAGCTGCTCAGGATAAGAAGAAGAAGAGAGCAAGAACCACAACTGCCCAGGTTCTTGGAAAGCCCTCAATGAGAAGAGATTCTGAAGAGGAAGAAGAGGTTGCTGCACCAGCACCCAAGGCACCAAAGCTTATGGGTGATGCTATTAGATTAGGGGCTGCAACATCTAAGCCCAAGGAAGCACCCAAAGCTGCCCCCAAGGCCAAGCTTGCACCAAAGAGGAATACTAGGAGTATTCCCGCTGCCGAGAAGAACAAGGCCCCAGTGCCTATTGTTGCTGATGAGGAAGATGAAGAAGGACAAGTCCTAAGGAAGCTCAAGCCCAAGATATCAGACCACAATGATGCCCATCCTATGGCTGAGGACATGAGGATCAAGAAGGACTCAGGGTTGAGGATATGGAGAATGGAAGATCCATATGCCTCAAGGAGAAGAACTGCTGTTGATTACAGATTCCACACAAAGGAACAACATGACTTCTATGAGACAATCTTGTTGGACAAGAAGCCCATAGTATGTGATATGAGATGGGTCGACTGGACCTACATCAAGGACAATGAAGAGCACTATCCTGGAGTGCAAGACAGCTTTGTTGCTTGTGGAGTTGTTGATTATGTTGGGCAAAAGCTCACCAACTGGAATGATGAACTTATCATGCAATTCTACTCCACAGCACACTTCTATCCAGATGGGAGGATAATTTGGATGTCTGAAGGTACAAGGTACCAGTCCACTGTTGAGGAATGGGCAAGACTGATCAATGCCCCAAAGGAAGATGATGATGACCTGGACATTTATGCCAAGAAGAAGATGGACCACAATTCCATGGCACACGTGTACAAGGAGATCCCAGACAAGGCCGTTGAGACACATAAGTTTGGATCAGTCCAATTCCTTCTGTTAGGGCTGCCAACTATCAATTGGATCCTAAGGCATACTCTGTTGCCTAAGTCTGGTGACCACAACATGATCAGAGGGCATGCAATCAACATGTTGCATTTGTTTGATGTGCCACAGAAGTTCAAAGTCATGAGCCTTATGATAGAGACCATTAAGAGGACTGCAGCAGATCAAAAGAGGAGCTGTAGATATGCCCCTCAGTTTCAAGAGTTGATTAACTCAAAGATGGGCACAGGGAAATATCAATTGGATAAGGAACATTTTCCACTTTATCCAAACTTTGAGGACAATCAGGTTGTCATGAATGAGAATGATCCATCATCAGTTCAAGCTCAAGAGAAGAAGGAGAAGGCAAGGAAGGAGAAGGCTGCCAGGATGCCAACTCAAGAGGAGGCATCTGAGTATTTCTTGAAGAACAAGCAGGAGCAACTTGGTTACTTAATAGCATCAACTCTGAGAATTGAGAAGGGATTGGCCACCCTCACTCAGAATCAGGAGAACTTGGAAAGAATCATGGAACTCAAATTCCATGATCTTGATGTCAAAGTAACTGAGATTCAATCAGTTGTGGAGCAGCTACAGGATGACATGCAGGAGAGGCAGGGCAAGACTACCACAAATGTGTTTGCCAGAGTGCCTAGAGCCCAGAGGTCAGCTATAGTGCCTGTGATAGACACCAGAGCCACATCTTCTGCACCAGCTACAGCCCCTACTGCTCCAGTGCAACCAGCTCCAGCATCAACTCCAGCACCCTCTACTTCAACTGAAGCCTTCGTTCTTGGAGTTATCCAGACACCACCACCAGAAGATCAAGCCTGAGAGTCAATCTAGCACTATGCATTGTCTATGAACTTTTTGGTAACTTGTTGCCAAAGGGGGAGAAAAATGTATAGATCATAGGCTTCGAGAGAGAGAGTGTTGCTTTTGTTCTCTCTTGCTTTGGTGGTTAAACTTGTTTGCTTTTGATTGCATAAGATACTATGCTATTCTTGTGAGACATTGATGATCATGTGTGTGATCATAAGCTACACTTATGCATGTTAGATGATATTATCTTATCTATCCTATGTGATCATTCACTTTGCTTGGTGATGAGTGCATGTTTTCAATCTTTATCATTTTGAGCGCTCCACCAAGATGTATGTGACATGGAAGAGTAACCCATGAGCCTAATTCATTGTGCATTTGCAGTCCAAAGCAAATCTTAAACTATGCACAAATTTAGGGGGAGCTCTTGCTTATCACATACTTCTCAAAGCGACGATGTTGTTAAATCTTATTATCATTTGTCGAAGCTTTGATCTATATGTTGTCATCAATTACCAAAAAGGGGGAGATTGAAAGTGCAACTATCCCTAGGTGGCTTTGGTAATTCATAACAACATATAGCTCATTGAGCTAATGCTATTCCAAGACTATTATTTCAGGAAAGCTCAATGAATGGCATGGCATGGATGATGAAAGTGGATCCCTCAAAATACTAAGGACAAAGGATTGGCTCAAGCTCAAAAGCTCAAGACTCTTCATTTTATGTTTTAGTGATCCAAGATCACATTGAGTCTATAGGAAAAGCCAATACTATCAAGGAGGGATGAGGTGTTGCTTAATGAGCCTCTTGCTTCACGTGCTTAGTGATATGCTCCAAAACCCTCAGCTACTTTCTCACATCCACAAATGACCTAAACCTAAAGCCAAAATCGGTCACACCGATTCTTCCTATCCGGCGCCACCGATTTCAAAAGTCATAGCCACTGCCACAAACCCTAAGCAAATCGGTCTTACCGATAGGGATCTCAGTCTCACCGAGATGGGATTGTAATCTCTCTGTTTCCCTTCGTAACGTTTCGGTCTAACCGAAGTGAGCGATCGGTCCCACCGAGATTGCAATGTAAATTCTCGGTTTCCCTTTTGTAACATTTCGGTCTCACCGAAAAGAGCAAATCGGTCCCACCGAGTTTACGTGACCAACTCTCTGGAAAGCTTATTACCAAAATCGGTCTCACCGAGTTTGTGTAATCGGTCTTACCGAGATTACGTTATGCCCTAACCCTAACCATATCGGTCTCACCGAATTGCATTTCGGTCCCACCGAAAATACTAACGGTCACTAGGTTTACTAAATCGGTCCGACCGAGTCTGTTGAATCGGTCCCATCGAGTTTGGTAAATTGTGTGGAACGGTTAGATTTTGTGTGGAGGCTATATATACCCCTCCACCTCCTCTTCATTCGTGGAGAGAGCCATCAGACTAAACCTACACTTCCAACTTATCATTTCTGAGAGAGAACTACCTACTCATGTGTTGAGACCAAGATATTCCATTCCTACCATATGAATCTTGATCTCTAGCCTTCCCCAAGTTGCTTTCCACTCAAATCTTCTTTCCACCAGATCCAAAACCTATGAGAGAGAGTTGAGTGTTGGGGAGACTATCATTTGAAGCACAAGAGCAAGGAGTACATCATCAACACACCATTTGTTACTTCTTGGAGAGTGGTGTCTCCTAGATTGGCTAGGTGTCACTTGGGAGCCCCCGACAAGATTGTGGAGTTGAACCAAGGAGTTATAAGGGCAAGGAGATCGCCTACTTCGTGAAGATCTACCGCTAGTGAGGCAAGTCCTTCGTGGGCGATGGCCATGGTGGGATAGACAAGGTTGCTTCTTCGTGGACCCTTCGTGGGTGGAGCCCTCCGTGGACTCGCGCAACCGTTACCCTTCGTGGGTTGAAGTCTCCATCAACGTGGATGTACGATAGCACCACCTATCGGAACCACGCAAAAAACATCCGTGTATCCAATTGCATTTGAATCCTCCAAACCCTTCCTTTTACTTTCTTGCAAGTTGCATGCTTTAATTTCTGCTGCCTATATACTCTTTGCATGGTTGCTTGAATTGTGTGATGATTGCTTGACTTATCCTAAAATAGCTAAAATCTGCCAAACTCTAAAATTGGGAAAAGGTTAAGTTTTTAATTGGTCAAGTAGTCTAATCACCCCCCCTCTAGACATACTTCAAGGTCCTACAGCTCTGGGTGGTTTGGGCTTTGTCCTTGCAAGGATTCTCTCTCGAAAGCTTCGGCAGTGGGTTGCTCTCAAATGACAAAAGCCATGTACTAACTCTGAGAAGCCACCAATTTATGGTGTAGGGGGTGGGCTATTTATAGCCACTGGGCAACCTGACCTGATTTGTCCGAAATGACCCTGGGTCACTAAGGAACTAACATGTATCGCAACGGTCAGATTTCAAACACACGCGCAGCTTGACTTGGGCTACAAGTAAAGCTGACTCATCCGTCTCTGGATAAGATTTGCTCTCATTGTCTTCGCTCGAAGACATAGGATTTGGTTGAGCATCAATTCAGTCACTCTGACTTTGTTCACTTGGACCCCACTTAACAGTGCGGTGGTTCCTATGACTCAACAAAGAAGAAAAGGGAACAATGAAACAACAAAGTCTTCGCGCTCCATAGTCCTCACTCGATGTCTTCTCATGTCATAGTCTTCAATGTGAATAGCTTCACAGACCACCATTGTCTTCAATGTCTTCACACATTTTTAGGGGTCATCTCCGGTAGGTAAACCGAATCAATGAGGGACTACTACCTGTGTTATCCTGCAATTCTCACAAACACATTAGTCCCTCAACGAGGTTTGTCATCGATACTCCAAAACCAACTAGGGGTGGCACTAGATGCACTTACAGTTACCCCTCAACCTACTGCACCTACTAAAAATATTAGTTCTGAAATTACTTCGGGTATGATAGAATAACTGCTAGCTAATCCTTATGCAGGAGATGGAACCAAACATCTTGATATGCACTTGATATATGTGGATGAAATTTGTGGATTATTTAAGCTTGCAGGTTTACCCGGAGATGAAGCTAAGAATAAGGTTTTCCCTTTATCTTTGAAGGGAAAATCATTGGCATGGTATAGGCTATGCGATGATATTGGATCTTGGAATTGGAATCGATTGAAATTGGAATTTCAGCAAAAAAATTATCCTATGCATCTGGTTCATCGTGATCGGAATTATATATATATATATATATATATATATATATATATATTGGCCACGTGAAGGAGAAAGTATCGCTCTAGCTTGGGGGAGGCTTAATTCAATGTTATATTCATGCCCCAATCATGAGCTCTCAAGAGAAATTATCATTCAGAATTTTTATGCTCGCCTTTCTCGTGATGATCAATCCATGCTTGATACTTCTTGTACTTGTTCCTTTATGAAGAATACTATTGAATTCAGGTGGGATCTTTAGAAAGAATTAAACACAACTCTGAAGATGGGGAACTCGACGAAGGTAAGGAGTCAGCTATTAAGCTTAAATATGATTGTGTTAAATCTTTTATGAATACCGATGTTTTTCAAAATTTTAGCACTAAATATGGACTTGACTATGAGATAGTAGCCTCCTTTTGTGAATCATTTACTAATCATGTTGATCTCCCTAAGGAGAAGTGGTTTAAATATCACCCACCTATTAAAGAAGAAATTAAAGAACTGGTAATAGCTAAAGATGAAATTATTATCTATAATGTTGATCCAGTTGTTCCTACTGCTTATATTGAAAGACCACCTTTCCCTGTTAAGATTAAGGAACATGCTAGAGTTTCAACTGTGGTTAGTAAAAGCTATATTACAACACCCAAGCCTGCTAAACAAATCAAGGTAGAACCTAGTGTTGCTATGGTTAAAGATCTCCTGGTAGAAAATATAGATGGGCATGTTATTTACTTTTGTGATGAAGCTACTAGAATTGCCAAACCTGATGAAAAAGATAAGCATATACCAGTTGTTGGCATGCCCGTTGTCTCGGTCAAAATAGGAGATAACAGTTATCATGGTTTATGTGACTTAGTTGCTAGTGTGAGTGCTATTCCTTTTACCTTATATCAAGAAATTATGAATGATATAGCACCCGCTGAAATAGAAGACATAGAAGCTACCATTAAACTTGCTAATAGAGACACTATCACACCACTTGGGATTGTTAGGCATGTTGAAGTCTTGTGTGGGAAAATAAAATATCCTACCGATTTTCCTATTCTTGGTTTCCCACAAGATGACTTTTGTCCCATTGTCTTTGGTAGACCTTTCTTGAACACCGTTAATGCTAAAATAGATTGTGAGAAACAAACCGTCGGTGTAAATTTTGGTGATGAGTCTCATGAGTTTAATTTTTCCAAGTTTAGTAGAAAGCATCATAGGAAAGAATTGCCTAGTAAGGATGAAATAATTGGTCTTGCTTCTATTGTCGTACACCCTACTGATCCACTAGAACAATATTCGCCAGACCATGAACATGATATGTATCTACATGAAAGAAATGAAATAGATAGAAATTTCTTTGAACAACGACCTCTGCTTAAACACAATTTTCCTATTGAAACTCTCGGAGGTCCTCCTCCACCTAAAGTTGATCTTGTGTTTGAATTAAAACAATTGTTAGACACTTTGAAATATGCTTATCTTGATGAGAAAAAGATATATCATGTTGTCGGTTTCAGGGCTCTGCGGACCCGAGGAAGGTTCGAACTCTAGGGCGTGTGCGAAGAACTCAATCTCTCCCACCAGCCGACGCATCGCTCTCATGGCCTAGCCCGATGAATGGGAAAGGAGATCGACGCAGCAGTTTACCCAGGTTCGGGCCACCTTGCAGTGTAAGACCCTACTCCTACTTTGTGGTGGGTTGGCCTCACGAGGGGCTGAGGATAAACTAGTATAGTGGAAGAACTGCCTCAGGAGGCTCGTTCTTGTGGTTGTGGTAGCTTCAGAGGTCTCTCCCCTTCTATGGTGGTGGCTAAGCTATATTTATAGTGGCCTCGGTCCTCTTGCCCCCAAACTTAGGCGGGAAGGGATCCCACAGTAGCCAATTTTGAAGGGGGACAAGTAGTACATCCTATCCTGACGAAAGGTGGTCTTTGCCAGCAAAGCTTCTGGTCATGACATCGTGGTGGGCTCGGCGATGACATCCGTCCTACCGTCCTAGCGGCCTTGGTCTCGTTGCACGGGAATGGAAACCTTTAGCTAATTCCTCGGGACCCTTCACCTGCACTCGCCTCCTTAGCACCAAAGAGGAAACCTACCACTCTGCGCCCGCTGGCGCCTGCCTGGCCTTGGTCGTCATGGCTTGCATCACCTTAACCTCATGGGGTGAGAACTTGCATAGGAATCTCCGCTCCTTGGGATGCCGCCTGGGGAGGCTTCTCCCTCCATAGGTCTTGGTGTCGTCCGCCTCGCGAGGCTTGGCACCTCGCGAGGGTCTTGCCTTGTCGATGCTGAAGATGGGCTGTACCAGGCCGTTGATGGAGCCACGCCGTGGGCCATAGGTAGACAAGACTAGGTACCCTGGTTCCCAGAAAACCAATAGTAGCCCCCGGGCCCAAGCGCGCTCGCACTTGGCTTTGAGGCGAAGCCAAAGGGGAAAGACAAAGCACCGCGGGCTCTAATCGCATGCGGACCGAGTCGACGTGTGGTGCTTGATGGGACGTAGGCATCTCCACTTCCCCATGCTGCCTTGGCAACTGTCCCGGGCTGACAAAATGGCGTGCGCTTGCAGCTGTCGGATTTCGGGTTCCAGCAGACCCTTGAGGTTCGAACTCTGGGGTGCGCACGGAGATTCAACCCTCTGCCTGCCTGTTCCTCGCCAAATCGCTAGGATCTAAACTACCAAACAGAACAACATAAGAGACACAAGATTTATACTGGTTCAGGCCACCATTGTGGTGTAATACCCTACTCCAGTGTGTGGTGTGGTGGATTGCCTCTTGGGCTCATGATGAACAATACAAGGAAGAACAGCCTCGCGAGGGTCTGTTCTTGGCTGGTGCGACGAACTGCTAGGAGGAGTCCGTTCGCTCTATCTACCGGTTCCTTGGTGAGGATCCAGATGCCCTACCCTGGGGTGGCTAGTCCTATTTATAGGCAAAGGCCCTGGGCCTCTTCCCAAATATTGAGCGGGAAGGGCGCCAACAATTGGCCATTTTGAAGGGGAACAGCGGGTACACTTATCCTGACTAAAGTTGGTCCTTGCCTGTCAAAGGCTCTGGTGGTGACGCCTACTTGGGCTCCACAATGACTTCTTCCCTGCCATTGGGCTGGTCTTGGTCTTGTTGCACCGAAATGGATGCCTTTGCTTGATGCTCTCGCCTGCGCTTGCTCCCTTTGCACCAAAGAGGAAAGGAGGACACTGCGCGGCTGGCGCCCGACTGGCGCCCTTGGTCGTCATGGCTTGCGTCATGGGCACCTCGCGAGGTACCCTGCCTTGAACTCTCCGCCTCCTCGTGAGCCAGCCGGACGAGGCCGTGCCTGAGGAAGCTCCTTGTCGTCCGCCCTGCGAGGCTTGGCCCCTCGCGAGGGTCTTGAGTTTGTGTTGATGAAGATGGGATGTGCTGGGCCTCCCTCGAGCCACGCCGCAGGACGCAGGCAGGCAAGTCTAGGGACCCCCGTTCCCAGAACACCGACAGTAGCACCCGGGCCCACGGTGCGCCCGGACTTGGCTGAGCAGAGAGGCGAATGGGCAAGTGCAAAGCGTCGCGGGCCCTAATAGCCTGCGGCCTTGGGCGCCGCATGGTGGTTGATTGGATGTGGGCGGCACTGTTCCCCCACGCTTCCTTATTTTATGCCTTGCTAGGTGGACCCGCTGCCGCACACAGCTGCTCCCCTTTCTGCTGCTTGAACGCTCTCTGTCCTTTCTCCTCTCGAACTCCAGCTTCCGCATCCAATCCAATCTCGAACCTTCCCCTCCCCTTTCTGTCGTCATTGCTCCGCCGAGGAAGGGAAGAGGGAAGAAGCCCATGCCGCAGCCTCGCTCATCGCCGTCAGTGGCCCCTGCCGTCGATCGGCCGGTCATAATCAATCAAGATGGCCTGGGCAAGGTCAGCTCGGCCCTGGCCACCATCTTCAACGAGTATGGGAGGACGACGGCCTGGCCCGCTTCTCGCTTCTCTGTTGACAGGATTCCCACCGAGGTCCGGTGCCGCCGACATACAGTATGGACTAGTTCCCCTTTTTGATTTCTTCAAAGCCATGCTTTCCCATTATCAGATCCATATGATGCATCTGGGTCCTGAATCCATCACCCTTCTCGCGGTATTTGCCTTCATTTCTGAGGCAATGATGGGAATCCTTCCTTCGGTTGCCTTGCTGCGCCACTTCTTCTCTCTGCGCCTTGTCGACCCCATCCAATGTTTGGGGTGCGTGAGCTTCCTCGCTACGCCTGAGACAGCGGCTTCTGGAATTGACTTCAGTCTTCCTCGCGAGCGGTGGCTGTATGTAGACGTAGGGGTGCCCAGCCCCCTGCTGACGGAGCCATCTTCACCTGCTGTCCCCAACTCAGTGGGGCAGAGACGCCATGAGCCCCCTCGTCTTCGTTCGCAGTGTCGCCGAGTTCCTGAGGGAGCTTGGAGTGACGGCGCCAAGGTGGTGAAGGAGTTCTTGCTACGCCGCGTCACCCCTCTCCAGCGCCATTCTCATCGGATGTGGGCCTTCAGCGGTCGTGGGGATCGTATGCGGCTCCAGGAAGAGGACCTGACGCCTGAAGCGCTGCGGAAGGTGCTCTTGGTCTTGACTGGGGATCCTTCCCCCGGCGGCATTCGGCAAGGGGGGGCCTTGCTATACCTCTGCTCGAATAGAGGTGACTTCATGGGCCAGATGCCCATTTTCGACGAATAGGGGCCGCGCCCTGCTGGCCTCCAAGGGCCTCGCGAGAACCCAGTGGTGCAGCCGGCCAAGGCGACTATTCCTCAAGTGGCGGAGCAGGGAGGCATGAGCCTCGGGAGGCCGAGGGTACCCCCGCCGAGGCGACAGTACTGGGCGGTGCTCATGAGGGAGCGGCCCCTGAGACTCGTGGCAACGAGGCTGAAGGTGGCGGCGGCCGCTGCGGTGCTCTGGTGAGGCCCCGAGGCCCCAGTTGCTCTTCTTGGTGAGGCGATGGCGGCGCGCATTAGGCGGACGCCCCCGACTTGGGTCGCCTCGGTGCTCCCTCGTCGTCGCAGGCTGACCCCTGTGCTCAACTCTTGGGTCGCTTCCGAGTGGACTTTGAGGCCCTCCGGAAGAGGAGGGAGGCCCTGGGCGATGATTACCCTTGCCGCCTGCTGATGCGTAGGAAGTACTTCGCCATCGACGAGTAAGCCTTCTCCCTTCCCTGTTCCTGATTCTTCCGTTGCTTGTTCTAATCCCTGCTCTGCAGGGCCCTTCCTCCCGAGCTCACGGGGGTGGATCAGGAGCCATCCCCCTCGCCTCCGCCCTCTCCGCCGTCTAAGATCGTTCCGAGCAGCCGGGCCCTTGTGGTGAGGCTGGTTGGTGAGACGAGCCATCTCGAGGCGCAGCGCGACCCTGCGCTCCCCGCGGTCTTCCTTCGCGAGCCTTCTCGTGGCATAGCCAGCCTGCCGTGGGCTTCTCGCCTGGTGGTGGACGGTGATTGGTTGGGGTACTCCCTGCGCTCTTCACCCGGAGATGGACTGGCTTCAGGTCGGGCTTCTGGCAGGGCGTGCCCGGTCGCCTCAAGGGAGCCAGCCCCCAGCCCCCTGCCTGGGAGGGGAGTGCTGATCCGCACCCCACGACGCTCGCTTGGGGCGGATGATGGTGTGGAAGACGTACTCGAGCGCACCCGGGAGCGTCGCGCTCTTCGCCAAGGGTTTCTCCGGAGGGCGGCTGACGCGGTGAGCCTGCTTGGTGAAGAGCTTGCTGATGAGGACGCGCGCCTTGAGGCCGAGGGCCTGCGCCTGGTGGCAGAAAGGCGCGAGTTGGAGGCGGCTATCACCCTTGCGCACCGCCAGCGCGACCTCGACGATGAGGAGGCCAAAGGCGTCGCTGGTGGCCTCTCGGGAGGCCTGCTCGGGCTGTCAAGAGGCCTGTGAAGCCGATCAAGGCGAGGCCACGGAGGAGCGGGCGCGGAACTCCTGCCCGATGCCGCCACGGAGGAGCAGGTGGAGCTGCGTGGCGGCCTTGCATCGATGAAGGTGGCCTCTGGCGACCAATGAGCTCGAAGCGTGAGGTGGCACCGACGCCGAAGCCGCTGAACGCTGCGTCTACGAAAGGCCTGAGACAAACGAGCGCTGGGTGACACGGGCGGAGGACGATGTTGCTGCGCGGGAAGCCCGTGTCTCGGAGGAGGTCGGACGTCGGGTGGCGACGGCGCGCCTCAACCTCGAGCGTGAGTTCAAGGAGAGGCTGGAGTTGGTCCGGACCGAGGCCGAAGGTAGGACCACCATCCTGAGGACCAAGCTGGAGGAAGCGACGCAGCGGGATGATGCCTTGCGGGCCGCACTCGAGGTGGCGCAGGGGGAGTCAACTGCTTCCCATGCTGAAGTGCTTCTTCTTCGCCAATAGGTGGTTGAGGCTGAGGCCGTCGCCCGACAGAATGCGGACGAGATGCGTCAGTGGAGGCTCTTGGAACACGAGCACACCCCCATGCTCACCATGCTTCGCGAGAGGGCCAACACGGCCTTAGGTAACATCTGCGAGGCGGCCGCCGGTGAGCCGTGTGCCATTAACTATGCCGGCAACCTTCAGTTCTTCACCGACATCGTGACGCAGCTGGAGGCGCGGTCGGTCCGCGCCAACAGGTTGGTGGAGGAGAGGAGCCGAGCCCTGCTCGGGCGCGCCTCGGTCCGCGCCAACAGGTTGGTGGAGGAGAGGAGCCGAGCCCTGCTCGGGCGCGCCTTTTCCTGCGTCTTCAGCCATCTCCGGAACATGGATCCTCACTTCAACTTTGACGCCTCCATCGCCCCAGTCCCCCAGGCCGTCCGAGACGACCTGGCGTACTTGGTAGAGGACAATGTGGACACCCTTGTCAGGGCCTTCGCTTCAGATGATGATGGCGTGATCGTGGCCGCCGATGAGGGCGGCGTGGTGAACGGTCCTGACGCCGCTGGCAACAACGCGGAGGGCGATGGCAAGGCCAGCGATGCCAGCGACAGCTCGGGCGGCGCTCCTGAGGATGCATTGGGGGATTTATCTGACTGACAGCGCGCTGTTCCTGTTTCCTTATTCTGCATGAATAGAACTCAGGCTTTTGTCTCGACGGTTGTAAGAGCATTTTGGGAGGGGGTGCCCCTCATGTAAAACTTATGTTCAGCGTACTAGAGAATGCTACTTTACTCACATGCCCGTGCCAAGTGGTTGGCCATGTGACGAGCCGGCTGGCTAGTTTACCTTTGTCCCGCGCGGGTCCTGAGATGATTTGTGGGAGGCTGTGGTGCCTCGAATGCCTCCTGATTGAATCCGCAGGATCTGCAGTGAAAAACCTCCTAAGGGGATATGACGGCGGCAGTCTGGGCTGCACGCAAGCTAGGCCAGACCCGGCTCGCGAGGGGCTCACGAGGGGAGGCAGCTGAGGCAAGGTTGTAACCGAAACACGAGAGATTGCTCGAACGAGACTAAGCACCCCTTCCCCAACACACACAAATCTCAAATTCGAGTTCAACTTAAATCCAGCGGGGGAAAGCAACAACGAAGAGAAAAGCAACGAAAGCAAACGAAAGGCCGCGTCCGGTACCTAGTCTAGTCTTGGACGTCTTCTCACTAACGCGGAGCTAAGTGCTGCCACTGGGCATGGGAGGAAGCCCCAGGGCCTGAGGCCGGCACCCCTGAGACTACGGGGCATGTACAGCCCCACTCATTATTACGTGAGAGTGTCACGGGGCGGCGAGCTTCACAGGCACTGGGCCTTCTTCACAGGTACCGGCCTTGCTTCATATCGCCAGACGAGGGCCCCGCCTTGCGCCACACTCTAGTGCCATCAACGACGACCGGAAACCAGGACACCGCTGATGGGGTAGAGCGGTCGCCAGCGGTTCCCCCGACCCCCGACGACCACGGGTCCTCCGCCAGGGGCAGGCCCTAAGGCACCTCCCCAGCGGAGGGCCTACCTCCTAGGAACGCCTTGCTCCGAATGCCGCGGTGGTGATGTTGGATCTCGGCCCCTCTCCTGCAGCCCCCGACGCCCTCCTCGAGGGGTAAGAGGCTCTTTGAGCGGGTAGCTGCTTTCCGTGGCGACTGCACCTCCTGCGACCCATGATTAGTGTATGCCTGCTCCCGAGGGATTACTGGTACCGATAATCGTCGATTCGAGCAGGGCGGCGGGGCCGCCCACAGGTTCCCCGAAGAGCTCAGCTTCGCGCCTCGTCCCCCAGCTTGGGCTGAGGAGCGAGCCTTGTTCGCCCTCACGCGGGTGCCCTTGATCCATCATGTGGGGCACGTACTCTTCTGGGGCCGTTACCCCGAAGGCTGCGCCATAGGGCTCCGCGTGCCATGCAGCTCTGCTTGACGTGACAACCTGGTGATGGTAGCGCGGCGGCCCGCGGGGGCCGTTGGTCGCGATGAGTTCTTCTTCACTGGCGGGGAGCGGAGTCGGTGCTGCCGCCGACCTTGTGCTGACAGCTTTGCTGGCGTTGGAGTAGCCTTGGAGCCCGCGGTTGCACGTTGGCCCCCCGCGCGGGCTTCCCTGGGCCTGAGATGGGAGCTGAGTGCAGAAGGGGTGAGCCCCGGAGGCGGCGAAGCCCAGGAGCTTCGCCACCCGCTCTAGCAGCACGTCGCGGCCACCTTCCATCAGCCTGCACTCCAGCAGCTCTCGGGCCACCGTGAGCGCGACCCTTGAGTTCGCCTGCTCCCGGCGGGTGTATGGCGTCGTGGCTGCGGCGTGGTTGGAGGCCCTTGCTGCCGACCGCGTCTGCTGTGGTGTTAGAGCTGTCAAGGCCTGTCCGCGTCGCCCGCGGTCCGCAGCGCCCTGCGGACCGCGAGCTGCCTGAGGCATGGGGTCGCCAGGCGAGTGGCTCTGCATGGGCGGGCTAAGCCGCCAGGATCGGGGTTGCCGCTGGTCGCGGACATGGTGATGACGATCTGACGGGACATGAAGAAGCGAGATATGGATCCCGACGCACCTGGCGTGCGTAAATGTCGGATTTCGGGTTCCGGCAGACCCTTGAGGTTCGAATTATGGGGTGGGCGCGGAGATTCAACCCTCTGCCTGCCTGTTCCTCGCCAAATCGCTAGGATCTAAACAACCAAACAGAACAACATAAGAGACACAAGATTTATCTCGGTTCAGCCACCATTGTGGTGTAATACCCTACCCAAAGTGTGGTGTAGTGGATTGCCTCTTGGGCTGATGATAAACAATACAAGGAAGAACAGCCTCGCGAGGGTCTGTTCTTGGCTGGTGCGACGAACTGCTAGGAGGAGTCCGTTCGCTCTATCTACCGGTTCCTTGGTGAGGATCCAGATGCCCTACCCTGGGGTGGCTAGTCCTATTTATAGGCAAAGGCCCTGGGCCTCTTCCCAAATATTGAGCGGGAAGGGCGCCAACAATTGGCCATTTTGAAGGGGAACAGCGGGTACACTTATCCCGACTAAAGTTGGTCCTCGCTTTGTCAAAGGCTCTGTGGTGGCCTTTGCTTGGGCTCCACAATGACTTCTTCCTGCCGTTGGGCTGGTCTTGGTCTTATTGCACGAAATGGATGCCTTTGCTTGATGCTCTCGCTGCGGTTGCTCCTTTGCACCAAAGAGGAAAGGAGGACATCATGGGGCTGGCGCTCGACCGGCGCCCTTGGTCGTCATGGCTTATGCCATGGGCACCTCGCGAGGTACCCTGCCTTGAACTCTCCGCCTCCTCGTGAGCCCGGCTGACGAGGCCGTGCTGAGAAGCTCCTTGTCGTCCGCCCATGAGGCTTGCCCCTCGCGAGGGTCTTGAGTTTGTGTTGATAAAGATGGGCAGTGCTGGGCCTCCCTCGAGCCACGCCGCAGGCCGCAGGCAGGCAAGTCTGGGGACCCCCGTTCCCAGAACATCGACAGCAGCCAATCCTTCATTGCCCTCTCTTCGTGTTGCTTCGGATCCCCTTTCCTTCCCACCAAGAGCGCCTCTAGATCCGCTGAATCTTTTCCCCGAGCTCTTCACTAATGGCGACCAAGAAGGCGAAGCCCACCGCCCCAGTCGCACACTCTGTCTCTTCGCCCGCGCCAGCCCTCAGCTCGTCCTCTATTACTGAGGTGGGGCACCTGGCTGCCGTGCTCCCGCTGACGGCAAGCAATGTGTTGACACCAGATTTTGGCATGGTCAAAAAGTAATTAAGAAGGTCTCAAATGGAAAAATGATCAAAGTGAGAAAGTTTCATATCGTCAAAAGGAGAAATTTTGATATTTGGGTCATAGCCATCCGATCTCATCCCTAAGGCCGAAGCTGTATTCGAAATATTGAGATTTTGTGTTCATAACAGTATTCGGCTGATTACGCCCCCAAGATGGCCTCTGATGGAAAAAGTTATAACATAAAAGTTCTTCGTCTCGTCAAAATGATCGATTTTGATATAAAAATCGTTCCAATCCGAGTTCGTATGTGAAAGTTAGAGCCATCAGAATACAGCCCTGTCAGGAGGCAAAAAAATGGCGCGCCCCACCAGACACCCTGTCTGATGGGTAGCGCGAGGGATAGCCTGTTTTGCGCGACCGATTTGACCCTCAAGATGACCTCTGATCAAAAAACGTTCAACATAAAAGTTGTTCGTCTCGTCGAAACAGTCAAGATTGCTTTTGGGCTCGTTTCCATCCGAGATCGTTTACCACCACAAAAAAGACCCGCAAGGTGCAGCCAGTTTAAACCGAACAGTTTTGGAAAGTTCGGGCAAAACCAATCCGAATTTGGCTAGGGTTTTGGACGTGAATCCAAGCCTTTTCCTTGCACGGGAAGTCCAGCCGCCTCTTATATACCTAAGGGGTGACGGCCGATTGAACAACACACAATCGAACAATCAATCTACTTTTTACCCTAGTTTTACATCTCTCCTTGTTCTTTCTCTCTCGTTCTTCGCTCGTTCTTCGTTGAAGGGCAGCGATCCTCGAGGCTCTAGGGGCGGGCGAACCGACCTAGGGCAGCCCATAGCCGCCACGCGTCCAGACGGGGTCCCTCCCGGGCGCGTGGGGTTTCGGGTGCTCAAAAGCGCCCGCCGGATTGCTTGCATACCGCGCTTCCGGACGGGTCTCCTTCGACGTGAGCTGCGGTGCATCACCCTCGGCGTTGGAGGTACACGGTGACGTGTTCGTGTGCGAACACAATGCTAACGAGGGGAGGGAGATAGAGCTTCGGGTCGACTCCGCCAACCGGGAGACCTTGGCGGGTACATTCTATCCCTTCTTTCTTTGCAGTGTCTTCGCGGGGCTCGTCCCTCCCTTCTCCAGGTTCTCCCTTGCCGTCCTCGACCATTATCAGATCCATGCTCTTCACCTTCAGCCCAACCCCATCCTCCTTCTTTCAATTTTTGCCTTCTACTGTGAGGCATTTGTGGGGGTGTCGCCCTCCGTTGCGCTGCTCCACCACTTCTTATCCCTCCGAATGCACGATTCGACCTAGTGCTCCGATGCATCTCCTTCGTTGCACCCCATGGCAACATGCTCATGAGGGCCGAGAAGAAAGTGGAGGACTTTTGGTGCAAGTGGATTTACATGGACGCTAGGGCCTCCATGCTCGGCTGGAGTTGCCAACCAGGTTGCCGGCGAAGCTGGACCAGTGGACCGACGAGAAGGTCACTGACCCCCAGGCGGCGCCCGTCCCGAGGCTGATGCAGGCAGACATGGACTTCGGAGCACTAACGGGGGCCATGATTGCCAGGGAGTTCTTGACGCAGTGCCTGGCCCCTCTCCAATCACACTCGCTTCCCATGTGGGACCTCAAGGGTGCAGAGGACGACCTCCGACGGTGCTGAGGGAGCCTGACGAGCGATGAGCTTGGCAAGGCCGTGTGTAGCTTGCTTGAGAAGGATCTAGGCAGTCTCCCAGCGTCCCACCTTCTGCTGTATCGCCACGGCGACGGGGCGGAGCTGGCTACCGCCATGCCTATCTTTAATAAGCTGGGGCTTATGCCGCCTAGGATCCCCAACTCCCCGGTGCCGGTATCCTCCGGCGAGGATTCTGTGGAGGAGGGGGAGGAGGACTCAGAGGCGACTGATACGTCTCCAACGTATCTATAATTTTTGATTGTTCCATGCTATTATATTACCTCTTTTGGATGTTTATGGGCTTTATTTTACACATTTATATCATTTTTGGGACTAACCTACTAACTAGAGGCCCAGCCCATATTGCTGTTTTTTTGCCTATTTCAGTATTTCGAAGAAAAGGAATATCAAACAGAGTCCAAACGGAATGAAACCTTCGGGAGCGTTATTTTTGGAACAAATCTGATCCGGAGAGCACAGAGTGCAAGTCAAGAAAGCTCAAGAGGGCCCCACGAGATAGGAGGTGCACCCCCACAGGGCGCGCCCCTGTCTCGTGGGCCCCTCGAGGCCACCGACGTACTTCTTCCTCCTATATATACCTATGTACCACGAAAACATCCGGAGCACCACGAAACACAATTTCCACCGCCAGAACCTTCTCAGATCCATGAGATCCCATCTTGGAGCCCTTGCAAGCACTCTGCGGAGGGGAAAGCAACCATGGAGGCCTCTACATCAACATCCTTGCCCCTCCAATGAGTTGTGAGTAGTTTACCACAGACCTACGGGTCCATAGTTATTAGCTAGATGGCTTCTTCTCTCTTTTTGGATCTCAATACAATGTTCTCCCCCTCTCTTGTGGAGATCTATTCGATGTAATCTCTTTTTGCGGTGTGTTTGTCGAGATCCGATGAATTGTGGGTTTATTCAAGTTTATCTATGAATAATATTTGAATCTTCTCTGAATTCTTTTATGTATGATTGAGTTATCTTTGCAAGTCTCTTCGAATTATCAGTTTGGTTTGGCCTACTAGATTGATCTTTCTTGCCATGGGAGAAGTGCTTAGCTTTGGGTTCAATCTTGCGGTGTTCTTGCCCAGTGACAGAAAGGGTTGCAAGACACGTATTGTATTGTTGCCATCAAGGATAACAAGATGGGGTTTATATCATATTGCATGTGTTTATCCCTCTACATCATGTCATCTTGCTTAATGCGTTACGTTGTTCTTATGAACTTAATACTCTAGATGTATGATGGATAGCAGTCGATGTGTGGAGTAATAGTAGTAGATGCAGGCAGGAGTCGGTTTACTTGTTATGGACGTGATGCCTATATACATGATCATGCCTAGATAATCTCATAACTATGCGCTTTTCTATCAATTGCTCGACAGTAATTTGTTCACCCACCGTAATACTTATGCTATCTTGAGAGAAGCCTCTAGTGAAACCTATGGCCCCCGGGTCTATCTCTTATCATATTTGCTTTCAATCTACTTTTATTTGCATCTTTACTTTTTGCATCTATATCAAAATACCAAAAATATATTTATCTTATCATACTATCTTTATTAGATCTCACTTTACATGAAGTGGCAGTGAAGGGATTGACAACCCCTTTATTGCGTTGGTTGCGAGTTCTCGCTTGTTTGTGTAGGTGCGTGGGACTTTTGACGAGCCTCCTCTTGGATTGATACCTTGGTTCTCAAAACCGAGGGAAATACTTACGCTACACTTTGCTGCATCACCCTCTCCTCTTGAGTAAAACCAACATAAGCACAAGGCGTAGCAAGAAGGATTTCTGGTGTCGTTGCCGGGGAGGTCTTCGCTCAAGTCAAGACATACCAAGTACCCATCACAAACCCATCTCCCTCGCATTTACATTATTTTCCATTTGCCTATCGTTTTCCTCTCCCCCACTTCACCCATGCCATTTTATTCGCCCTCTCTTTCCCAATCTCCTCCTCTCTCTTTCGCTTGCTGTTTTTCTGTTTGCTTGTGTGTTGGATTACTTGTTGCCATGGCACAAGATAATACCAAGTTGTGTGACTTCTCGAATACCAATAATAATGATTTCCTTAGTACTCCGATTGCTCCTCTTAATGATGTTGAGCCTTGTGAAATCAATACCGCTTTGCTGAATCTTGTTATGACAGATCAATTTGTCGGCCTTCCTAGTGAAGATGCCGCTACTCATCTAAACAATTTTGTTGATTTGTGTGATATGCAAAATAAGAAAGATACGGATAACAATATTGTCAAATTGAAGTTATTTCCGTTTTCACTTAGGGATCGTGCTAAAGTTTGGTTTTCGTCTTTGCCTAAAAATAGTATTGATTCTTGGAACAAGTGCAAAGATGCTTTTATCTCTAAGTATTTTTCCTCCCGCTAAGATCATCACTCTTAGGAACGATATTATGAATTTTAAACAACTTGATCATGAGCATGTTGCCCAATATTGGGAAAGAATGAAATTGATGCTTCACAATTGCCCTACTCATGGTTTGAATTTATGGATGATCATACAAAATTTTTATGCCGGTTTGAACTTTGCTTCTAGAAATCTTTAGATTCGGCTGCGGGAGGCACGTTTATGGAAATTACGTTAGGAGATGCTACAAAATTGCTTAATAATATTATGGCTAAATATTCTCAATGGCACACCGAAAGATCTTCTAGTAAAAAAGTGCATGCTATAGAAGAAATCAATGTTTTGAGTGGAAAGATGGATGAACTTATGAAGATGTTTGCTACTAAAAATACTCCTCTTGACCCTAATGATATGCCTTTGTCTTCCTTGATTGAGAATAATAACGAATCTATGAATGTGAATTTTGTTAGTAGGAATAGTTTTGGAAACAACGCTTATAGAGGAAATTTTAACGCTAGACCGTTCCCTAGTAATCCCTCTAATAATTATGGAAATTCCTACAATAATTCTTATGGTAATTTTAATAAGATGCCCTCTGATTTGGATAATAGTGTGAAAGAATTTATATTTTCTCAAAAGAATTTTAATGCTTTGCCTGAAGAAAAATTGCTCAAAGTTGATGATTTGGTTAGGAACATTGATAGACTTTCGCTTGATGTTAATTCTCTTAAACTTGGATCTTCTTCTCTTAAGCATGATATCAATGAGTCTCTCAAAGTAATGAGAATTTCCATTGACGAGTGCAAGGAAAGAACCGCTAGATTGCGTGCTAAAAAAGAAAGCTTCATAAAAGCGTGTTCTTCTAGTCTTCATGAAAATAATGATGAGGATCTTAAAGTTATTGAGACGTCTCCGATTAGATCTATGTTTTGCAATATGAATTTTGATGATTATGTGAGTGATGATGAATCAACTTTGCCTAGAAGGCGTCCCAAAAATTCGGAGTCTTTAGATCTCGATGTTAAATTTGGTAAACGTGAGATTGGAGAATCCTCTACTTCTAATAATATTGAACTTACTATCTCGGATTTCAAGGAATTTGATTATGATAATTGCTCTTTAAAAGGTTGTATTTCCTTGTTGCAATCCGTTGTTAATTCTCCTCATGCTTATAGTCAAAACAAAGCTTTTACCAAACATATTGTTGATGCCTTGATGCAATCTTATGATGAAAAACTTAATTTGGAAGTTTCTATACCTAGAAAACTTAATGATGAGTGGGAACCTACTATAAAGATTAGAATTAAAGATTATGAGTGTTTTGCTTTGTGTGATTTGGGTGCTAGTGTTTCCACGATTCTGAAAACTTTATGTGATATTCTAGGTTTCCATGATCTTGATGATTGCTCTTTAAATTTGCACCTTGCGGATTCCGCCATTAAAAAGCCTATGGGAAGAATCAATGATGTTCTCATTGTTGCAAGTAGAAATTTGGTGCCCGTAGATTTTATCGTTCTTGATATAGATTGCAATCTTTCTTGCCCTATTATTCTTGGTAGACATTTCCTTAGAACGGTTGGTGCGATTATTGATATGAAGAAAGGGAATATTAGATTCCAATTTCCATTAAAGGAAGGCATGGAGCACTTTCCAAGAAATAAAGTTAAATTACCTTATGAATCTATCATGCATGCTACTTATGAATTTAGTGCCAAAGATGGCACTCGTTAGATCTATCTTTGTTTTTATGCCTAGCTAGGGGCGTTAAATAATAGCGCTAGTTAGGAGGCAACCCAATTTTCTTTATGTTTTTTGTTTTTGATCCTGTTTAGTAATAAATCTTGCATCTACCTTCTGTATAGATGTGTTTTTATATTTTAATTAGTGTTTGTGCCAAGTAGAACCTATAGGATAACCTACGATGATAGTTGATTTGATTCTGCTGGAAAACAGAAACTTTGTGCGCACAAATATAATTTTGTTAAATCACAGGAACGTGATTTTGCATTGATTCTTTTTGATGCTGTTCAATAAACACATTGTCCAGGACTTCCTATTTTGTTAGGATTTTTAGAGTTCCAGAAGTTTGCGTTAGTTACAGATTGCTACAGACTGTTCTGTTTTTGACAGATTCTGTTTTTTGTGTGTTGTTTGCCTATTCCAATGCATCTATGGCTAGTAATTTAGTTTATAAACCATAAAGAAGTTGGAATGCAGTAGGTTTAACACCAATATAAATAAAGAATGAGTTCATGGCAGTACCTTATGTGGTGGTTTTGTTTTCTTTCACTAACGGAGCTTATAAGATTTCCTGTTGAGTTTTGTGTTGTGAAGTTTTCAAGTTTTGGGTAAAGCTTTTATGGACTATAGAATAAGGAGTGGCAGGAGCCTAAGCTTGGGGATGCCCATGGCACCCCAAGATATTCAATAATAGCCAAAAGCCTAAGCTTGGGGATGCCCCGGGAAGGCATCCCCCCTTTCGTCTTCGTTCATTGGTAACTTTACTTGGAGCTATAGTTTTATTCGCCACATGATATGTGTTTTGCTTGGAGCGTCGTGTATTATATTAGTGTCGGGGCGTCTCTCTCTGTGGCCACGAGCACCTATGGGGCAGGGGGCCCCTTCTAGTCTGGCAAGGGAGCGGAGGGCGCAAGCAGAGCGGATCAAGGTCGGGCGCGTGGGGGAGACGGGCGATTTTTACCCAGCTTCGGAGCTCTCCGGAGAGATAAAACCCCTACTGCTGCTTTGTGTGTTTATTTGTTCTTGCTCGAGAGCGCGAGCGTGCGGTGGTGTTGGATCTACGAACAGCGAAACCCTTGCGTGGAAAAGTTCCGAACCGCCGAACCCCTTCTACGTGCGCATGGGCCTCCCTTTTATAGTCTGAAGGGGGCACCCACAGGTGGCAGCGTAGGAAGAGGGGGTAAAAGAGTAAAAACGCAAGTTGGTACAATAGTGTCCAACAGTGTCCCCTACCTAACTCTGACGGCAGGGGACAAGGGCATTTAATGCCCGTCCGGTCGCCTCAACAGTGCAAAGAAACGACCGTTAGGTGAGCCACCGGTTGCCACGATGGCCTCCTTGTCAGGTCCGCTTGCCACCTCGCTGCGCATGGCTGTGCAGCACCTCGCCACATGCTCCTGGGATGGCCCTCGGGTGACACGTTGCTGGACGCACTGGAGTTTGGGTGCAGGGTGGCAGCCTTGCCGCGGCAAGCGCCTTGCCGCGGCCCTTCTCTCGTTGCGCCGGCAAGCTTGCCGGTCGTCGGGCCTTGCCGGGACGCGCGGGGCGTCGCGGCAAGTCTTCTGGAAGCGCCTTGGCTGGCCTTCCCGGCAAGCTCCTCTTGCCGGGGCCTTTGTCCTCCCCGGCAAGCCTCTCTTATCGGGATCTTTGTCTTCTCTGTTGATACTTTGTTCTCGAATGGCAGTAATAGGAAATGACGGAGGGCCTCGGTGGGCGCCCGGCAAGCCTTGCCGCGGGGCGCTGCGACTGCCCGTGCACAAGTTCGGGGTACTAAGGTGCCCCTACTTTAGTACACCGACAGGAGCCCCGGGCCTAGGCCATACACGGTGCTGAACGCTGTTGGGCCAGGCCCAAAACAGTGCACGGGCACGCGCGGCCTGGGTCCACACACAATCGGACTCTGTGTCCACCGCGTCCTCTCGCTACGGCACGCGTCGATTGCGGCGTCATGGGAGAGAACGTGGTCAATACTTAACTCCAAGAAATGCGTAACGTTCGCATCCCCTGTTTATAAGCAGAGGAAGCGGGGCCGTTCCCCCACTTCCGCCACTTGCTTCCTTCCTCCGAAAGCTCCGCCGCTCCCCTCCACTTCCCAAGTCGAAAGAGGGTCGTGCTCCGCCGCCCTTCGCCGCCGCCGCTGCCGTCGCCTTCGCCTTCCCCCGCTGCTTCTGCCATGGCTCCGAAGACCGGGAAGGCTGCGAAAACTCTGAAGGCTTCAAGGCTCGCGAAGTCGGCAGCAAGCTGAGCTCGAGGCGCTCTTGCAAAAACATGTGCTTTTCCTCCCCGAGCTCACCCCGGAGGCGTTGCGGGCGGAGTTCTACCTTTTCTGGTCGACGGAAACGCGGGCGCATCCGCGCACGCCGGTGCTTTCTACGGAGGCCTCCAAATCGAAGAAGTGCCCCGGAGGGTACTACTTCTTCCCTGTGTTCTTCTATTGCGGGCTCTGCCCACCTTTTTCCGATTTCTTTTGCGACATCATGAACACCTACGGGTTTCATCTGCTTGATTTTCCCTTCCTCTTCCTGTCTTCAGATCCTCCTCTTGGGGACCCGATGGGAACTGAGGCCACCGACGGGGAGGGCGTGCGCGGCAACACTGGGGATGTCGCCGCTGATGAGGAAGAGGCTGGCGCGGAGGAGCCCGTCGGCGAAGAGGCCGCCAAGGCCGCTGGCCTTGAGGCTGGCGAGGGTCCGCGATCGTCTTGACGACCGGAGGACCTTGAGGCCTTGGGCGCTGCACCGACCGCCGACCCTCCGCCACGCAGCCTGGGCCCGAGGAGCCCCACCAGTGCCTACTTGAAGGCCGGGCAAGGCGATATATCAAGCTCCCCGGGCATCGCGCCTCAGGCGCCCGGTTGAAGGAGAGGAGTTTGACGTGAAGTACTTGCCTCTGTCGGCTGGCGGTGGTCGGCATGTGCCAAGCGCCAAGCGAGTCCGAGGAGGAGCAATGCTCCAGCTGGTGTCACTCTATCACGCCCGGCAAGCAAAGCTTGAGTCTCGAAAGCGCTTATCGCAAGCAGGCGGGAGTTGACATAGAGAAACATGCACAAGAGCTCGGAACCCGCAGAACTGTGAGGCCCTCCGATCCATTGCAGAGGAGAGGCGCCTTCTCGGCGAGGCAAAGGAGGCGCTCATCCCGGAGAAGGCTGAAGCCGAGGAGCAGCAGAGGCTCGCCGCCGAGGAGATGTCCAGACGGGAAGGTGAGCTGACACAGAAGAAAGCCAGTCTGGACAGTCACGAGGAGGAGCTCGAGGCACAAGAGCAGTCGCTTGGCGGGACACTCAAGAGGCAAAGGATGCAGCCGCGGCCGCCGAGGCCGCCAAGAAGGATTTAGAGGAGAGGGTGGCGCGGCTGGAGGCGGATATGGGGAATAAGAATGAAGAGCTTGCCGCACTCCAGCGTGAGCGCGAGAAGGACGCACGCGCCCATGGCGAGCTGCAAGTCCAGCTTGCCGAGAAGACCAAGGAGCTGAACGCTGCCAAAGACTCGAGTGCCGATCTGGAGCTGAAACTGGCTACCTTGGCGGAGACGCTGGACGCCGCCAAGAAGCGAGAGGATGACTTGAGGAAGGAGCTCAAGGGTAACGTGGAGCTGCTGACGAGGGCCGCCAAGGCCCAGAACACCTTCAAGACCACGGTGGAGCTCTGGACGGAGGGCCTCGTCAACATCGCCACGCTCATCGACGAGGAGTTGGCGGAGCTGAACTTGGCGGGCTTCGGGTACTCTACTGGGAGAATCTCCAGCCCAGCGCCAAGCTCACGCTTTTCTTCAAAGATGTGGTGACGGCTCTCCGGCAGCTCCGAGAAAGGATCCCGAAGCAGCTGGCCGACGAGTCACGCGCGATCTGCGCCGGGGTCTTGGAGAAGGTGTTGGTGAAGGTCCTCTTCTGCAACCCGGGCATCGACCTCTCCCGCGTCACCAAGAAGCTGCCGGAGGGTGCTGATCTTGAGGAGCTCAGGGCCATCGTCGCACCCATCGTGGACAAGGTGAACGAGGTCAGGAGGGTCGACGGCGGGCGCGTGGATTAGGCCGCCCTTCTTCTCCCTTTTTCTTCTTCTTTGTCGTTTGGTTATGAGAACAATTTAGTCAGTGCCACAATAAGTCATTCTTGTAATATAACTCTATTCTGGGTACTGCCTGCTATGTTATTTCCTTTACTCTATTACATCCCTTGTATGCTTTTACCCTATGCTTTGAGGGACCTTGCCGGCGCAAGCACACTTGCTGAGTGCGGAACATCAGCAGCCCGCTGGCGGTGCTGCCTCCGGCAAGAAATCTTGTCGGGACTAGTTGCAGCTCACTTGTATTGTTGAGCGGGCTCGAAAACAAAGCAAGGGCGCAACTTAGCCGCGAGTCGATTCCTCCGCACACAGGTTTTCCATACAAGGCACGAACGTTCAAGGAGTATAACTTGAAAATTTTAAAATTGATTAGGCTCAAACTTTGGCGACTTAGCTTTTCTGTCATCTGCGCCCCGGCAAGGCTAGATTCCTTCGGACGACGCCTGGTCCCCACCTTTGTCTTCTCCTCCCCCCTCCAGTGAACTTGTGGGCGGAGGAATCTTCTTTTTGAGAAGAAAGAAGAGAAAATAATGATATGGAACCTTAAGGTTCTTTATTGCTTACCGGGGATAAGTGCTGCACAAAGTGTCAGATATACATGCTAGAAAAAGAAAGATGCACTGAATTTGACAAGTTGTGCAGGGCACATAAACTTATTTACGCACGGGAGCTGCGCCCGGCTTTGTACAAAGTGTTACATGCGACAGTGGCAAGGCTTGTACAAAAGGTGGTTGCCGGAACGAGTCCGGCAACCGCGCCTTATGGGTAAAACTTGCGAAGATGTTCTATGTTCCGTGAGTTGCTCACGGAATGCCATCTTCGGTCTCAAAGCGCATGACAGCGCGGGCCTAGTGACTCGTTTCACCCGATAAGGGCCTTCCCACTTCGGCCAACTTGTTTGAATTCTTAGCGGATTGAACGCGCGAAGAACAAGGTCGCCTTCCTCGAAGCTTCGGGCGTTAACTGCGGCTATGATAGCGGCGCAAAGCTTGCTGAAGCGAGCAGCTCGCCAAAGAAATCAAGACGATCCTCCTCGAGGAGCAAGTCGTCATCTTGCCGCAATCGCTCTTGCTCAAACTCATCATAAGCGAGCACTGTGGCGATCCGTATACGAGTTCCGTGGGGAGAACTGCTCGCTCCATAGACAAGAGCAAAAGGTGTCCGCCGGTGGCTCGATTTGGCGTCGTCCCGATCGACCAAAGAACCACCGCAATCGCCGATCCAATTTTTTCCGCACTTGTGCAGCCTGTCGAAAGTTCTGGTCTTGAGCTCAGCGCAGCCTTCAAGATTCGCCCTCTCCGCTTGACCGTTGCTTCTCGGGTGAGCAACGAGCGGCAGATCTTGGTGCCAAGATCTTGGACGTGTGCATGAAGGTGTGACTCAGAATTGTGTGCCATTGTCGGTGATGATCCTGTTAGGGATTCTGAAACGGCAAACAATCGACCTGAAGAACTTGACTGCTGACTGTGCTTTCACCTTCCTCACTGGTTCCACTTCCGACCACTTTGTGAACTTGTCGATTGCAACGTACAAGTACTCAAAGACCCCGACAGCTCGGGGAAAGGGGCCGAGGATGTCGAGCCCCTAGACCGAAAATGGCCAGGATAAAGGGATTGTTTGGAGAGCTTGAGCTGGCTGATGAATCTATTTGGAATGGAACTGGCACGCTTCACACTTGGTTACTTGTGCAGTTGCATCCTAGAGGGTTGTCGGCCAGAATAAACCTTGCTAGAAAGCCTTGCCGGCAAGTGCTCTTGCGCCAATGTGGTGACCACATATGCCTCCATGTATCTCCGCCAACAACTCTTGTCCATCTTCCCGGGAAATGCATTTCAGTTTCACTCCGTTGAATCTTCTTCTGTACAGTATGTCATCGACAAACTGGTACATACTTGATTGCCGAGCTACTCTTTCTGCCTCTTCTTGTTCCTCGGGAAGTTCTCCTATCTGAAGGAAATGGACTATTGGCTGTGCCCAGGCTGGAGCTTGTGGCTCGACGGCGAGGACTAAAGGCGCAAAGGCTGCTGCAGGAACATCTGCTTCGACGGCAAGGACCAGGGATCCCGCCAGAGCATGATGTTCCTCGGCAAGCGTGTCGGGACACAGCTTGTCAGGAGCGTCAGTTTTAACAAAGAAAGCCTTGGGGCTTGTCGGAGTAGACTGCTCCTCAGCTCTTTCTGTGTTGAGCCTGGGAACCTTCTTGGCGGCGGCTTCTGGGAGCTCTGCCGGGAAGTGGTCGCCAGCAGGCAATTTTCTCTTCTTGCTCTGTCGAGTTGATGGTGTGACGGATGGCTGAGTCAGCTTGAGCACAAAAATCCCTGGTTCCACAGGCAACTTGAGTGCGACACATTTTGACAGGCCATCTGCAATGTCGTTCTGAGCCCTTGGAACATGTTCCATTTGTAGGCCGTCAAAATGTTCCTCTAGCTTCCTCACTTCATCAATGTATGCTTCCATCAACGGACTCTGGTAATCTTTGTTGACTTGGCGGACGACAAGCTGTGAGTCACCCCTGACGATGAGCTTTTTGATCCCAAGTTCAGCTGCGATCCTGAGTCCGGCAAGCAAACCCTCATACTCCGCGGTATTGTTTGTTGCTTGCTCCTTGGGAAAGTGCATTTGTACCACGTACTTGAGGTGCTCTCCGGTGGGGGCAACGAGTAGTACGCCCGCACCGGCGCCTTGCAGCGAGAAGGCACCATCAAAGTACATGATCCATTCTTTGCTAACTTCCTTGACGGGGATGCTCTTCTCCGGAGATTCTTCGTCCGGTGTTGGCGTCCATTCTGCTATAAATTCTGCCAAAGCCCGGCTCTGAATAGTTGAAGTGCTTTCAAACTTGAGGCCAAAGCTTGACAATTCCAATGCCC
Source organism: Aegilops speltoides (assembly GCA_021437245.1). Classification (NCBI taxonomy): domain Eukaryota; kingdom Viridiplantae; phylum Streptophyta; class Magnoliopsida; order Poales; family Poaceae; genus Aegilops; species Aegilops speltoides. Next base: position 291,963,290 of record CM038141.1, read on the forward strand.
ACTCGACAATCCTGCCTGTTGCTTTTGGATTCTGCAGTATCCTCTTCAGCGGAAAGCGAGTGACAACCGTGATCTCATGTGCTTGAAAATAATGGCGCAGCTTTCTTGAGGCCATGAGTAGGCCGAAGCAACTTCGCACACCAGTACCTTGATCTAGCCCCCGCAAAAGGCCCGACAAAAGTAAACGGGCGCTGCACCTTCTTCTTTGGTGTTTCTTCCGAATCGCATTGATCCATCCTTGGTGGAGCCGTAACTCGCCGGATCAGACTTGCCGGCCGAGCTTGTCGGAGAAGCCCCAGCTTGTCGCTGGACTCGCTTGCCGTGGCTGCTGGCTCATCATCTGCCTCCCTTTCCGCCACTAACGCAGCACTAACCACTTGATTGGTTGCGGCCAGGTATAGCAGCAACTTCTCTTGTGGCTCAGGTGCGACAAGTGTTGGAGTGGAGGTCAAATATTTCTTCAAGTCCTGCAGCGCAGCCTCCGCTTCCGGAGTCCATTTCACGGGACCTGCCTTTTTCAAGATTTTGAAAAATGGCAAGGCACGTTCAGCAGACTTGGAAATGAATCTACTGAGAGCAGCAACGCAGCCGGCGAGCCTTCGCACATCCTTGACGTGCTTTGGCGCTTCAATTTGCTCGATGGCCTTGATCTTGTCGGGATTGGCTTCAATCCCCCTTTGAGACACAAAGAACCTGAGAAGCTTGCCGGAAGGAACTCCGAACACACACTTCTCGGGGTTCAACCTGAGATTGACCTTGCGCAGATTTGCAAAAGTCTCATCCAAATCTTGGATCAGAGTCTCCTTGTCCTTGCTCTTGACCACTATGTCATCCATGTAAGCTTCTACATTCCTGTGCAGCTGTGGCTCAAAAGCATGGCTGACTACCCTTACAAATGTTGAACCAGCATTCTTTAGCCCGAAAGACATCCGTCTGACGCGTCGTGCCACATGGAGTAATGAATGCGGTTTTCTTCATCCTGTTCGCCATGAAGATCTCGATGATATCCCGAGTATGCATCAAGGAACGAAAGCAGATCACATCCTGCCGTGGAGTCAACAATCTGGTCAATGCACGCAAGGGAATGGATCCTGGGACGAGCTTTATTAACATCGGTGAAGTCGATGCAAAGCCTCCACTTCCCGCTTGCCTTGCGCGACGACTCTTCGGATTGGCTAGCCACGCCGGATGGAGTACTCCTCGGACGGACTTGCTTGCTTCCAACTTCTTGATTTCTTCACTATGAACTCTTGGCCCATCGCTTGCTTTTCGACTCTTTGCTTGACGGGCCACGCGCGAGGGTAGACGGCAAGGTGGTGCTCAATCACTTCCACAGAACACCGGGATGTCGATGGTTGCCATGCAAACACATCGACATTCGCCCGCAGGAAAGCAACGAGCGCGCTTTCCTACTTAGGATCAAGCGTGGCACTGATGGTGAAGGTACCACCAGTGCCATCCTCCTTGGCGGCCACTTTCTTGGTCTCTGGTGAAGCTGCCTTTGCCTTCTTGCACTTGCCGGTGGAGCTCGATGGTGCGTCCTCGACGGCAGCGCAGCACTCTGGAGAGGTGCGCTTGCTGGAGTGGGCATCAGAGCTGCTCTTGCCGGGCTTGGCATTCTTCTTCCCCCTGGGAGCTTCAGCGGCAAGTGGCTTTGCGCCGCGACGCTGCCGCTTTGCTTCCGGTAGATCTTGTCGGTGCAGATAAGTGCCTCCTTCTTGTCACCTTGGACAGAAATGACACTTATCGGACCAGGCATCTTGAGCACATTGTAAGCGTAGTGAGAGGCTGCCATGAACTTGCCGAGCGCTGGACGGCCTAGTATCCCATTGTAGGGCAATGGGAAATCAGCAACATCAAACGTGACCCTCTCCGTCACGAAATTCAGCTCACGCCAAACGCCACCGGCGAAGCAGGATCTTCCCTTCGCTTGCTCCTTCCCGGATTTATCCCTTGAAAGGTACCAGTTTCTTGAGCTCATTTGTCCGGGATCTGGAGCTTCTTGAGCACTGCGGAGGAAATCAGATTCAGGCCGGCCCCGCCATCAACCAACATCTTCGTGACCTTGAGGTTGCGGATTGTTGGGGAAACCAACATTGGCAAGCACCCGACCGCAGTGATGCAATCAGGGTGATCCTCAACATCGAAGATGATGGGCGTGCTGGACCACTTCAGAGGCCTGCGTGACTCGACGGACGGCTCTGCTGCGTTTACTTCTTGCACCCACTGCTTGAGTTGGCGGTGCGAGGTGTGCAGAGAGGCACCACCGTCGATGCACAACACCTCCGTTGCCTTATGAAACTCTTGGTCATCAGTCTCATCTTCCTCCATCTCATCATCCTCATCTTCATCTTCATCCTTGTCGCGCCACGGGAGGCTGTCTCCTTGCAGCGGCTTAGCTTTGCTGTGATGCCCTCCCGGCGGGAAGCTTCTTGCGGATCCCCGCCACCTCCCAGGCTCTCTCCTTGTCGCGCGCCAGACTCGGCTTCTGCAGCTCCTCCATCCGCCGACTTTCTTGCAGGTTTGGAGATCATGGCCCTTAGTGCGGTGGATCTTGCAATACCGCTTCTTGGAGCCATCCTGCTTGTCGGCGGCTACCACAGCCTCGCCGAGTCATCGGCTTTGGCCTTGTCGGAGCCGCCTCCGTTTTGGAATGCTCGACACCGGCACATCCTTAGCCTTTCTTTTTCGTTGTTCCGCCCGGTTCTTCCTCGACGGAGGGGCATCCTCACTGCCGATCCTTCGCTCCCGCAGATCTCTCCGGGATTTTCCTCCCCAAACTCGGCCCGTGCACACTTGTCGCCAGGCATAAAGCTCGCTGACATCTTCGATCTTGCACATCGCCATCTCCTCCCTCATCCTGCTGTTACGCACATTACGTGGAACGCGCTAATAACCGCGTAAGGTGGACGTCCGGGATGTTCTTGCCGCACTGCTGAACCTCTGATGTACTTGCGCTAGGGGCTCTCCTCCTTCTCGACGAAAGCAGATGCTGATCGCTTCGCCATGGGGTTTGTGGCGCCTATGAAGGCGCCGACAAACTGATGGCACAGGTCTGCCCATGAAGAGATGGAGCCGTCCGGCAAATGCATGAGCCAAGACCTGACGTTAGGCTTGAGCACCAGCGGGAAGTAGTTGGCGAGGATCTTCTCGTCGCACCCTCCGGCAGCCTGCACCGCGATGGTGTAGATGCTGAGGAACTCCGACGGATGTATCCTGCCATCATACTTCTCCTGCCGGGCTTGAAGTTCTTGGTATCGGGCCACCGGACTTGCCGCAGCCCACGGGTGAATGTAGGCAACCTGCCGTGATACGGCAAGTCGCTCGTTCCTTGCGCGCGCGATATCGACAAGGGCCCAGCGACGGGTCGATTGACGTCGCGCTTCCCTTCTTTGCTCGATGCGAAAAGCGAAGGCGTCTTCATGTCGCCGTTTGGAGAACGTGGCGTTGATCGCGGCGGGTTCGCGAGGTCCGACGACGCAGTGGAGTCGGCGTCGGGTTGGCCTGCCGTCGGCGATCTTGGCCTTCGGCTGGGAGTGCACGGAGGTGGCACCCCAGCGGTCTTGTCGGCGCCGGCTTGCGCGGCGCCGCCGGGCTTCGATGCGCTCGGTTGCGGGGCATGTCGCCGCTGGCGGCCGATGAGGTTATAATGGTCATCCTCCGCCGTCAATCTTGTGTGGCGCCGGAGGATAATCTAGAAGCAGCCGGGCTCGGCCAGCGCTTCCGCAGATCTTGGGTGGCGGTGGCGACGAGCGGCGCGAGGAGCGGGATGTGCTCGGACTCCCAACTGGATTGGAAGGAGCAACACCCCGTCCGGGCGACCACACCTCACTCGCGCCAGCATGCTAGCGTGCATGCTGGTCTCGAACGTCCCGCGACCCACCATCTTGGCCTTGCTCCAAGGCAAGCACGATGCTAGGAGCACCGGGGCGCTGTCGACCTTGCACCTCCTGGGAAGGGTGTGGTGTCTGCACGGCCGCCGACGCTTGCAGGGCCTTGTTTTTGGACCTGGTGGCGACGTGAGTCCCACCGTCGGCGCCCGCTCCTCCGCCGGCGTCCACTCCACCGCCCGTTTGCTCCGGCGGTGGTGGTAGAATCGATGTAGACAGAGCAGCCACCTCCGAAGGCTTCTTCTTTGGTGGCATGTTGATGAAGGCGTTGATGTAGCGCGCAAGGAGACCGGATCGGATGTTCCACGACTGGACGCCCCCTACAGGCGCCAAAAGATGTCAGGCGTCTCTCTGTAACCCACGAGCACCTATGGGGCAGGGGGCCCCTTCTAGTCCGGCAAGGGAGCGGAGGGTGCAAGCAGAGCGGATCGAGGTCGGGCGCGCGGGGGAGACGGGCGATTTTTACCCAGCTTCAGAGCTCTCAGGAGAGATAAAACCCCTACTGCTGCTTTGTGTTTTTATTTGTTCTTGCTCGAGAGCGAAAGGCGGTGGTGTTGATCTCTGAACGGCGGAACCCTTTGCGTGGAAAAGTTCGAACCGCGAACTCCTTCTACGCGCGCATGGGCCTCCCTTTTATAGTCTCAAGGGGCACCCACAGTGGCAGCGTAGGAAGAGGGGGTAAAAGAGTAAAACGCAGGTTGGTACAATAGTGTCCAATGTGTCCCCTACCTAACTCGACGGCAGGGACAAGGGCATTTAATGCCCGTCCGGTCGCCCCCAACAAAGGCAAAGAAACGACCGTTAGGTGAGCCACGGTTGCCACGATGGCCTCCTTGTCGACTCCGCTTGCACCTCGCTCCAAGATATTGTGCGGCGCCACGCGGTGCTCTGCGTTGTACTGGGGTGACACGCTGCTGGATGCTTGTTGGAGTTTGGGTGCAGGTGGCAGCCTTGCCGCTGCAAGCGCCTTGCCACGGCCCTTCTCTCGTTCGCTGGCAAGCAAGCTTGCGGTCGTCCTGTTACCTTGCCGCCGCACGGGCGTCGCGACAAGTCTTCTGGAAGCGCCTTGGCTGGCCTTCCCGGCAAGCTCCTCTTGCCGGGCCTTTATCCTCCCCGCAAGCCTCTCTTGTCGGGATCTTTGTCTTCTCGCTTGATACTTTGTTCTCGAATGGCAGTAATAGGAAATGACGGAGGGCTCAAGTGGCGCCTCGGCAAGCCTTGCTTGCTGGGCGCCATGACTGCCCTGGCACAAGTTCGGGGTACTAAGGTGCCCCTACTTTAGTACACCGACAGTTAGTCTTTGCTTTTTAGTTTACCACAATCATCCTTGCTGTACACACCTTTAGGGAGAAGCCTATTTGATTATAATTTGCTAGAATACTCTATGTGCTTCACTTATATCTTTTGAGCTTGATAGTTTTTGCTCTAGTGCTTCACTTATATCTTTTAGAGCACGGTGGTGTCTCAATTTTGAAGAAATTGCTAGTCTCTCATGCTTCACTTATATTATTTTGGGAGTCTTTTAGAACAGCATGGTATTTGCTATGATCATAAAGTTGGTCCTAGAATGATGAGCATCCAAGTTGGGTATAATAAAAACCATCATAGAAAGTGAATTGGATGCTATGATCAATTTGATGCTTGATAATTGTTTTGAGATATGGAGGTAGTGATATTAAAGTCATTCTAGTTGGGTGATTATGAATTTAAAGAATGCTTGTGTTGAAGCTTGTGATTCCTGTAGCATGCACGTATGGTGAACCGCTTTGTGATGAAGTTGGAGCACAATTTTATTTATTGATTGTCTTCCTTATGAGTGGCGGTCGGGGACGAGCGATGGTCTTTTCCTACCAATCTACCCCCCTAGGAGCATGCGTGTAGTACTTTGGTTTTTGATGACTTCTAAATTTTTGCAACAAGTATATGTGTTCTTTTGATTAATGTTGAGTCCATGGATTATACGCACTCTTTCACCCTTCCACCATTCCTAGCCTCTCTTGTATCATGCAATTTTCGCCGGTACCATACACCCACCATACTCCTTCCTCAAAACAGCCAGCATACCTACCTATTATGGCATTTCCATAGCCATTCCGAGATATATTGCCATGCAACTTTCCACCGTTTTGTTCATATGACACGCATTACTTTTGTCATATTGCTTTTTGCATGATCATGTAGTTGACATTCTATTTGTGGCAAGGCCACTTTCATAATTTTCATACATGTCGCTCTTGATTCATCGCATATCCCGGTACACCGCCCGAGACATTCATATAGTGTCATACCTTGTTCTAGCTTTGAGTTGTAAATCCATAAAGTGTGATGATATTCATTATTAGAGCATTGTCCTAGTGAGGAAAGGGTGATGAAGACTATGATTCCCCCACAAGTCGGGATGAGACTTCGGACTTTACAAAAAGAAAAAGAAAGAAAGAAAGAAAGAAAGAGAAAGAAAGGCCAAAAAGAAAAAAAGAAGGCCAACGAAAAAAAGAAAAAAAAGAAAAGAAAAAAATGAGAAAAAAAGAGAGAAGGGACAATGCTACTATCTCTTTTTCCACACTTGTGCTTCAAAATAGAAGTATGATCTTCATGATAGATTGTCTCATATGTTGTCACTTTCATATACTAGTGGGAATTTTTTATAGAACTTGGCTTGTATATTCCAATGATGGGCCTCCTCAAAAGTGCCCTAGGTCTTCGTGAGCAAGCAAGTTGGCTGCCCCCCACTTAGTTTTTGTTGTTGAGCTTTCATATATTTATAGCTCTAGTGCATCCGTTACATGGCAATCCCTACTCACTCACATTGATATCTATTAATGGGCATCTCCATAGCCCGTTGATACGCCTAGTTGATGTGAGACTATCTTCTCCTTTTTGTCTTCTCCACAACCACCCTTCTATTCCACATATAGTGCTATGTCCATGGCTCACGCTCATGTATTGCGTGAAAGTTGAAAAAGTTTGAGATTATTAAAGTATGAAACAATTGCTTGGCTTGTCATCGGGGTTGTGCATGATTAAATACTTTGTGTGATGAAGATAGAGCATAGCCAGACTATATGATTTTGTAGGGATAAGTTTCTTTAGCCATGTTATTTTGAGAAGACATGATTACTTTGATTAGTATACTTGAAATATTACTATTTCTTATGTCAATATGAACTTTTATTTTGTATCATTCGGATCTGAACATTCATGCCACAATAAAGAAAATTACATTATGAATTATGCTAGGTAGCATTCCACATCAAAAATTTCTTTTTTATCATTTACCTACTCGAGGACGAGCAGGAAATAAGCTTGGGGATGCTTGATATGTATCCAACGTATCTATAATTTTTGATTGTTCCATGCTATTATATTACCTCTTTTGGATGTTTATGGGCTTTATTTTACACATATATATCATTTTTGGGACTAATCTACTAACCGGAGGCCCAGCCCATATTGCTGTTTTTTTTGCCTATTTCAGTATTTCGAAGAAAAGGAATATCAAACGGAGTCCAAACGGAATGGAACCTTCGGGAGCGTTATTTTTGGAAAAAATCTGATCCGGAGAGCCTGGAGTGCAAGTCAAGAAAGCTCCGAGGTCCCCACGAGATAGGAGGGCGCTCAGGGTGCGCCTGCCTTGTGGGCCTTCATGCCACCGACGCATTTCTTCCTCATATATATATACTACGCATTCAAAACATCCGGAGCACCACGAAACACAATTTCCACCATATTCGCGAGATCCCATCTTGAGCCCTTACAGCACTCACGGGGGGGAAGCAACCATGGAGGGCCTCTACATCAACATCCTTGCCCCTCCGATGAGTTGTGAGTAGTTTACCACAGACCTCACGGGTCCATAGTTATTAGCTAGATGGCTTCTTCTCTTTTTGGATCTCAATACAATGTTCTCCCCTCTATTGTGGAGATCTATTCGATGTAATCTCTTTTTGTGTGTTTGTCGAGATCCGATGAATTGTGGGTTTATGATCAAGTTTATCTATGAATAATATTTGAATCTTCTCTGAATTATTTTATGTATGATTGAGTTATCTTTGCAAGTCTCTTCGAATTATCAGTTAGGTTTGGCCTACTAGATTGAACTTTCTTGCCATGGGAGAAGTGCTTAGCTTTGGGTTCAATCTTGCGGTGTTCTTGCCCAGTGACAAAAAGGGTTGCAAGACACGTATTGTATTGTTGCCATCGAGGATAACAAGATGGGGTTTATATCATATTGCATGTGTTTATCCCTCTACATCATGTCATCTTGCTTAATGTGTTACGTTGTTCTTATGAACTTAATACTCTAGATGCATGCTGGATAGCGGTCGATGTGTGGAGTAATACTAGTAGATGCAGGTAGGAGTCTGTCTACTTGTTATGGACGTGATGCCTATATACAGGATCATGCCTAGATAATCTCATAACTATGCGCTTTTCTATCAATTGCTCGACAGTAATTTGTTCACCCACCGTAATACTTATGCTATCTTGAGAGAAGCCTCTAGTGAAACCTATGGCCCCGGGGTCTATCTCTTATCATATTTGCTTTCAATCTACTTTTATTTGCATCTTTACTTTTTGCATCTATATCAAAAATACCAAAAATATATTTATCTTATCATACTATCTTTATTAAATCTCACTTTCACAAGTGGCCGTGAAGGGATTGACAACCCCTTTATTGCGTTGGTTGCGAGTTCTCAGTTTGTTTGTGTAGGTGCGTGGACTTTGAGGAGCCTTCTACTGGATTGATACCTTGGTTCTCAAAACTGAGGGAAATACTTACGCTACACTTTGCTGCATCACCCTCTCCTCTTCGAGAAAACCAACGCAAGCTCAAGACGTAGCAGCGACCATGGAAGAGGTTGGGGAGACTTCCTCTCTATTGCAGCGCGAGCTCCTCTACGATCTCCCTGACGATGACGACGCCGGCGAGCACATGGTCGAAGGTCCCTCACGCTTCATCGGGGTTGCTTCAAGGTCCGGGAGGACCCCTTGCGGAGGCTGAGCTGAGCGACCCTGAAGAAGGGTGAGGCGAGGTCGCCTCCTTGAGGAGACCCCTCGTCTTGTCGTCTGTCGCTGCCGCTTCGGAGCCATCCACCGCGCGCCCGGCTAAACCTCTGGGTGCGTCAACGCCCATGCTTAGGAAGCCCAGGGGCGCCGCGGTCCTGGCCAGAAAGAGGGCGTACAACGCCGATGACAAGTGAGCGTCTCACCTTGCTTTTGCTTTTCCTTTCCTGACGTCGTTCCCACAATGTTCTCCTCTGATGGTCAGGCTGAGGCCCGCAATGAAGAAGAGGAAGGAGGAGGCCAGGGCCTTCGTGGCCACGCGACCTCCCGCAGCCGCGACGATCCTGGCGCGGATGGAGGGGGCCGCCTCATGCTCGCCCGCGAAGGAACGGGCCCCTCAAGTCTCGGTGGCAAAGCCTCAGGAAGAGGCCGCTCCCGTGGCCCAGTCGACTCCGGTGGTGTTGGGCCCTGACGCACCCGCGGGGGATCTGAGGGCTCCAGAGCCCCCTACCACCCTTGTTGCTGTGACGGTGCCAGCCCAGGCGCCAGTGTTGTCTCCTCCCCGGGCCCTCATGCTGGCGGATCGTGGATCCTCTACCGGGCTTGGCGCTTTGGAGGAGGCCTATGCCGCCACGGATCGTATCTTCGGGCCGATCCCGCCTGGGTTGATCTCGTGGTGGCTCTCCAGCATCGTATGGCATGGGGCCAGGCCAAGGCTGCCATGGCGGAGGGCAAGAAGGAGGCCACTGAAGCGACGGTGGCTTGCGACGCAGCGCTGGCCGATGCAGCGTCCACCAAGGATAGCCGCAACTTGGTGGAGGCCGAGCTGAAGGCCCTCCGTGAGGAGCAGGCTGCCCGTGCCCGTCAGCTTCAGGAGCAGGAGGAGGAGCTCAAGGCCCGGAAAGCTGCCCTCGCCGACCGCAACACCAAGCTGGAGCGGGCGGCCGAGGAGCAGGCTGCAGAGCAAAGCTGCCTGGGGAAGCTGAAGGAGGAAACAGAGATAGCCCGGGTGTCCAATGCCAAGCTTGTTTCCAAGGAGATGGCCCAGCTGGAGGCCAAGGAGAAGACACTCGTCGAGGCCGAGAAGGCAGGGCGTGATGCCTTCGCCTCCCTCGAGCTGAGGTCCCGCACGATGTCGCACTCCTTTTATGGGGATGGGTACGAGGAGCCGCTGGCAGCCCCGGGCGATGGCCTTGCCGGTCTTCTCGCCAAGTTCGCCAGGGAATTCGAGGGCATTGCCGCCGCGGTGGGCTCCATGGTGGAAGGGGATTGCCGCGCACTCTTCACTACGGTCGCGACGCGTGTTGTCAGCCACCTCCATCTCCGGGACCCAGGCCTGGACCTTGGCTTGCTACTTGAGCTGGTGGCTCCCGAGTCCCACGACGTTGCTGCAGAAGCCGTGAAGAGCAGGTGGAGGTCTTGGTGGAGAAGTTCTATTGCGTCGACCCTGAGGCTGCGACAACCACGGCCGGTGGCGTAGATGACGGCAGCGCTGTTGACGACGAACTCCCAAAGGCGGGTGACGGCAACAACCAAGACTGAAGACAACGCTTTCCCGGTTAAACCCTGCAACATTTACCGTGCCTCGTGGAAGCGTGATAACTTCTGCTTTGAACTTATGAGACATTATTTTTTGTAATAATTTGCTTGGACTCCGCCTTCGCTTGCCTTTAGTGTTCTACATCGGTAGGGCCAGTCTCACAAGATACCTCAACCATCAAGCTAGGCGCCAGATCACCAGGACGAGACCAAGGGGTGAGGGGTTGTGTGACTAGTGAGGCCCCTGAGTCGCGATGCTTAGGGGCCCCTCTTGACATATGAACGGCCATCATGAGGGAAATGTAAGCAGCATCTGGGTCAATCTGGAGCCCTCATACCTTTCTCGCCAAGAAGACCAAAGCGGAAGACCTGTAGGGTGGTGTCGCCAAAGTGACTCTAGGCGCAACCCCGTGCCTGCAGGCTACGCCTTGAGCTTATGCTGGTTTTCCTTGAAGAGGAAAGGGTGATGCAGCAATATTAGCGTAAGTATTTCCTTAGTTTTTGAGAACCAAGGTATCAATCCAAAGAGGAGGCTCCTCAAAAGTCCCACGCACCTACACAAACAAACAAAGAACTCGCAACCAACGCAATAAAGGGGTTGTCAATCCCTTCACGGCCACTTGCAAAAGTGAGATCTGATAGAGATAGTATGATAAGATAAATATATTTTTGGTATTTTATAATATAGATAAGAAAAGTAAAGATGCAAATAAAAGTAAATTGAAAGCTTATATGATAAAAGATAGACCCGGGGGCCATAGGTTCCACTAGTGGCTTCTCTCAAGATAGCATAAGTATTACGGTGGGTGAACAAATTACTGTCGAGCAATTGATAGAAAAGCAAATAATTATGAGATTATCTAGGCATGATCATGTATATAGGCATTACGTCCGTGACAAGTAGACCGACTCTCCGCATCTACTACTATTACTCCACACATCGACCGCTATCCAAAGATGCATCTAGAGTATTAAGTTCATAAAGAACAGAGTAACGATTAAGAAAGATGACATGATGTAGAGGATAAACTCATGCAATATGATATAAACCCCATCTTTTTATCCTCGATGGCAACAATACAATATGTGCCTTGCTGCCCCTGCAGTCACTGGGAAAGGACACCGCAAGATTGAACCCAAAGCTAAGCACTTCTCCCATTGCAAGAAAGATCAATCTAGTAGGCCAAACCAAACTGATAATTCGAAGAGACTTGCAAAGATAACTTAATCACACATAAAAGAATTCATAGGAGATTCAAATATTTCTCATAGATAAACTTGATCATAAATCCACAATTCATCGGATCTCGACAAACACACCGCAAAAAGAGTTACATCGAATAGATCTCCAAGAAGATCGAGGAGAACATGGTATTAAGATCCAAAAAGAGAGAAGAAGCCATCTAGCTAATAACTATGGACCCGAAGGTCTGTGGTAAACTACTCACAACTCATCGGAGGGGCTATGGTGTTGATGTAGAAGCCCTCTGTGGTCGATTCCCCCTCCGACGGAGCACCGGCGAAGGCTCCAAGATGGGATATCGCGGATACAGAAGGTTGCGGCGGTGGAATTAGGTTTTCGTTGGCTCCCTTGATGTTCTCGGGGTACGTAGGTATATATACGAGGAAGAAGTACATTAGTGGCTGCCCGAGGGTCCCACGAGATAGGGGGCACACCCTATAGGGGTGGGCGCGCCCTCCACCCTCGTGGCCGCCTCGACTGCTTCTTGACTTGCACTCCAACTCCTATGGGTCACGTTTGATCCAAAAATCACGCTCCCGAAGGTTTCATTCCGTTTGGACTCTGTTTGATATCCCTTTTCTTCGAAACACTGAAATAGGCAAAAAAACGTCAATACGGGCTGGGCCTCCGGTTAATAGGTTAGGCCCAAAAATGATATAAATGTGTAATGTAAAGCCCATAAATATCCAAAATGGGTAATATAATAGCATGGAACAATCCAAAATTATAGATACGTTGGAGACGTATCAAGCATCCCCAAGCTTAATTCCTGCTCGTCCTCGAGTAGGTAAATGATAAAAACAGAATTTTTGATGTGGAATGCTACCTAGCATATTTCTCAATTTAATTTTCTTTATTGTGGCATGAATGATCAGATCCAAATGATTCAAAATAAAAGTTCATACTGACATAAGAAATAGTAATACTTCAAGCATACTAATCAAAGCAATCATGTCTTATCAAAATAACATGGCTAAAGAAAGTTATCCCTACAAAATCATATAGTCTGGCTGTTGCTCTATCTTCATCACACAAAGTATTTAATCATGCACAACCCCGATGACAAGCCAAGCAATTGTTTCATTCTTAAGTAATCTCAAACTTTTTCAACTTTCACGCAATATATGAGCGTGAGCCATGGACATAGCACTATATGTGGAATAGAATGGTGGTTGTGGAGAAGACAAAAAAGGAGAAGATAATCTCACATCAACTAGGCATATCAACGGGCTATGGAGATGCCCATTAATAGATATCAATGTGAGTGAGCAGGGATTGCCATGCAACGGATGCACTAGAGCTATAAATGTATGAAAGCTCAACAAAAGAAACTAAGTGGGTGTGCATCCAACTCGCTTGCTCACGAAGACCTAGGGCACTTTGAGGAAGCCCATCATTGGAATATACAAGCCAAGTTCTATAATGAAAATTCCCAGTAGTATATGAAAGTGACAACATAGGAGACTCTCTATCATGAAGGTCATGGTGCTACTTTGAAGCACAAGTGTGGTAAAAAGGATAGTAGCATTGTCCCTTCTCTCTTTCTCTCTCTTTTTTTCTTTTTTTGGGCCCTTCTTTTTTTTATTTGGCCTTTCTCTTTTTTTCTTCCAGAAGTCCGAAGTCTCATCCCGACTTGTGGGGGAATCATAGTCTCCATCATCTTTTCCTCACTGGGACAATGCTCTAATAGTGAAGATCATCACACTTTTATTTACTTTACAACTCAAGATTACAACTCAATACTAGAACAAGATATGAATCTATAGGAATGCCTCCGGCGGTGTACCGGGATATGCAATGAATCAAGAAGGACATGTATGAATATTATGAAGGTGGCCTTGCCACAAATACTATATCAACCACATGATCATGCAAAGAGCAATATGACAATAATGATGCGTGTCATATAAACGGAACGGTGGAAAGTTGCATGGCAATATATCTCAGAATGGCTATGTAAATGCCATAATAGGTAGGTATGGTGGCTGTTTTGAGGAAGGTATATGGTACCGACGAAAGTTGCGCGGCACAAGAGAGGCTAGCAATGGTGGAAGGGTGAGAGTGCGTATAATCCATGGACTCAACATTAGTCGAAAGAACTCATATACTTATTGCAAAAATCTACAAGTCATCAAAAACAAAGTATTACGCGCATGATCCTAGGGGGATAGATTGGTAGGAAAAGACCATCGCTCGTCCCCGACCGCCACTCATAAGGAAGACAATAAATAAATAAAATTGTGCTCCAACTTCATCACAAAGCGGTTCACCATATGTGCATGCTACAGGAATCACAAACTTCAACACAAGCATTCTTTAAACTCATAATCACCTAGCATGACTTTTAATATCAATACCTCCATATCTCAAAACAATTATCAAGTATCAAATTGATCATAGCATCCAATTCACTTCCTATGATAGTTTTTATTATACCCAACTTGGATGCCTACCATTCCGGGACCAATTTTATAACCATAGCAAATACAATGCTATTCTAAAAGACTCTCAAAATAATATAAGTGAAGCATGAGAGATCAATAATTTCTTCAAAATTAATCCACCGACGTGCTCTAATAGATATAAGTGAACCACTAGAGCAAAAACTATCTAACTCAAAAGATATAAGTGAAGCACATAGAGTATTCTAATAAATTCCAATCAAGTGGGCTTCTCCCCAAAGGTGTGTACAGCAAAGATGATTGTGGTAAACTAATAAGAAAAAGCTAATATCATACAAGACGCTCCAAGCAAAACACATATCATGTGGCGAACAAAAATATAGCTCCCAGTAAAGTTACCAATGAACGAAGACGAAAGAGGGGATGCCTTCTGGGGCCATCCCCAAGCTTAGGCTTTTGGCTGTTCTTGAATATCTTGGGTGACATGGGCATCCCCAAGCTTAGGCTTTTGCCACTCCTTATTCCATAGTCCATCAAATCTTTACCCAAAACTTGAAAACTTCACAACACAAATCTCAACAGGAAATCTCATAAGCTCCGTTAGTGAAAGAAAGCAAAACCACCACATATGGTACTGTAATGAACTCATTCTTTATTTATATTGGTGTTAAACCTATTGTATTCCAAGTTCTCTATGGTTCATACCACTTAATACTAGCCATAGATGCATCAAAATGAGCAAACAACACACGAAAAACAGAATCTGTCAAAAACAGAATAGTCTGTAGCAATCTGTAACTCCCGAATACTTCTGGAACTTTAAAAATCGTACCGAAATAGGAAGTCCTGGGAAATTTGTATGTTGATCTACAGCAAAAAGAATCAACGCAACATCACGTTCTTGTGATTTAACAAAACTAATTTCATGCGTGCAAAGTTTCTGTTTTTCAGCAGAATCAAATTAACTATCATCATAGGTTATCCTATAGGTTCTACTTGGCACAAACACTAATTAAAACATAAAAACACATCTAAACAGAAGTTAGATGCAAAATTTATTACTAAACAGAAGCAAAAACAAAAAACACAAATAAAATTGGGTTGCCTCTCAACTAGCGCTATCGTTTAACGCCCCTAGCTAGGCATAAAAGCGAGGATAGGTCTAAGTAGTGCCATCTTTGGCACTCAATTCATAAGTAGCCCGCTTGATAGATTCATAAGGTAATTTAACTTTCTTTCTTGGAAAGTTCTCCATGCCTTTCCTGAATGGAAATTTGAATCTAATATTCCCTTCATTCATATCAATAATCGCGCCAATCGTTCTAAGGAAAGGTCTACCAAGAATAATAGGGCAAGAAAGATTGCAATATATATCAAGAACGATAAAATCTACGGGCACCAAATTTCTATTTGCAACAATGAGAACGTCATTGATTCTTCCCATTGGCTCTTTAATGGTGGAATCCGCAAGGTGCAAATTTAAAGACATCAAGATCATGGTAACCTAGAATATCACATACATTTTTCGGAATCGTGGAATCACTAGCACCCAAATCACATAAAGCATAACACTCAAGATCTTTAATTTTAATCTTTGTAGTAGGTTCCCACTCATCATTAAGTTTTCTAGGTATAGAAACTTCCAAATTAAGTTTTTCATCAAAAGATTGAATTAAGGCATCAACAATATGTTTGGTAAAAGCTTTATTTTGACTATAAGCATGAGGGGAATTCACAACGGATTGCAACAAGGAAATACAACCTTCTAAAGAACAATTATCATAATTAAATCTTTGAAATCCAAGATAGTGGGTTCAATGCTATTTAAAATCTTTACCTCTCCAATCCCACTTTTACCAAATTTAGCATCAAGATCTAAAAACTCCGAATCATTGGGACGCCTTTTAACTAAAGTTGACTCATCTCCAGTCCCATTATTATTAAGATTCATATTGCAAAACAAAGATCTAATAGGGGACACATCAATAACTTTAATATCTTCATCATTATTTTCATGGAAACTAGAAGAACACGACTTTACAAAGAAATCTTTCTTAGCATGCAATCTAGCGGTTATTTCCTTGCACTCATCAATGGAAATTCTCATAGCTTTGAGAGACTCATTGATATCATGCTTAGGAGGAGTAGATCTAAGTTTCAGAGAATCAACATCAAGCAAAAGTCTATCAACGTTCCTAGCCAAATCATCAACTTTAAGCAATTTTTCTTCAAGCAAGGCATTAAAATTCTTTTGAGAGATCATAAATTCTTTCACACTATTCTCAAAATCAGAGGGCATCTTATTAAAATTACCATAAGAATTACTGTAGGAATTTCCATAACTATTAGAGGAATTACTAGGGAACGGTCTAGGATTAAAGTTTCCTCTATAAGCCTTGTTTCCAAAACTATTCCTACCAACAAAATTCACATCCATAGATTCATTATTCTCAATCAAAGTAGACAAAGGCATATAATTGGGATCAATAGGAGCACTCTTAGTAGCAAACAATTTCATAAGTTCATCCATCTTTTCACTCAAAACATTAATTTCTTCTATAGGATGCACTTTTTTACTAGTAGATCTTTCGGTGTGCCATTGAGAATAATTAGCCATAATATTACCAAGGAGTTTAGTAGCTTCTCCTAAGGTGATTTCCATAAACGTGCCTCCCGTGGCCGAATCTAAAAGATTTCTTGAAGCAAAATTCAATCCGGCATAAAATTTTTGTATGATAATCCATAGATTCAAACCATGAGTAGGGCAATTGCGAATCATCAATTTCATTCTTTCCCAAGATTGGGCAACATGCTCATGATCAAGTTGTTTAAAATTCATAATATCGTTCCTAAGAGTGATGATCTTAGCGGGAGGAAAATACTTAGAGATAAAAGCATATTTCCACTTGTTCCATGAATCAATACTATTCGTAGGCAAAGACGAAAACCAAACTTTAGCATGATCTCTAAGTGAAAACGGAAATAACTTCAATTTAACAATATCATTTTCCGTATCTTTCTTCTTTTGCATATCACACAAATCAACAAAGTTGTTTAGATGGGTAGCGGCATCTTCAGTAGGAAGGCCGGCGAATTGATCTTTCATAACAAGATTCAGCAAAGCAGTATTGATTTCACAAGACTCAACATCATTAAGAGGAGAAATTGAAGTACCAAGGAAATCATTATTATTGGTATTGGAGAAATCACACAATTTGGTATTATCTTGCGCCATGGCGACAAGTAATCCAACGCACAAGCAAACAGAAAAGGGCAAGCGAAAGAGAGAGGAGATGATTGGGAAAGAGAAGGCGAATAAAACGACAAGGGTGAAGTAGGGGAGAGGAAAATGAAAGGCAATTGGCAAATAATGTAAATGCCAGGGAGATGAGTTTGTGATGGGTACTTGGTATGTCTTGACTTGAGCGAAGACCTCCCCGGCAACGGCGCCAGAAATCCTTCTTGCTACGTCTTGAGCTTGCATTGGTTTTCCTTGAAGAGGAAAGGGTGATGCAGCAATAGTAGCATAAGTATTTCCCACAGTTTTTGAGAACCAAGGTATCAATCTAGTAGGAGGATCCTCAAAAGTCCCACGCACCTAAACAAACAAACAAAGAACTCGCAACCAACGCAATAAAGGGGTTGTCAATCCCTTCATGACCACTTGCGAAAGTGAGATCTGATAGGGATAGTATGATAAGATAAATATATTTTTGGTATTTTATAGTATAAATAAGAAAAGTAAAGATGCAAATAAAAGTAAATTGAAAGATTATATGATAAAAGATAGACCCGGGGGCCATAGGTTTCACTAGTGGCTTCTCTCAAGATAGCATAAGTATTAGGGTGGGTGAACAAATTACTGTCGAGCAATTAATAGAAAAGCGAATAATTATGAGATTATCTAGGCATGATCATGTATATAGGCATCATGTCCGCGACAAGTAGACCGACTCCTGCCTGCATCTACTACCATTACTCCACACATCGACCGCTATCCAGCATGCATCTAGAGTATTAAGTTCATAACGAAATGAGTAACACATTAAGAAAGATGACATGATGTAGAGGGATAAACTCATGCAATATGATATAAACCCCATCTTTTTATCCTCGATGGCAACAATACAATACGTGCCTTTTGTCAGCCTCTCTGTCATTGGGAAATGACACCGCAAGATTGAACCCAAAGCTAAGCACTTCTCCCATTGCAAGAAAGATCAATCTAGTAGGCCAAACCAAACTGATAATTCGAAGATACTTGCAAAGTTAACTTAATCACACATAAAAGAATTCAGAGGAGATTCAAATATTTCTCATAGATAAACTTGATCATAAACCCACAATTCATCGGATCTCGACAAACACACCGCAAAAAGAGTTACATCAAATAGATCTCCAAGAAGATCGAGGAGAACATGGTATTGAGATACAAAAAGAGAGAAGAAGCCATCTAGCTAATAACCATGGACCCGAAGGTCTGTGGTAAACTACTCACAACTCATCGGAGGGGCTATGGTGTTGATGTAGAAGCCCTCCGTGGTTGATTCCCCCTCCGGCGGAGCATCGACGAAGGCTCCAAGATGGGATCTCGCGGATACAGAAGGTTGCGGTGGTGGAATTAGTTTTTCGTTGGCTCCCGTGATGTTCTCGGGGTACATAGGTATATATAGGAGGAAGAAGTACGTCGGTGGCCGCCCGAGGCGCCCACGAGATAGGAGGCATGCCCTGTAGGGGTGGGCGCTCCCTCCACCCTCGTGGCCGCCTCAGCTGCTTCTTGACTTGCACTCCAAGTCCTCTCGGTCATGTTTGATCCAAAAATCACGCTCCCGAAGGTTTCATTCCGTTTGGACTCCGTTTGATATTCCTTTTCTTCGAAACACTAAAATAGGCAAAAAAAATAGCTATACGGGCTGGGCCTCCGGTTAATAGGTTAGTCCCAAAAATGATATAAATGTGTAAAGTAAAGCCCATAAATATCCAAAACGGGTAATATAATAGCATGGAACAATAAAAAATTATAGATACGTTGGAGAGGTATCACCCAGCCCCATCGTGCGACTCTCCATGGGGAAAGGTGGCACGGTAGTGCCGGATGGCGAGCCTAGGGGCTCTGTAGAGGTTACTACAGCTGCTAGGGTGCCCTCAGTTGTTTATTCATCAGCGCGGAGCATGATGCTTCCACTCTTGCATGGGCATAGCCGCTCCTCGACCGTGTTATCCACCAGCATGGAGCATGGGGCTTCCGCTGGTGCGTGGGTGGGAGTTCCATTTGAGGGGAGACTCCGGGGCCTGTACAGCCACGTCCTGGCATGTGGCTTGCACGGCAGGACTAGAGGAGGTGTATATGGGCACCCATGAGCCAGTGCGGGACTCACGGGGCCCTACCTCAAGGCGCGTTGCACCTGATTTTTTGGTTCAGAAGATTCGTGAGGGTCCTGCGACATGGTCAGGTCACCTGCGCTAAGTGAATCTCCGAAGGATATTGCATGAGAAGGCCAAACACCAATCACCCCAGGAGGTGACATGAACGGGGCTGGCCCGCCAGATTGAGCTCAGCTGCTGGATTTATCGACGCTGCAGGGACGGACCCGAGCACAGACGCTGTGCCCAGTTTTCTCATGCAATGATCCTAAAGAAAGACAACCGGCGCGTGGCTCCCGTGGTGGCGAGGCTCCGTGTCGCGCGCCCTAACTCATCCGCTCGCGATTAGCTCATGCGAGAACAAGGCACCAAGGACCACGGGAGGTGACATACACGGGAGCTGGCCCGCGAGACAGAGCTCGGCTGAGGGAGTCCTGGACTAGGGGGTGTCCGGACAGCCGGACTATCAATATCCGCCGGACTCCCATACTACGAAGATAGAAGATTGAAGACTCCGGCTCGTGTCCGGAAGGTACTTTCCTTGGCGTGGAAGGCAAGCTTGGCAATACGGATATGTAGATCTCCTACCATTGTAACCGACTCAGTAACCCTAGCCTCTCCGGTGTCTATATAAACCGGAGGGCCTTAGTCCGTGGGGACTAACATTACATCTCAACAATCATACCATAGGCTAGCTTCTAGGGTTTAGCCTCCTTGATCTCGTGGTAGATCTACTCTTGTACTACCAATATCATCAATATTAATCAAGCAGGACGTGGGTTTTACCTCCATCGAGAGGCCCAAACACAGGTAAAAGCATTGTGTCCTCGCCTCCTGTTACCATCCGCCTAGACGCACGCTTCGGGACCCCTACCCGAGATCCGCCGGTTTTGACACGACATTGGTGCTTTCATTGAGAGTTCCTCGTGTCGCCGCCGATAGAGCGGATGCCTTTACCCGCCTTCAAGGACGGTGTTTTCGCCGGAGGGCCTTTGGCCGCCGGTCGACTATCCGCTTGGCGGTTTTCTTATGACCGCTTGTCCGCCGCCCTCCGCAATGACTTCTCAAGTCATCGAAGCAATCTTCGCGTCAGCCCTAAAGCTGCCGAACAATTAGATCCAATTGAGCTCTCGTCGTTAACGAGCTCTTGGATCGCATCGCCACTCGAGTCGCTACGATGACTACAATCGATCGGGCTTAAAACCGATCCGAGAGATTAACTCTCCCCAGGCTACCCACCACGTCGAAGTGGTAGAGGAACAACTCGGCAATTCTTTGCCAGTATTGAAAACAATCCTTGTCCGGATTCCCGAACCCTCCTTGCCGGATTCCCACGGAGGGACGGACTTTGATCGAGCATTGAGCCTAAAACCATGCGTCGCTCGACTCGCTGGATCGTCTCCAAGAAACCGCATTTCGAATTCGAAGCCCTCGCCTTTGAGCCCAGAGATGGGCAGGATCCGGATTTTATCCCACCCACCCGCCTGCATATATGCGATCTATCTCTAATACGGCAAGAGCCTTCGTAAACAAAGACATCATTATCGGGCCGATTCCTCCCGGTTATGGACAGGATAAAGGACTGCCGAGAGGAAAATGCAATCTCAATCTTCTGCAATAACTGCACGGACAAGGGAATTCTGAACGCCATTGATCGTCGCAAGATTACGCGCTTCACCGATCTGGTGTCCATAGTACGAAAGTACTGTGCGATAGAAAGTTTCCGGAAAACTGAAAATAAATTTTGGGATAGTCCAGCACCAAACCCAGTCCGCAGTAAAAGGGCGCCTCACAATCAGGCCCCGGATGCAAAAACCAAAAAACAAAAACCCAATAAGGGAAACGGAACCGTACTGGAGGGACGGCTCAATGAACCCTGTAAACTCCATAGTACAGAGGGAGCCATCCCAACACATAGCCTTCGAGCATGTTGGATACTACGGCAGGTGGCCAAAAGTGGCGAAGAGCTACTAGCTCCGGGAAACCACTCCAACAATACCAAAGACGGTATCGGCGGTCTTGAGACTTTCGCATCAAATAATATGCGAAAACGAACAATCCGCGAACTCGCCGAAGTCTACCAAGTAGCAACATCAAATACATGGAGTGACTCAGCTATTACCTTCAACGCCAGCGACGAGCCCACATCCCGAACTACGAGCCCCACCAAGACCGGTACTTAGTCCCATAGTGGACGGCTTTCGATGACAAAAGTCCTCATGGATGGCGGCAGCGGACTAAACCTCATTTACGAGGAAACTCATGGAAAATGGAAATCGATTGAGCCGATTGAGCGAAGCAGCACAACCTTCAGAGGAATAATACCTAGCCGGAAGCGCGCTGCACCGAAAAATCACACTCGATGTGGTGTTCGCCTCCGACAATTACAGATCCAAGAAGTCACATTCCGTGGCCCTGCTCAGCAGCGCGGCTATCACGCCATATTAGGACGAGAGGCATTCACAATCTTTCAAGCAATACCTCATTACGGGTACATGAAGCTTAAAATGCCCGCCCAATGGAATAATCACTCTCGTTAGTGATCCGGACATAGCACTCCGCGCTGAAAACAAGACAGCCGCACTAGCCCTCGAGGCGCTATCCGAAGCCTTAGCGGCAGAGGAACTCACCGCGCTGCGCTCTATGGTAAACAGGGACGATGTGATACTTGATAAAAGATCCAAGTCCACCTCCTTCAAACCAGCAGATGAGATAATAAAATTTCAGGTCCACCCAATGGACCCAACAAAGACGGCTTCCATCGGTGCACAGTTGAACCCCGAAGTTGACGCCGCACTACGCGAATTCCTTCGAGAAAATTGGGACATCTTCGCCGCATCCTCGGATATGCCCGAATCCTCGCAGTTGGCGTAACACAGCCTAAACATCCTAAAGGATTTAAGCTACCAAACAGGCTCTTCGACGATTTTCCGAGCCCAAAAGACAGTAATGGGAGAAGAGCTAGCTGTTATTGGAAGCCGGATTCATCGAGATATCAAACATCCGGACTGGCTAGCAAATTTGGTGATGGTACCAAGAAGGATAAATCCTGCGCCTCGTGTCAACTTCAAAGACCTCAATAAGGCTTGCCCAAAGGATCCTTTCCTCTCCCCGCATCGATCAAATTATCGATGCCACAAGAGACACGATTCGTTGTGCTTCCCGGATGCATACTCCGCCATCATCAAATCAAGATGGCGGAAGCGATCATGCCGCAACGGCATTCATCACTCCATACGGACCATTCTGCTTCAACACGATGCCCTTCGGACTTAAAAACGCCGCGCAACATATCAGCGCATGATTCAAACATGTCCGCCACCCAGATCGGCAAAACAATCGAGAGATACGAGACGACGAGTCGTCAAAACAAAACACGCCGAAACTTTAGTAGACGATTTGAGGCTCACATTCGACAACCTTAGAGCATATGACATCAAGTGAATCCGAAAAATGTGTTTTGTGTACCAGCCGGAAGTCTTTGGGCTTCATCAGATCCGTAGAGGAATTGAAGCAAATCCGCCAAAATCCGGCTCACACACGCTTGGATATTCCAAAGGACCTCAAGCAAATACAAAATTAACAGGATGCGTGGCAGCTTTAAGCCGCTTTATCTCCCGCTTAGGAGAGAAGGCGCGCCCTTTATCGCCTCCTAAGGCGCACCAACACGCCGAGTGGATTTGATGCCGCCACCGCCGGACTCGAAAAATAAAGGCCATCTTGGCAACAACCGTCCCGGCTGCGCCCACTGGGCGAACCAATGTTGTTATATATCGCAGCAACACATCAAGTTGTAAGCGCTGTCCTTGTCGTCGAACGAGCGCATGTAAGGGCATAAATTCTCTTCAAAAACCAGTGTATTACGATCCACCGTGTTAACCCCCGCAATCCTGCTACCCGCACTATCGAAGATAGCATATGCGGTGTTCATGGCGCCTCGAAGCTCCGCACTACTTTCAAGAGTGTTCGATAACGATGGCCTCCAAGTACCACTCAATGACATTATAAATAACCGCGACGCAACGGGCAGGATCGCAAAATGGGCAATTGAGCTCTTGCCATTCGACATAACTTACAAACCTCGACGAGCCATAAAGTCACAAGTTTTGGCTGACTTCGCCGCCGAATGGACCAAGTTTAACTCCCTAAAGAGTACGGGCGATACTCCAATTGGACTATGCACTTCGACGGTTCCAAAATGTTGGCGGATTGGGGTCAAGTCGATCGACGTCCCCACCGGAGATACAATCAATATGTACTTCAAATAATGTACACGGACTCCAACAATGCAGCCGAATACGAGGCCCTATTACATGGTCTCCGGATGGCGCTCCATGGGCATTCAACGCCTAGAGGTGCGGGGGGATTCAAACCTTGCAATATCCCAACTAAATGGAGACTTTGACGCCAAGGATCCGAAAATGGCAGCATATCGCAATGTTGTCCTCGAAATGTCACCGGTTTGAAGGACTCAATTCCATCACATAGCCCGAGATAATAACCAAGCGGCCGACGCCCCGCACGATCGGTGCGAAACGTGATGCCGCCCCTCCAAATATCTTTCTCGAACGGCTCTTCAAGCCATCCGCATTATGGGAAGAGGAGCTCGTGGCGACAAACCGAGAAAACCGCACCAACCGTGATTCAGCAGACGACATAACACCCTCCGCCCACGCTATAATGGCAGAATCGCCGCGTGGATGTAACCTTTCCTAGCCTACTTACTTAGGCAGGAACTTCCCAAGACCAAAATGAGGCCCGCTGCATAGTCCGCGATCAAGGCCTACAAGGTCCATGAGGGAGAACTTTACAAGAAAAGCATCGCCGAGTCCTTCAAAGGTGTATCTCCGAAGAAGAAGGGCTAAACCTCCTGGCTGAAATCCACGCCGACTAGGCGGACACCACGCAAGAGTCTTGAGCCCCGTAGGAAAGGCATTCCGACAGATTTTATTGGCCGACGGCTTGGGCAGATGCATAGGACTTGGTCCAATGATGCGTTGGTTGTCAACTCTTTGCTAATCGAGCCAATGCCACCCACCGCCTCAAAACCATACCCATTACCCGCCGTCATGTCCGGGGCTTGACATGGTTGGACCCCTTAAAGGGGGAACCCACAAGAAAAAGTACCTATTGGTCATGGTGGATAAGTTCACCAAATGGATAGAGGCCAAACCGTCAAAACGGCAGAGTCCGGACCAGTGATAGACTTTATATCGAGGTGGTACACCGTTACGGAATCCCCACAAAGATCATCACCGACAATGGCACGAACTTCACGGCCGATGAGGTCAAGTCATGGTGCAAAAATATGGGCATTAAGCTCGACTATGCGTCAGTCTATCACCCTCAAACCAACGGTCAAGTGGAAAGAGCAAACAGTCTAATAATGAGCGGCATCAAACCCAGACTAGTGAGGTCACTCACTAAATCAGACACTCAATGGGTCGAGGAGCTAGACTCCGTACTCTGGGGGCTACGGACAACGCCTAACCGTACTACCGGATTTACACCATTTTTATGGTATACGGCGCAGAGGCAGTTTTGCCTCATGCGACATTATTCATGACTCACCTCGAAAAGCATGTATGAGGAAAGAGAAGCCGAGTTGGATCGGCAGGACAGCTTGGACACATTGAGGAAGAACGTGATGTTGCGAAGGCTCATTCCGCATTTTATCGCAAACAGTCCAAGATACCAAAGCAGAGAAGCACGGGCCAAGACTTACAACGTTGGCGAACTAGTTCTACGCTCACGGACAAGAAAAAGGACAAGCTCAAGCCCGTATGGAAGGCCCTTCATTATTGATCAAGTATCGACCGCGGAGCATACCGCTCACGAAATGCGCCGAACAACCGACTCGAGCCAACCCATGGAACGAGTCCGACTACGACGATTCTATGCCTAGCGCCGACTAAGAGTTCGTCCCTTCCTCATCCAACCTTTTATATTCCGCTGTCTTCGCTTGCTCTTTTATCCTTTTAATTTAAAAGTTCTTCGGGCCTATTTTCGTATTTTTGTATACGCACGATGTGCCATTCGTATCGTTATTCCCCGGGGCTTTTTTTACGTAGCTTAATTATACGGGTTTTATACCCAACACATGTGTCAAGCTTCCACATGTACCTTTTACTCGCCATTATATGCATCGATATGACTTAAGTTTTGGCCAAGCTGGGTTGCTCGCTCCTGCTTACCCCTACATTCCCGATTATTCGCTAGGAGGTAAAGGGAGCACCTCTGCGATTGTTACTGCCGGGTCAGCCGGATGTGTACCTCAGACTGGTTGAAGCCGAAAGCTAGAGTTCTTAAGGGAATATTCGGTCGGTGATTTGAAAGATGACTTCTTAATTATTTTTCCATCTGCCCCCAGATGTTTTCCTCGCTTATGCAGTCCGCAATGCACTTTAGGGCATGCCTCCCCAAATAAAGGAACCCTTAATGTAACTATTCTCCTGGAAGATGTTTCTTACTAACCATGTAATATAACATAACTAGTTGGGCACTTGTCCGATAAAGCACTAATGACCCCTACGCCGGGTCTCCATGCATACCACGGTTGTTTCTTAACCAAAAGGTATTCGGACACACTCCGGACTCTAGGGTCTCGAGGTCGGGCTTAAAAGGTCGGCAAAGACAAACGATCTACAATCCGCTAGAAGGCATTTCACATGTCATTTCAAAGGATAACATACATTGTCAAATTTATTGATTGTATTCCTCCTCAATCCCGCCTAACAGTGCTGTCTAGTTTACATCCCGCTGGGAAAATTTAGCCAGCCGCTACCCGGCCGACACTAAACTCACGGGATCTCCTTCCCATCGTGCCCCACCGGTCCAACTTCGCCATATGGTTGGGATCCGCCTTCTTATACCGCTGCTTCACCATGGCCCAAGCCTCCTCGGCACCTTGACGGCAAGTCAAACCTTCCACAAACGGAAGCGCTGCAGCACTCCTTGCAGCTTCTCTGCAAGCTCCCGAGGCCCTCGGCAGGGTGAGGATAGCCATAAAGCCCGTGACGGCGCCACTCATTGCCCGCCGAACTCGCTTGAGTAGCTGCAATAGTTCGGAAGTTGATCACCCATTGATACGGGCATCTCCTCCGCAGACGACCCGTGAGTATACCTACAAGACATATTATGTCAAATTACTTCCTCGCCAACTCTTCTTTCTTAAAAAGTTCGCCAAGGCACTTACTATATATGCCGCGACGGCCGCTGATTCTCCTTGACGGAGCTGGACAGCTCGGCTCAAGCTTTTCAGCTCTTCCCGAGCTTGGCATTGGCATCTTGAGGTTGTTCTTTCCTCACTGAACCCTATTCAAGACGCTCACCAGCCTTTAGTCGGCACAAGAATGCTTGCTGTCCGGATCTTGTTCGGCGGCACCTACAATGTCATTATTAGACTTCAAGGCACGCCGCATGCAGCGCTTATCTTAATTTATATAAATGTGTTACCGTGAGGGTCCTTCCTCCTCCTCCGCACAAGTGCGACCTCAAGTTGGGCCTTGCAATCTTGCAGCTCCCAAGACAGCCGGGCATTCTTCTCGTTAAGAGCCTGAAGTTTCAAATGATCCTTAAATCAGTTTCCATAACTAATTTATGTCTCGGGGCTACCGTATACAACCATTAAAATTCCCTTACCCGTATGTCTTTAACATACCGCCCGCCGCCCGTAAAACCACTTTGAGCAGCACGGAGATGCACGCCCTCGTTAAAGGCATCCAATGCCTCGGGAAAAGCACTCTTCTTGAAAACTGTCCGCGGCGTCTATGATTCATAGCGCCTCCACCTCGACTTAGTGGCGCATACCGCCGGCATCCTCCGCCGAGCAGATCCGTTCGCGCTTTGCGCTTGCCTCCCCCCACCGGGCGCTGGAGCCCGGCCTGGTGTTGGTTGGTCGGCAATTCCGCATTCGCAGTCCGCGAGCGCTTTTTCTCCTATGACGATCATGAGCATTTAGATTTTTCCTCGAGCGTTGCTCGAAAAGATCAAACACGAAGCTATACCTTTGCGGCGACGCTTCCGTCCGCACGGGCGCCCTTTTCTCCCGCTAGTTTGATCGACCAGAGGTCGGCCGCCGCAGGCTCGCTTCCGCCAGAACGGCGCTTCTGCAAAACACCATCGCTCGCGAAGGTCGAAATAGGCAAGGATAAGATAACGGTGTCCGGACTTCGTCGTAGTCACCTGGGAAGCCGGACTTAGCCCGGGGTAGTCCGCCGTAATGGCGACCAAAGCATTGTCAATGCTGAGCTGGTGATACACCCGCCGATCAGGTCCACCTCGATGTCCGGATCCTCTTCGAGGTTGACCTGTGGATCCTTCCGGATCCTCGGGTTGTGGAGCAGGACTCACCATGTCCTCCACTGTCCGGCGCAGATCCTGCGCCGAAGACTTAATGTAAGAAGCTTAAACTTCGAAAAGCACGGTGGAATCCTTAGAGGTATTCGCTACCCATCCTCTTGGGTTGATCATGGAAAACCCGTCCAAAGGGTTTGGACGAAGGAAGTCCTCCTTCTCTCCTTGTACAGACCGGACAGATCTTCACCAGATCTTCACCAAACCCGCCCTTTTGCGTCGTGCGGTAGCATCGCCCTCCCGCTGAAATCCCACATGGGATGGACTCAGATTGCAGCGGCTGCACCCCGCTGATGCACGCCGCCATGACTCCAATCATGGTCAAGCGAATGAGCCATTAATCTTATCCGCCCATCAAGTAATGGACGCCTTGTCTTCCTCCAAACGGGGCTCATGGGCGCCACCGAGGCGCTTCTTCAAGGGAGCAAGATTAAACTCCGAGGCCGATCCGGACTGGGTCGGGCAACGGAGCGCCTACTATATAAACCACCCGAGGGCCAGTCCTCGACGCCTCTTGGGGGTGCCGGATAGGTATCCGTCCCGGCGATGCGCCATATTTCGCGCCGCCCACTTGATATATGGACCCCTCGGTGAGAACGGGTACGAGGCGTAACAGCCTCTTCCACAATGCGAAATGGGGCTCGATGCCCAGAATAGCTCAAGAAGAGCTACGTAGCCCGTGATATGCAGCACGGAGGCGGGCGTGAGGTGGTGGAGCTGGAGTCCGAGAACTTCAGAGCCCGGAGGAACGGATGTATTGGAAACCGAGCCCCTTATCGATAAGGGACGAACACACTCGCTCCCCCTTGTTGGGGCTTGGGGTGTCCTCCGCCGCCTCCCACCTCATTAAGTAACCAGTCCGCTCGGATCGAACCATGAAGGCCGGAGGAAGAAATCCTCCGCTTGGAGCTTCACTAGCTCATTGTGCAAAATAGAGCACCTCCTCCAATCTCTCGGCGATGGGCTAGGAGCGCGTGAGGAAGAGCTGCGCTGGCATCCATGGTGGAATGGATGTTGAGGTCGAGGCGCTCGATGGAGATACGCGGAGGAAGACGGTGCGGTTTGGATCTCGATCCTTGCCCTTTTATAGGCGGACGACCCGCACAATTAGGGGTGAAATGTAAAGGCACCTGCTTTTCGCATTCGTATGACGCGTGGAAGAGGGCCGTGGTTTGGCGTAGAAGCCAAGAAGCACAAGATTCGAGATGAAGCCGACACTATTCGGCAGTACATGGATTTGAAGGAGAACCCGCTTGCAATGCCAAGACTACAAGCACGCCTCGACTTATCGCCATTGAAGCCTGGTTCGGGCTACCGAGGAGTCCTGGACTAGGGGTGTCCGGACAGCCGACTATCAATATCCACCGGACTCCCATACTACGAAGATAGAAGATTGAAGACTCGCTCGTGTCCCAAGGTACTTTCCTTGGCGTGGAAGGCAAGCTTGGCAATACGGATATGTAGATCTCCTACCATTGTAACCGACTGTAACCCTAGCCTCTCCGGTGTCTATATAAACCGGAGGGCCTTAGTCCGTAGGGACTAACCTTACATCTCAACAATCATACCATAGGCTAGCTTCTAGGTTTAGCCTCCTTGATCTCGTGGTAGATCTACTCTTGTACTACCCATATCATCAATATTAATCAAGCAGATGTAGGGTTTACCTCCATCGAGAGGGCCCAACCTGGGTAAAAGCATTGTGTCCTCGTCTCCTGTTACCATCCGCCTAGACGCACAGTTCGGGACCCCCTACCCGAGATCCGCCGGTTTTGACACCGACATCGGCCACTTGGGTTTTGCGACGCTGCATGGATGTACCCAAGCACAGACGCCGTGCAAGTCCTTAATCATGAGGCGGTCGAGGGCGGGTTTGTGAGGGCGCATGATATTCATGGTGGCAAAGCACCGGGCATGCGGGTGGTAACATAGAACAACTCATGAAAAGGTAAGGCCAGTTCTGATAGATGCGCAAAATGATACATGCTGTAGGTCGGGACCATACAGCTTGAGGATAGTGCAGCCCAAGGGGCGCCTTAGATTGAACAAACCAAAAAGTCACCTGGCAAGGAGTGTTGAGGCAGCTGAAGATACGTGATGAAAGAGGGGCCTTTACTCACGAGTCGTCTGGCTCCATGG
The DNA here is from genome assembly GCA_021437245.1 of Aegilops speltoides. Lineage (NCBI taxonomy): Eukaryota > Viridiplantae > Streptophyta > Magnoliopsida > Poales > Poaceae > Aegilops > Aegilops speltoides. The sequence goes on from CM038141.1 coordinate 291,993,229, forward strand.
TCCTGCGAGGCTCCGGAGGCTCGGGATGCTCGTGAGGGTCTAGCGCCTCCTTCGATAGGATCGCCTAGTGCCTGGCCTCATGAGCCGTCTGAATGCCTTGCATGTAGCGCCGGTGTTGGTGTCAAAACCGGCAGATCTCGAGTAGGGGGTCCCGAACTGTGCGTCTGAGGATCAAAGGTAACAAGGAGGTAGGGTACACGATGTTTACCTAGGTTCGGGCCCTCTTAACGGAGGTAATACCCTACTTCCTGCTTGATTGACTATGATGAATATAGGGGTTACATGAGTTGATCTACCTCGAGATCGTAATGGCTAAACCCTAGATGTCTAGCCTGTATGATTGTGATCTTGCCCTATGGACTAAACCCTCCGTTTTATATAGACACCAGAGGGATCTAGGGTTGTACAGAGTCGGTTAAAGAAGAAGGAAAATACATGACCCGAACGTCAAGCTTGTCATCCGCGCAAAGGAGAGTCCCATCCGGACACGGGGAGGTTCTTCTATCTTGTATCTTCATGGCCCATCAGTCCGGCCCACATCACATAGCCCGGACGCCCGAGGACCCCTTAGTCCAGGACTCCCTCAGTATCCCCTGAACCAGGCTTCAATGATGATGTATCCGGCACATGGACTGTCATTGGCATTGCGAGGCGGGTTCCCCTCTCCCGAATACTTTAATCATAGTTTTCCGCACACAAGAACTGTGTCCGGCCTTGCTTAACATGTACAACCCTAGCTGTAAAAATTAAGAATACTTAAGATAAGTCATGTCCGCATGCCACTTTTTTTGATGAGACGTTATGTTCCGGCCTTATTATTGTTCTGAACCGTTTTACAACCCCGTTTTGTATTTCGAGGCACGGCCATTGATACGTCTTGTCAAAGCAGAGATCATGTCCCCTTATCACGGGATTCTCATCAATAGGGGTTTTGGGTAATCCATCTGTGCCGTTCACTCGTCCCCTTGGAAATAGGCGAGATTTAAGGCTTGTGAGGGGGCGCTTTATATTCGCTGCCTCTATAAGAGGACAGAAGGACGCATCCGTTCACCCCACGCCTTCTCCTTCCTCTGCCTTCCAATCCCCCGAGCTCCAGCGCCCAAGTTCCAAACTTCTCCCTCCGCCCCAGCCTCTTTAGCAATGGTCGGACCTGGCTTTCAAGGCAAGTGGATGGCCTCTTCTTTAACAAAGAAGAACATCCAAGATCTACGGGATGTGAGTTACTTCATGGCGGAGATAAAACATAGGCTTCCAACCCCAGGGAAGATCATCCCCACCACGGAGCCCGGCGAAAGGGTGGTTTTCATCCCCCACTTATTCCGAGGGCTCGGATCCGCCCTGCACCCCTTTGTCCGAGGTCTTATTTACTATTACAGGCTGGATTTCCATGATCTGGCCCCGATTTCCTTCCTCCACATCTCGGCGTTCATCGTCGTGTGCGAGGCATTCCTCCGCGTTCCACCACACTTCGGCTTATGGCTCAATGTTTTTAATGTGAAGCCGAAGGTGGTCGAAGGACAACATGCCGAGTGCGGCGGCACCATGGTGAGCAAGCTCAACAAGGTTACCTGGCCCAAAGGAAGATTTGTAGACATCGTCAAGGTGTGGCAGCAGGAGTGCTCCTATATCACCGAGCCCCACGGCACCAAGTGGGCCGCTGCTCCTGCCTTTAGATCTGGACCTCCACTGCGGCTCACGTCCTGGACCAACAAGGGCCTAGATTGGGGTCCCCCAATGATGTATTGACGCTGCAACAACGTGTTAAGAGCACGATAGACAAGGACATCACCCTTGCTGATGTGATCCAGGTGATGCTCATCCGCCGAGACCTCCCTTGCCAACGACGGCCTCTCAAGATGTGGGAGTTTAATCTGGAGGGGGCATGGACTCTGCGTCACCTATACGGCATGACGCACAAGAAGATCTGGAAGCTGCTTTTTAAGAAGCAGAAGACGTGGCCTTCGACGTCTGATGACACCGGCCTCGACTACAACAATCTGGCATCCCCGGTAAGTATCATGCTATCGAACACTACTTAACTTGTCAGTCTTAGGGAGGGGCCCTTAAAAATTCCATCTCTTGAACATGACTGGATAAAGAAGGCCGCGCGGATTAAGTGTCCGGCCCCACTCCCCAAAAACCCAACCGATCCTCCGTTAATGAAGATGTTGGTCCCGGTGCCCTATCAGGCGCTGGCGAAGAAGCACAAGAAGAATAAGAAGGCCAAGGAGGCCCCAGGCGACCTCCATCCCAAAGAGACTTCGGCCGCCATGTCCAGAGGAACCGAAGCTCCTTCCTATGATGAGGAAGACGAAGATGAGGATGACGAGGAGGAAGACGAGGAGGAGGAGGAGGAAGCAGAGAACCCTCCTCCCAAGGGGAAAAAGAGAGCGGCCTCCGTAGACCCGGAGGATGGGGCGCCCAAGAGGGGTCGGGTATCCCTTTCCGATAACTCGGATTCTGGCGCCGAAGCCATTCCCAAGCTCCGCTCCCGCACCAAGCCCCTCGCCGAATCATGAGTACTTTCAGATGCCTCGTTTATATCTAATCTCCTTTATAGATTACGAGAACAATGTCAAATTTATGCTGCAGTTCGGCCCGTGACATTCCTCAAGGGTCGTCCTCGTCGGGGGATCTTTCGCCGGACAAGATGGAGAGCGAGACGCCTCCACGGGCTTCCTCACCTCCTAGGGCGGACAATCCTGAGGTGTCGTCCCAAAGGGTTTCTCCGGCCCCCGGAGAAGTGCGGGGGGCGATCAATGCGGCACCAAAGGTTGCTGAAGACATGGGGGTGCAACCCCTATGGAGACCGGCCATGGGGGTCCCGAGTCATCGGACCCTCAGCTGGATACCATTCCAGAGACCCGTATAGTCCTGGAATCGGATCGGCAGCCCCCTTTGCAGGAGGAGGGAACGGCGACCTCTATCAATACAGAGGTGTCGAACAAACTGACGGATGCACTGCAAGGTGCATCCGTCTTGGAGGAGCACCATACTTTAATGGTTACGGTGGCTGAAAGAGTACAGTCTGCTACGAGCGGACTGGATGAAGCCTTCACAAGCCTACTAACAGGCTTCGAGGTATGCAATGTAATGTCTTTTAGCCGCTTTTCATAACAAATCCATCTATATATAGATAGTAGCCCCGGAGACTCTGTTTGGCCAACGAAGGAGGGCGAACAGAGGGTCTGTAGATTTCCGCAGTAAATAACATTTTTAGCCCTTTTGATAACCATCAGGCTTCACTGTTAGCGGCGACCGTGCAGGCTGCCGAAGTTTCCGAACTCAAACGGAAGCTGCAACTGGTCGAGGAGGACAACATTTAGATTAACAAGCGGCTCGACGAAGCGCAAGGTTTGTTTCAAGTGCTCCATATTCCACAAAATTAGTTTTGCAAATGTTGGAGTGAGGCTCATGCGCTATTATACGTATAATGGCAGATGTCGTTGTGGTGGTCGAAACCCTCCAAAGTGACCTTGCCCACGCCAAGAAGCAGGCAAGGGTGAGCAATGCGGCCGCTGAGAAAGCGGCTGCCGAATTGAAGGAGGAACATGCCACCCAAAGCCAGCTCGAGGAGCGCGTATCCAAGATTGAGCAAGAGCTCAAGGACGCAACTCGCAAGTGCAAGCTTCTCGAGGAGGACAATAAAGCGAAGGCGTCCTAGCTCTCCAAGGCTCTCTAGGACGCCCAAGAGGCGAGGTCAGAATCCCGCGCGGCTCGCGAGGAGCTCTAACAGGCCAGGCAGATAGCGGCTGCTAAGCCCTTTCTTTTACTATCTAAGTTTGGTGATCAGAGGTATGCCTTACTTAATCGACTATGGAGTTCTCCAGACTCCTTTGCGGATCTACCGAAAAGCGCGGCTGATGCGGCGCAATTCTACCAAGCCCAGTAGGGGCAAACAACGGAGAAGCTATTCTGGTCACAATATGCGACTCAGGAGCGTTCAACGCTGCTGAATGACCAGATGGAACAATGGGCTGAGCTTCACAAGATGTCCAGAGCGGCCATGAATGAGGTTATACTCCGGCTGTGGCCAGCTGAATCCGTTCCGAGCTCTTACTTTGGACTGGTGCAGCGGCTTGTCGATGTTGTGCCCCGCTTTGACACCATCAAACGGTCGGTGTGCATAGAAGGTGCACAAAGGGCTTTTGCCCGTGTCAAGGTGCATTGGGCCAAGATGAAGATTGCCGTTATTGCAGTGTGGGGTCCTACCGAAGGCAAAGAGCACCACACACCGGAACTTTTTTGAAACGATGTCCTAGAGGGTGATCGTTTGATAGGGGGTTAATGCTCAAAGGATATCATGTTCGAATAAATGTATCTGAACGACCCAATCGTGTGTATTATAGATGCTAAGTCTTTGTAATATATTGGCGGTATTATCTAAAATTGCTTTCCTCCTGTGCGACCATTTTTTGAATGTCTGAGAGTTTTCCAGTCGTCGGCTTCGGTCTCCACATAGATGCTACGGGGGTGTTCGGAATGGTACATTAACACTCTTGACCCAACGTCTTGGTCCGTGACGGAGGTGTTAGTGCGTCGAACTAGGCAATCAGACTATACGCCTTTACCGCTCTCACTTAGCCATAGGAGTTTGATGATGGGACTATAGCCCCTGGTACGTATTTGATTATCCGAATGCGTATATGTTACGTGTAAGACTGGAAAAACAGTCATTCGTTGAAACGGAAAAAATCGTTAAAGATTTATTAAGTCACCGAACGGATGACCAGCTCTCGCTTTATCATGACAGTCAGTTTTCGGCTTTCTCTACTGAGGTGTTTGACCGGACAAACCAGAAACACAATCACAATAGTTCTCCCTTTAGTACCCTAGTCGAACAAACGGAACATAAGGTAGCAAACACAGGAGCCGGGCAACCCAACTGTTGACCAAAGACATGATTCGGAGCCGATGCATATAATGCCAAGATCGGGACACCGAAATGTGCTACAAAGATGTTTGGACTTTCGTTTAGTGGCTCATAAGTGGCCGTATATAGCCCCTAGCAATGGGTGTCGAGGTATGTATGACAACTGGAGAGATGGACTACAATTTTATAAATGAAGTAGATACCGAAAAATTTGTCGCTGCTAAAATTTGATTGACACGTCAAGACGTGATCTTACAGGGGATACCCCAATCACCTAAATCATTTTACATGTCGGCAGGCTAATAACAAGGAGAAAAGCTCAGTATAGGCCCTTTTAAAATAAGGTTTAGTCCGAAGAGTCCTTTGGATGTCCTGTCGCACGTCTGCGCCGCTTTTGTCCTGTAGAGAGAGTTCCTTGAAGGAAACGGTCTTCTGTTTGCTGGACGGAACTGGGCTGTGAGTGAGCCCTTGTAAGTCCGTAGGATACATGGGCTTGAATGCACCAATGGTAAAAAGGTAAGCAGAAAAAGGTGGAAGATTATATAGGGTCCAGCCGCACTATAGGTCTTCCCGTATTGTGCCTCCGCCAATGCCCAAGGTATCTTGAGCGCATAATGGTGCATGCGTGGTACCAATTTTGCTGTTGTGCATGGCGATTGGCGGATGCGAAACTGCTAGTCTAACTCTGGATGTACCGTACTGCTAGCTTGCGGGACAGACTGGACTCTTTTAAGAGGGTCCGACAGTTTGGTGACCAAGGAGGTGTGCGGCTTAGAGTGGCCGCTCTGTACCTCAGCCGCAAGAACTGCGGTGTGCTAAGTGTTTCCATTGACTGCTATAACGCCACGTGGACCGGGCATTTTGAGCTTTAAGTAAGCATAGTGCGGCACCGCATTGAATCGAGCAAAAGCGGTCCGTCCAAGCAATGTGTGATAGCCGCTTCAGAAGGCTACGATATCGAAGATCAAGTCTTCATTGCAGAAGTCATCGGGCGAGCCGAAGACAACTTCCCACGTTATGGAGCCCGAGCAGCGGGCCTCTACGCCAGGTATTACTCCTTTAAAGGTAGTTTTCATGGGCTTGATTCTTGACGGGTCAATACCCATTTTGCGGACAGTGTCCTGATAGAGCAGGTTAAGGCTGCTACCACCATCCATGAGGACTCGCATGAGATGGAATCCGATGATGATTGGATCGAGGACCAAAGCTGCCCATCCTCCATGACGGATACTGGTCGGGTGGTCCTTTCGATCGAATGCGATCGGGCAAGCCAACCACGGGTTGAATTTTGGGGCGACTGGCTCTACGACGTAGACGTGCCTTAATGCGCGCTTGCGTTCCCGTTTGGGGATGTGTGTGACATAGATCATATTCACCGTTTTGACCTTAGGGGGAAATTGCTTCTGCCCCCCTGTGTTCGGTGGGCGAGGCTCTTCATCATCGTCCTCGCTGAGCGGCCTTTTCCCCTTGTGTTTGACGTTAAGCTTGCCGTCCTGTTTAAACACCCAGCAATTTCTATTGGTGTGACTGGCAGGTTTGTCGGGGGTGCCATGAATCTGGCAAGACCAATCAAGTATTCTGTCCAAACTTGATGGATCATCTTTATTTCCTTTGAATGGCTTCTTCCATTCACCGGATTTGAAGCCACTGAATCTGGTGTTCATCGCCATCTCTTCTGCATGGTTTCGATGCTTGTTCTTGTCGCGTCGCAGTTTGCCATTGCCGTCTCTGACTTTAGAAGTGCCTGGGTCGCTGGTGCTATTGCTTCTACGAGCGAGCCAGGTATCTTCTCCCACGCAAAAGCGGGTCATAAGTGCGGTAAGGGCTGCCATGGACTTCAGTTTCTCTTGGCCGAGGTGTTGGGAAAGCCACTCGTCTCGGATGCTGTGTTTGAAGGCCGCGAGGGCTTTAGCATCTGGACAATCCACAATCTGGTTCTTTTTGATTAAGAACCTGGTCCAAAGCTTCCGGGCTGACTCACCAGGTTGTTAGATGATGTGATTAAGGTCATCTACATCCGGGGGCCAAACATATGTATCTTGGAAGTTGTCTCTAAAGGCATCTTCCAAGTCTTCCCAGCTTCCAATAGAGTTTTCTAGGAGGCTATTTACCCAATGCCGTGCTGATCCCTTGAGTCTGAGGGGGAGGTACTTGATGGCATGTAGGTCATCACCGCGGGCCATGTGGATATGGATAAGAACATCTTCAATCCATACGATGGGATCTATGGTGCCATTGTATGATTCAATGTTTACAGGTTTAAACCCTTCTGGAAACTGGTGCTCCATTACTTCATCGGTGAAGCATAGAGGGTGTGCGGCTCCACTGTATCGGGCGATGTCACGGTGCAGTTTGGATGAGGTTCGTATGCGGTTTTCGGCCCATGTGAGGTTGTGTGTGCTGCGCCAGGCTTGATGTCCGTCTTCTCGTGTTGGTGCACGCCTTCGAGATCCATAAATTGACCTTGTGTGACCGGCTCTGGTGTCCAGATCCTGTCGCAGGTCATGCGTACGTCCTGCGGCTGTTGTTTCTCTGCCTCTGGGCGAGGTGGCGTAGGTTGGTGTTCGGCTTGGGTTGCCGCTCTGTCCTGGCCATGAGGTGGCCAGTCAGGTCCGTCAGCCGCGTTACATGTTGTCGGTATGGGCTCTAGGGCCTCTTCGTCGAATTGGGAGAGCAGCCTGCACTTTGGGTAACTTTTAGTTGGGCGCTCGAGGCCGTATTGCTCGGCTGCCAGGACATTTGTCTATCTGTCGTTGAGTAAATCCTGATCGGCTTGAAGTTGCTGACGCTTCTTTTTCAGGCTTCTTGCTGTGTCTATTAGCCAGCGCTTGAAGCGCTCTTGTTCGAGGGGGTCCTCTGGTACGATGAATTCTTTGTCACCCAGTCTGTCATCCTCTTCGGAGGTCGGTAGGTAATTACTATCCTCCGAGCCGTCGCCCCCAATAGGGTCATCAAGATTGACTTGCCCTTCTTCCCATTCTTCCTGTTTGGATGTTGGCTCCACAGGGGCTTCCCGATCTTCGGCGTTATCCGGGAGGTTACTGTCTCTGATACCGGTATTGTTATATTTTTTGTGACACGATATTGATCGGCGCCGCTAACGTCGATGCTTCGTAGGTAGTTTAGCTGGTTCATCCTCTAGGATCTCTTCGCCATCGGTGCCGTTCTCTTTGGGTGTGTCCACCATGTATACATCATACGAAGAAGTGGCCGTCCAGCGTCCGGTAAATGGTGGGTTTTGGCCTTGCTCTTCTCCGGCATCATCGTCCATGCCGTCGATGTCTTCGGAGGTGTAGTCAAGCATGTCGGTTAAATCCTTGGCAGTGGCTATGAAGTGGGTGGAGGGTGGGACGTGAAATTCCCTGCTCTCAGCTCCTAGTGCGGGCTGAGCATAGTTCGGCAGCGATCCTTCTATAATGGTGAGGGATCGCATTAAGTCTAGAGCCTCGTTTAAGAGTAGGGTCTGGATAGGAAAGCGAGAATCTGTGGAGCAGGACACGACAGGAGTTCCTTGGCCAAGCTCACATAACCTAGACCTCGACAGTTCAGAGTTGGTGTACGGAGATGAGTTTGGCTTGATGAGGATAGGGGGAGTCTAGAGCGACTCCGGGCCGGGCGGTGAAACGACCCCCTCCATGTCTTCGGTGTTGAGCTCTATGGCTATGGAGAGTCTGGCGGGTTCCAGACCCCCATCTTCGGGCTTGATGAGGTGCTCTGGATCGGAGACCGGAGCTGTTGTTAAGGTCATGAACCCATGGAAGATCAAGTCTCCTCAGACACCAACGATGTAACATAGGTTTCTGAACCTGATCTCATGACCAGGGGCGTAGCTATCGATCTGCTCCAGATGACCAATTGAATTGGCCAGCAGTGCGAAGCCGCCAAATATGAAGATTTGGCCGGGGAGAAAAGTCTCCCTCAGGGCGGTGTTGTTGCGGATGGTTAATGGAGCCATCGAGTCTTTTGTTGACGACACAGCGGAACTCTCAATGAAAGCACCAATGTCGGTGTCAAAACCGACAGATCTTGGGTAGGGGGTCTCGAACTGTGCATCTGAGGATCGAAGGTAACAAGGAGGCAGGGGACACGATGTTTACCCAGGTTCAGGCCCTCTTAACGGAGGTAATACCCTACTTCCTGCTTGATTGACTATGATGAATATAGGGGTTACAAGAATTGATCTACCTCGAGATCGTAATGGCTAAACCCTAGATGTCTAGCCTGTATGATTGTGATCTTGCCCTACGGACTAAACCCTCCGGTTTATATAGACACCGGAGGGATCTAGGGCTGTACGGAATCGGTTACAGAAGAAGGAAAAATACATGACCCGAATGTCAAGCTTGTCATCCATGCAAAGGAGAGTCCCATCTGGACACGGGGAGGTTCTTCTATCTTGTATCTTCATGGCCCATCAGTCCGGCCCACATCACATAGCCCGGACGCCCGAGGACCCCTTAGTCTAGGACTCCCTCAGCTGGTGCGTGGCGGCCATGTCCAGCGGGCTGAACGGCATGCAAAGATGGCTACGGGGGTAGCCCCTGCCCCATCCGACACGAGACAGACAGAAGAGCTCCGAAGAAGCAGCCCTATTGAGGCCCGGGATGTTAACACAGACACGCAACTCGCTGCTCATGTCCTGGGCGGCAGATGCACTGAGTGATACGGGACGGCGCTCGCCGCGCATGGCTCGTGCCTCTTGGAGCTCTCTGGTCTCCTTGGTGATGAACTCCTAAGTGCTTGGTGCTTCGCGTCCTATTCCCTGCTCTCGGAAGCTCGCGTTGAAGCACGCCTCCACATGGTGCCCGAACGCCTCTCTCGTGACGCTGGTCAGGTCAAAGGCCCTCCAGAGGAGAGCCCTCGAGTCCAGCCTGAGAGGGGCACCGGGCGCACCTTCCTATGCGAGAGGGAAAGGCGCCACAGCAGAGGGCACAGGGCTTGAAGCACGATCGTCGGACACCCCAGGCTCCTGAGGGCCCATGAGGAAGAGCTGCTTCTTCTTCTTGGGAACGACCTCACGGGGGTGGATGGCGCCCTCGCCATCTTAGTTCACGACCGCTGCGGCCTGGTAGGCGCGCTCGAGGGAGCACATCGCATCCTTGTCATTGCAGGCGATCGTGATGATGCCACAGCTTCCTAGCATCCTGAAGACGTTGTAGCCATGGTGAGTCGCCACCATGAACTTGGCAAGGGCCGGATACCCGAGGATGGCGTTGTATGGGAGGCGAATGTGAGCGACATTGAAGTCGATGAGCCCGATGCGGTAGTTGTCGTGCTTGCCAAAGGTGACACGGAGGCGAATCTGCCCCAGTGGGACGGTGGAGCCGTCCGTCACCCCTGAGAAAGGATTGGTGGGGAGGATCTGGTCGTAGACCACCTAGAGTATCTCAAACGTCTCAGCAGACAGGACATCCAACCCCGCACCACCGTTGATAGGTGTCTTGGTAACGAGGACGTTGCCGATGGTCGATAGTAGAGCATCGAGAGCGCGCCTGCTACGGCTGCACACTTCAGCTGATCTGAAGAGTCAAAGGTGATGGATTACGTGAACCACCTAAGGGGACGCGACGCCTCGAGCTTGGGGAGGGCAGCGTTCACCTCACGAGTGAACTGCTTGAAGATGCGATGGGAGGCGGAGCCTGAGCTCCACCTAGGATGCAAGCGATAGCACGACGCTCTTGGAAGCCCCCGACCCCATCATCATGGCACTGGTCATCGTTCCTCCTTGGCGGTGGTAGCAGCGGAGGGAGGCCGGCATTGCCCTGAGGGCGGTCATCATGAGGCTAGTCCCGCTAGGGGCTGTCGCGAGGCTGGCCCTGCCAGCGGTCCTGACGAGGCTGATCGCTCCAGTCCTGACGGGGGTCGCGGTTGTCCCAGCGACCACCATCGCGGCCTCCTCCGCGGCCGTAGCCATGGTCGTTGCGCTCATGGCGGCGACTAAGGCGTCCATGTCGAATGGCCCTGAGTTCTTGGCAGTCGTTGGTGTTGTGGCTGTGCATGTTATGGAAGACGCAGAACGGGCGGCTGCCCTTGGAAGACTCGGGGTGATCGCAATTGCGCTTCATCTCGGGCTCGGCGATGAGCACCGCCGGGCCCTTGCGCTTCACGTCCTTCGCCTTGGCCTTCTTGTCTTCAGGGTTTGTCTCTGGGGGCTCGAGGAGCAAGAGGCGGCCTTTCTCTGCCCTTGCACAACTGGTTGCCATATTGAACATCTCCAGAGCTGAGCACTAATAAACCACACGTATAGGGGATCGCAACAGTTTTCAAGGGTAGAGTATTGAACCCAAACTTATAGATTCGACACAAGGGGAGCCAAAGAATATTTGCAAGTATTAGCATCTGAGTTGTTAGTTCAACCACACGTGGAGATTAATTATCTGTAGCAAAGTGAACAGTAGCAAAATATTATAATAGTTTTGATAGTAGTAGCAATAGTAATGGTAACGGTAATAGTGATAGTAATAGTTTTGTAGCAGTAATGATAGTAACAGCAACATTAGTAACTTAGCAAGATCAATATGTAGGAAAATCGTAGGCATTGGATCGACGATTTGTTGGATGATATTCATCATATAACAGTCATAACCTAGGGTGACACAGCACTAGCTCTAGTTCATAAATATAATGTAAGGATGTATTCCGTAAATAGTCATACGTTCTTATGGAAAGAACTTGCATGACATCTTTTGTCCTACCCTCCCGTGGCAGCGGGGTCCTATTGAAAACTATGGGATATTAAGGCCCCCTTTTAATAGAGAACTGGAACAACGCATTAACACACGGGGAATACATGAACTCCTCAAACTACGGTCATCACCGGGAAGTATCTTGACTATTGTCACTCCGGGGTTGCCGGATCATAACACGTAGCATGTGACTATAACTTGCAAGATCAGATCTAGAACATAGATATATTGATGATAACATAAACGGTTCAGATCTGAAATCATGGCACCCGGGCCCAAAGTGACAAGCATTAAGCATGGCAAAGTCATAACAACATCAACCTCAGAATATAATGGATACTAGGGATCAAGCCCTAACAAAACTAACTCGATTACATGATGGATACTAGGGATCAAGCCCTAACAAAACTAACTCGATTACATGATGAATCTCATCCAACTCCTCACCAACCAGCGAGCCTACGAAGGAATTACTCACTCCCGGTGGGGAACATCACGGAATTGGTGATGGAGAAGGGTTGGTGATGACGAAGATCGAAGACCCCCCTCTCCGGAGCCCCAAACACACTCGAGATCTGGCCTCCCGATGAAGAACAGGAGGTGGCAGCGGCTCCGTCTCGTGAAACGCGATAATTCTTTCTCCTATTTATTTTACGAAATATGTGATTTTATAGCGTCGGTTTCAGGGTCTGCGGGGCCACCAGGTGGGGACAACCCACCTGGGTGCGCATGGAGGGGGCATGCCGTGGTGGGTTGTGCCCACCCAGGTGCCCCCCCTCCGGTGGTTCTTGGCTCCAGAAATTATCTTTATTTGTAAAAAAATTCCTCGCAAAGTTTCATTCCAATCCGAGAACTTTAATTTCTGCTAAAAAACAACACCATGGTAGTTCTGCTGAAAACAGCTTTAGTCCAGGTTAGTTTCATTCAAATCATGCAAATTATAGTCCAAAACAAGAGGAAAAGCATTAGAAAAAGTAGATACGACAGAGACTATCAAGCACAGATCCTCGTGTATGGTGAGCTCCGCCTTCATCTTGACATCATGGATGCTATCAGTGAATGCTGAGATGATGGCCTCATCTGACACCTTGGGGATCTTGAGGCGAACGTTGGTGAAGTGCTGTATGTATTTGTGCAAGGTCGCCCGTGGTAGGGGCGCGGTCGCGGGTGCCTTGAAAGTTGGTGATGAAGCGTTCACGTAGCTCATCCTAAGAGGAGATCGACCCCACAGGGAGATTCAGGAGCCATGAGCGCGCGCCGTCCTTGAGAGCCCTGGGAAACTAGTTCACCATGACCTTCTCGTCGCCGTTCGCCGCCTCGATGCTCAGCTCATAGACCTGGAGGAACTCGGCTGGGTCAGGGGTGCTATCATAGCGTGGAGGCAGATCCGGCTTGAACTTGCCAGGCCAGACGACGCGGCGCAGCTCCAGAGTGAACGCTCTACAGCCTGTCGCGCTCATGGGAGCCCGCCACGGAGGGGGAGCCTGGTCTTGACACCCACATGCAGCCACCTTGGGTGGGACACGGTCCTGGCTCGCAGGCGCTGGGAGCGCACGCGCCTCTGCTTGAGGCCGCTACACTACCTGGGAGCTTGCTTCATCGCATGCCAGTGTCCTGTGCGGTGGGTCACGCTAGGGGGCCTCGTGCCTTAGCTCCAGGACAACATCGTGTCGGAGAGGAGGGGGAGGTGCACCATGGGCCACATCGCCTACCTGAGGCGGCGGGGGAGGCAACGAGTGAGAAGGCGCAGGAGCCTCTCCATCAGCGCTGATGAGCTTGACGATGAGAGCCGACCAGTCCTCGTAGAGGTCAACGGGCAGATGATAGCGCAGAAGCTCGCGCGCCATGAGCAGCATAGCCTGCGGGTTCGCCGGCCCGCGACGAGCATGGGAAGACAAAGCAGCAGCCGGGGTTGGCGACGGAGTAGTGGTGCGACCATCACGATGCACGGAGGGTGGCAGCGACGAGTGCTGCTACTCGTGGAGCATGGGGCCAGTGGCGGCGTTAGCCGCAGGTCATGGGGAGTGATATGTCTCCAATGTATCTATAATTTATGAAGTATTCATGCTGTTATTTTATCATTCTTGGATGTTTTACAATCATTTTATAGCAACTTTATATCATTTATTGGGAATAACCTATTGACACATTGCCCAGTGCCACTTGCTGTTTTTGCTTGTTTTTTACATCACAGGAAATCAATACCAAATGGAGTCCAAACGCAACAAAACTCCATGGAGATTTTGTATGGACTAGAAGGAACCCAATGGGCCAGAGCGGCAAGTGGGGGGTGCCCCGAGGGGGGCACAACCCACCAGGGCGCGCCAGGGCCCCCTGGCGTGCCCAGGTGGGTTGTGCCCACCTCGGTGGCCTCCCGCACCCCTCTTTACCCTATAAATTCACAAATATTCCAAAACCCATAGGGGTAGCCCTAGATCAGAAGTTCCGCCGCCACAAGGCCTCTGTATCCACGAGATCAAATCTAGACCCCGTTCCGGCACCCTGCCGGAGGGGGGAATCATCTCCGGTGGTCATCTTCATCATCTTGGCGGCCACCACGATGAGGAGGGAGTAGTCCACCCTCGGGGCTAAGGGTTTGTACCAATAGCTATGTGTTTGATCTCTCTCTCTCTCTCTCTCTCGTGACCTATATCATGGGCTTTGTTAATATAGTCGGATCATATGATGTTTATCCCCTCTATCTCTTGTTATGATGAATTTAATCTTTACCCTTCAAAGTTTTGTCTTGTCGGATTGAATATTCAGAGATGAGAACACATGATATATGTCTTGCAATATGAATACTTGAGGTGACAATGAGGTATCTTATTGATACACTCGATATGTGTTATGGCATTCAACTCGCGGATTCCCGCTGTGATATTGGGGTAATCTATGCATAGGGGTTGATGCACGTTTTTCTCTGACGGAAACTTTGGTGTCTCTTTATAGTTCTTTGTGCGGATTGAGTATTATGAATATGAATTTGCTTTGGTGTTATTCTAGTACGAACTCTAGGATAGATCGAACGGAAAAATAGCTTTGTTTTATCTTAGTACGAACTCTTGAATAGATCGAACGAAAAGAATAGCTTTGATGTGGTTTTGTGACCTACAAACAATTCCTATCTTTTGTTCTCCGCTAATAGTAACCCGGGAGTGATTCTTTATTGCACTTTGAGGGATAATCATATGATCCAACTATGTTGGCATTGTTGAGAGGTTGCACTAGCGAAAGTACAGACCCTAGGCATCATTTTTAAGCATCGCAACACCATTTTTGTGCCCGTTTACTATTTGCTACCTTGCTGTTTTTATTTATTCAGATTATAAAAATATATTTCTACCATCCATATTACATTTTTATCACCATCTCTTCGCCGAACTAGTGCACCTATACAATTTGCCATTGTATTGGGTGTGTTGGGGACACAAGAGATTTCTTGTATTTGGTTGCAAGATCGTTTGGGAGAGACCATCTTCATCCTACACCTCTCACAGATTGATAAACATTAGGTCATCCACTTGAGGGAAAATTGCTACTATCCTACAAAACTCTACGCTTGGAGGCCCAACACGTGTCTACAAGAATAAAGTTGCCTAGTAGACATCAAGCTCTTTTCTCGCGCCATTTCCAAGGAGGTGAGTGCTTGAAGGTATATCTTTAGATCTTGCAATTGAATCTTTTAGTTTCTTGTTTTATCACTAGTTTGGTATATAAAATAAAACTAGAAAAAATGGAATTAAGTTGCATCATATTATTGATCATCTTTATATCTTTCTTGAAAATGATGGTACGAAAATTGTGCTCAATTGATAGAAGAAGAATTTAATAAAATGACTGGCATGAATGATGAGCATGATTGCAATGTTGTTAGTATGAATTCTTTGAATATCCAAAACGCTAATGATGAGTGCACTAGCCATGATAATGATGTCTCCTTTAAGAATGTCAATTTTTGCAGAATAAGTTGGGAGTGCACACACACCAAAAAGGGAAGATAGATTTTGTAAGAAGCATAAATATTTAGAAACGAAAAAGTTGCAAGAGAGGTTAGATGATTGTGCTGAAAGATTCAATGTCTTTTGCCATCCTTGTGAACTTTGCAATGAACATGGTCATTTAAAGCTCCAGTGCTATTTGTTTCATGATAAAATTGTGTCAAAAAATAGTGATAACTTGATTACCCTTGAGCATCATAAAGAGCTTAGTCTTCTTTTGGGGTATGAAGAAATAAAACGTATAACTAAGGATGTTCCAAAATTTAATCTCAATAGAATTCTTGATTTTGATCTAGAGGAAATTTATATGTTTTGTGCGGTAAATTGCATTGAGAATCCTAATATTGGCAACTATCTATAGATAAGAAAACAAATAGAGCATGAAGAGAGTACTAATGAATGGGAAAATATTTCCCAATACCCCCCAAGTGTTTATGATGAATCAGGTAACGAGGAGGAGCTTCCTATCCAATCATTCTCTTCAACAAGATGCTCGAAAAAAAGGATTAAACCCACACGTGAGGTGGTGAAGAAGAAAAATAAAAGAAGAAAAAGTATAGGTAAAAAGGTAACTCTCCCAAGTAATATTGCTCCTATCACCATTGTGCCTCATGAAATTGAATCAAATATGTTTATGGAGGATGATGATATTGAGTATGATTTTGTGATGCCTACTACTTGTTGTGATGATTATGATTGGGAAGACAATGATATCTCTTATGATATTAAAAATCTTTTTGGCACTTGCTTGTAAGAATATGATAATAATGTTTGCTATACTATTGGTTCCATTCATGCTATTGATAAGAATGACTATGATGATATGCAAAACCACAAGCTTGGGGATCCTATTTTTGATGAGTATGAAATGTTTGAAGATTTATTTGCTGAAAATAATGCTTGTCCTAAGCTTGGGTATGCTTTGCATAATGAATATGATCCTTTGATTCCTTCTACTTTCGATAAGAAAATTTATTATGATGATAGCATGCCTCCTATTTATGATGATTACAATGATGAAATTGGGTTTGGAAGAGTGTCAACTCTAGGTAGTAGTGATCCCACTATTTTGGAGGGTGTTGAATCTTATTACAAGATTGATGAAAGTGGATTTAGAGAGATCATGACTTTATTTAGTGATACATCCACTATTTTGGAAGAGGTTTCAATTGACTATGATGAGAACAAAGTTGCTACTTATGATGATTATTATGATGACATGTATGCCATAAAGAGTAATAAATTATCTATGCTTTTGGATCATGAAAAGAATGCTTTATGTGATGGTTATATGGATGAATCTATTCATGATGCTACCGAAAATTATTATGTGAGAGGAACTTATGATTCATGATGCTCTTGTTATGTTTCAATCTTTATCTTTTATGCGAGCATCATTGAACTCATCATGCCTAGCTAAAAGGCATTAAAGAAAAGCGCTTGTTGGGAGACAACCCAACACTTTTACCTACTTTTTTGTATGTCCTCATGATTAGTCTACTGTATTAACCATGTTTTATTGTATTTGTTTCAATAAAGTGCCAAGTTAAGCCTTTGGGATCATGTTGGGTGATAGTTGATTTGATCTTGCTGAAGATTTGAAACTCTTGAGCTCACGAAAATAGCTCTCATTTTAACAGAAGAGGGATTTTGAGTTGATTCTTTTTGAAGAAGATAAATATACAAATTTCTCACGTGGTACAACTTTTTTCATAATTTTTGAAGTAGCATAAGTATGGTTTGAGTACAGATTACTAGACTATTCTGTTTTTGACAGATTCTGTTTTCAATGCATAGTTTGCTTGTTTCCTTGTTTCTATGTCTTATATTGCTCAATATCAATTGTGGAAATGATATGCTACAGTAGTAATTGTGTGGAAACAATTATGAATCTTGTCTTTGACAGTACCAAAAGTGAAATGGTTTGCTCTTTATCATACTAACCTATCTCACAAGGTTTCGTTAAGTTTTGTGTGATTGAAGTTTTCAAGTTTTGGGCGAGATGTCGATATGAGGAGAATAAGGAGTGACAAGACCCTAAGGTTGGGGATGGCCAAGGCACCCCAAGGTAATATTCAAGGAAGATCCAAGCAACTAAGCTTGGGGATGCCCCGGATGGCATCCCCTCTTTCGTCTCCAACATTATCGGTAACCTCACTTGGAGCTATGTTTTCATTCGTCACATGATATGTGTTTTGCTTGGAGCATCAATTTGTTTTGCTAGGATTTGCTTTATGTTATTTAAAATAATGTTTTTAGTCTTTTATTTCAATAAAAGTGGCAATGATAGCCTTTGCCATGCTTATTTTGCAAGTATACTTGTTGCTGTTTGAAAACAGAAAGTTTATCGATGTTGAAAAAATTCCCTAGAAAAGTCAGAATATGATAAATTGTTGAAACTATTTTAAAAATAAGATCTGATAAATTTTCTACAGTTTAGTATTTTTTCATAATTTTTGGAGTTAGGGAAGTATGATGAATCTTGCATTCTTTACAGACTGTACTGTTTTGGCAGATTGTTGTTATGTTTGCATTGTTTGCATATGTTTGCTTGTTTAATAATTCTATTTGAGCATAGGAGTATTAAATATGCAGATGCATTTAGTATGAAATGTTGAATAATAATTTTAGTGATTTTCTAAAGTAGAGAATGATAAGGTTTTGCACTGATTTTTACTAACTTATCTCACGAGTTCTTGTTGAGTTTTGTGTGGATGAAGTTTTTGAGATTTAGGGAAACCGTGATATAAGAGGAACTAAGGAGACACAAAAGCTCAAGCTTGGGGATGCTCAAGGCATCCCAAGCTAATATTTCAATAAGTCTCAAGCATCTAAGCTTGGGGATGCCCCGATAGGCATCCCACCTTTCTTCTCCAACAATTATCGGTTAGTATCGGTTGAGCCTAAGTTTTTGCTTATTCACATGAGTTGTGCTACTCTTGAAATGTCATTTTATTTTAATTTTGCTTGATGTTTTAATAAAATACATAGACCTGATTTTTTTAATAAAATAGAGTCCTCAAATAGGAGGCTAGGTAAGCGGCATTCACATCCCATCAACGAAGCTCTTCTCTATGGAATTTCTCTAGTGCTTCACTTATATCCTATGAGTAAATTGTTGAATAAATTGAATGTTATGAAGTTGAAATCATATCATGCCTAGTGGTAGCTTCACATTGGGTTTAGGAAGTGAAAGCTTCTGAAGCTTGACAATCACAATATTGGTCATACAAGCAATTCATGAATAATTAGTATAAGGAAGAGAACTTTCACATGCAAATATAGTATCTTGGAAATCTTTTGTGATTGTGAGCCCCCATCAAAATATTATATGCCAAAATTGTTGACGTTGGACAAGGAAGACAATGTAATGATTTATGTTTGTTCATATTCACATAGAACTTATATTGTCATAGATCCTTCAACATGTGGTGCTTGCCCCCTATCTTTGCTAGCCAAAATTCCGCACCAAGTAGAGATACTACTTGTGCATCCAAAAACCCTTAAACCCAAATCTTGTTTTGAGATTCCACCATACCTACCTAAGGATTGAGCATGGTCCTTCAAGTAATTTTTCATCGGTGCAATAAGGCAATAAAAATTGCTTCTAAAAGTGTTAGATCATTTAGTGTAAGAGAAAATTGAGCGTTGTACGAACTTATGATGGCAAAGCAATAAAAGTGACGGACTGCATAATAAAGATTGCTATCATAAGGGGCAATATAACGTGACGTTCCTTTGCACTAAGGGGTTAAGCATACAAACAAATAAGCGCATGGCAACCTCTTCTTCCCTCTATGAAGGGCATGTCTTTTACTTTTCAGTATTTACTTTTATGCAAAGAGTCAAAGTTTTTCTCTCTATTCCTTTTTATTTTTCTCTTTTGGCAAGCATCATGAGGTGAGGAAAGATCTAGGCACATATGTCCAGTTGAATATGGGTGGCATGAGTTATTATTGTTGACATCACCCTTGAGGTGAATACGTTGGGAGGCAAAATAATAAGCCCCTATCTTTCTATGTGTCCGGTTGAAACGTTTTGCTCATGAGTACGCGGTGAGTGTTAGCAATCATAGAAGACTATATGATGGTTGAGTATGTGGAGCTCTTACTTAAACTCTTTTGAATAAGTTGAATTGCAATTGCTTGGTGACTGAGAACATAGGTTGTTGGGTTTCAAGAGAATTCATTGTTTGAACCTTAACATGTGAATTGGTTGCTACTATAACATGAGAAATTTTATGAGAAAGAACTATTGTTATGATGCTAGGAAAAGTGATTGAAATTATCATTGATCAAACTTATGCACTTTGCTAGCATTCACACTTCATAAATTGTTTCTTTTATCATTTACCTACTCGAGGATGAGTAGGAATTAAGCTTGGAGATGTTGATACATCTCCAACATATCTATCATTTATGAGGTATTCATGCCATTATTTTATCATTCTTGGATGTTTTACAATCATTTATAGCAACTTTATATCATTTTTTGGGACTAACCCATTGACCCAGTGCCCAGTGCCAGTTGCTGTTTTTTGCTTGTTTTTTACATCGCAAGAAATCAATACCAAACGGTGTCCAAACACAACGAAACTCCAGGGAGATTTTTTATGGACTAGAAGGAACCCAATGGGCCAGAGCTACACCTGGGGGTGCCCCGAGGGGGGGACAACCCATCAGGGCGCGCCAGGGCCCCCTAGTGTGCCCAGGTGGGTTGTGCCCACCTCGGTGGCCTCCCGCACCCCCTCTTTACCCTATAAATTCACAAATATTCCAAAACCCATGGGGGTTAACCTAGATCAGAAGTTCCGCCTCAAGGTCTCTCAGATCCACGAGATCAAATCTAGACCCTGTTCCAAGACTGTCGAGGGGGAATCATCTCCGGTGGTCATCTTCATCATCTCGACGGCCACCACGATGAGGAGGGAGTAGTCCACCCTCTGGGCTGAGGGTTTGTACCAGTAGCTATGTGTTTGATCTCTCTCTCTCTCTTGTGATCTATATCATGGGCTTTGTTAATATAGTTGGATCATATGATGTTTCTCCCCTCTATACTCTTGTTATGATGAATTTAATCTTTACCCTTCAAAGTTTTGTCTTGTCGGATTGAATATTCAGAGATGAAAACACATGATATATGTCTTGCAATATGAATACTTGAGGTGACAATGAGGTATCTTATTGATACACTTGATATGTGTTATGGCATTCAACTCGCGGATTCCCGCGGTGATATTGGGGTAATCTATGCATAGGCGTTGATGCACGTTTTTCTCTGATGGAAACTTTGGGGTCTCTTTATAGTTCTTTGTGCAGATTGAGTATTATGTATATGAATTTGCTTTGATGTTATTCTAGTACGAACTCTAGGATAGATCGGACGGAAAAAATAGCTTTGTTTTATTTTAGTATGAACTCTTGAATAGATCGAACGGAAAGAATAGCTTTGAGGTGGTTTCGTGACCTACAAACAATTCCTATCTTTTGTTCTCCGCTAATAGGAACCCGGGAGTGATTCTTTATTGCACTTTGAGGGATAATCATATGATCCAACTATGTTGGCATTGTTGAGAGGTTGCACTAGCGAAAGTACAGACCCTAGGCATCATTTTTAAGCATCGCAACACCACTTTTGTGCCCGTTTACTATTTGCTACATTGCTGTTTTTATTTATTCAGATTATAAAAATATATTTCTACCATCCATATTACACTTTTATCACCATTTCTTTGCCGAACTATTGCACCTATACAATTTTCCATTGTATTGGGTGTGTTGGGGACACAAGAGATTTCTTGTATTTGGTTTCAGGGTCGTTTGAGAGATACCATATTCATCCTACACCTCTCACGGATTGATAAACCTAAGGTCATCCACTTGAGGGAAAATTGCTACTGTCCTACAAAACTCTGCGCTTGGAGGCCCAACACGTGTCTACAAGAACAAAGTTGCATAGTAGACATCAGGGAGCGGCGGGGAGCGTCGTCGCCCACGGGCGCTATCTAAGCAACGTGGCCGGCAAGGGCTGCCCAGCGCTCAGCATGAACTCGACAAGCGTCCGCCATGAGAACGGAGCGGTGGCGAAACAACTGACAGAAGGAGGGCTTCTACACGCCCCTACCTGGCATGCCAAATGTCGGATTCAGGGCTCCGCAGACCCAAGGAAGGTCCAAACTCTGGGGCGTGAGCGAAGAACTCAACCTTTCCTACCAGCCGACGCGTCGCTCTCATGGCCTAGCTTGATGGACGGGAAAGGAGATGGACTCGACGTTTTACCCAGGTTCGGGCCACCTTGCGGTGTTAGACCCTACTAATGCTTTGTGGTGGATTGGCCTCGCGAGCGGGTGAGGATGAACTAGTACAATGGAAGAACTTCCTCAGGAGGCTCATTCTTGTGGTTGTGGTAGCTTCAGAGGTCTCTCCCCTTCTATGGTGGTGGCTAAGCTATATTTATAGTGTCCTCGGTCCTCTTCCCCCAAAACATGGGCCGGAAGGGATCCCACAGTGGCCAATTTTGAAGGGGGGCAAGTAGTACATCCTATCCTGACGAAAGGTGGTCTTTGCCTACAAAGCTTCTGGTTGTGACACCATGGTAGGCTCGGCGATGAAATCCGTCCTGGCGGCCTTGGTCTCATGTCACGGGAATGGAAACCTTCAGTTGATTCCTCGGGACCCCGCACCTGCACTCGCCTCCTTAGCACCAAACAGGAAACCTGCCGCTCTGCGCCCACTTGCGCCTGCCTGGCCTTGGTTGTCATGGCTTGCGTCACCTCAACCTCATGAGGTGAACACTTGCATAGGAATCCCCGTTCCTCAGGAGGCCGCCTGGGGAGGCTGCTCCCTCTGGAGGTCTTGGTGTCATCCGCCTCGCGAGGCTTGGCCCCACGTGAGTCTTGCCTTGGTCATGCTGAAGATGGGTCGTACCAGGCCGTCGATGGAGCCACGCTGTGGGCCGCAGGCAGGCAAGTCTGGGTACCCTGGTTCCCAAAACGCCGACACCTGTTATTATTAGTGCCAACCTTTCAGAACATGAAGAAGAAAGATTATTGAAGGTTCTGAAGAAGCACCGTGCTACTATTGGACATACTCTTGGTGATCTTAAGGGCACAAAATTAATATGGAACCTGATGCTAAACCCGTTGTTGATCACTAGCGGCATTTAAATCCTAAAATGAAAGAAGTGGTAAGAACAGAAATACTGAAGCTTCTGGAAGCAGGTATAATCTATCCCATAGCTGATAGTTGATGGGTAAGTCCCATTTATTGTGTCCCTAAAAGGGAGGTATTACCGTTGTTCCTAATGATAAGAATGAACTTATTCTACAAAGAATTGTCACTGGTTATAGAATGGTAATCGATTTTAGAAAATTAAATAAAGCTACTAGAAAAGATCATTACCCTCTGCCTTTTATTGATCAAATGTTATAAAGATTGTCTAAGCACACACACTTTTATTTCCTTGATGGATATTTCAGTTTTTCTCAAATTCCCGTCTTAGAACCTGATCAAGAGTAAACCACCTTTACTTGTCCTATTGGAACTTATGCTTATAGACGTATGCCTTTTGGTTTATGCAATGCACCTGCTACCTTTCAAAGATGTATGACTGCTATATTCTCTGATTTTCGTGAAAATATTGTTGAGGTTTTCATGGATGATTTTTCTGTTTACGGAACTTCTTTGGATGATTGCTTAAGCAAGTTTGACCGAGTTTTGCAGAGATGTGAGCAAACTAATCTTGTCTTGAATTGGGAGAAGTGCCACTTTATGGTTAACGAAGGTATTGTCTTGGGGCATAATATTTTTGAACGAGGTATTGAGGTGGATAAAGCTAAAGTTGATGCAATTGAGAAAATGCCATGCCCCAAAGATATTAAAGGTATTTGTAGTTTCCTCAGTCATGCTGGTTTCTATAGGAGGTTTATTAAAGACTTATCTAAAATTTGTAGGCCTCTTAGAAATCTTTTACAAAAGGATGTTCCATTTGTTTTTGATGATGATTGTGTAGACGCCTTTGAAACACTTAAGAAAGCCTTGATTTCTGCACCTATTGTTCAACCACCTGATTGGAACTTGGCTTTTAAAATTATGTGTGATGCTAGTGATTATGCTATTGGTGCTATTCTAGGACAAAGAGTTGGATAAGAAACTAAAAGTTATTCATTATGCAAGTAAAACTCTAGACAGTGCCCAACGCAATTATGCTACTACTGAAAAATAGTTCCTAGCAGTGGTGTTTGCTTGTGATAAATTTAGATCTTACAATGTTGATTCTAAAGTTACTATTCACACCGATCATGCTGCTATAAGATATCTTATGGAAAAGAAAGATGCTAAACCTAGACTCATTAGGTGGGTTCTCTTGCTTCAAGAAATTGACTTACATATCACTGATAGAAAGGGAGCTGAGAACCCCGTGGTTGATAACTTGTCTAGGCTAGAAAATGTTATTGATGACCCACAACCTATTAATGATAGTTTTCTTGATGAACACTTAGCTACAATAAATGTTTCTCATAACACTCCTTGGTATGCTGACTATGCTAATTATATTGTTGCCAAATATATACCACCTAGTTTCACATATCAACAAGAGAAAAATTCTTCTATGATTTAAGACAATACTTTTGGGATGATCCACATCTTTATAAAGGAGTAGATGGTATTATTAGACGTTGTGTACCTGAGCTTGAACAGGGACAAATCCTACGGAAATGTCACTCCAAAGCTTATGGAGGGCATCATGCGAGAGATAGAACTACTCACAAGGTATTGGAATCCGGTTCTTATTGGCCTTCTCTCTTCATGGATGCATGTAAGTTTGTTTTATCTTATGATGAATGTCAAAGAATTGGCAATATTGGTAAGCGTCAGGAAATGCCTATGAATTATTCTCTTGTTGTTAAACCACTTGATGTTTGGGGATTTGATTACATGGGAGCTTTTCCTTCCTCTAATGGATATACACACAGGTTGTTGTTGATTATGTTACTAAGTGGGTAGAAGATATTCCAACTAGTAGTGTTGATCACAACACCTCTATTAAAATGCTCAAGGAAGTCATTTTCCCAAGGTTTGGAGTCCCTAGATATTTAGTGACTGATGGTGGTTCACATTTTATTCATGGTGCTTTCCGTAAAATGCTTGCTTAATATGATGTCAACCATAGAATTGCATCACCCTATCATTTTCAGTCCAGTGGTCAAGTTGAATTTAGTAATAGAGAAATAAAGTTAATATTACAAAAAACTGTCAATAGGTCCCAGAAGAATTGGTCAAAGAAATTAGATGATGCTCTCTGGGCTTATAGAATAACATATAAAAATCCTCTGCGTATGTCTCCTTATAAAATGGTCTATGGAAAAGCTTGTCATTTGCCTATTGAGTTAGAACATAAAGCATATTGGGCAATTAAAGAACTCAACTATGATTTCAAACTTGCTGGTGAAAAGAGATTATTTGATATTAGCTCATTAGATGAATGGAGGACCCAGGCTTATGAAAATGCAAAGTTATTCAAAGAAAAAGTTAAAATATGGCATGACAAAAGAATCCAAAAGCGTGAGTTTAAAGTTGGAGAATATGTTCTTTTGTACAACTCTCGTTTCAAATTCTTTGCAGGCAAACTTCTATCCAAATGGGAAGGACCATATGTTATCAAGGAGGTTAATCAATTTGAAGCCATCAAAATAAATAATGTCGAAGGTACTAACCCAAAGGTTGTCAATGGGAAAATAATAAAACATTATATCTCACGTACGCCTATTAATGTTGAAAGCAATATTAATCAAACTATGACACCGAAAGAACACATAAAGGAAACCTTCCGGAATACTCCAGAATCGTGAAAAATAGGAGGTACGTGATACGGTAAGTAAACGGACTCCGAAAAATCCACAAAAATATTTTTTGTCAGTTTTGGAATATTTTAAAAATTAGGAAAATAATAACCTACCAGGAAGGTAACCCTGGTGGGCACAAGACACCTGGGCGCGCCTGGCGCAGGTGGGTTGTGCCCACCTTGGGTACCTTCGGGACTCCATTTTTCTTCCATTTGCTTGTTTCCCAAGATAAAAAAATCTTTATATACCCCCAACCCATTGACCTCCGTACCGCGGAGAAACCTTGTGTTTTCTTTTCTCACTATTTTCTGTCAGATAAGTCAAGTCGGGCATCATGTCTACTCCCTCCTCCAATAATGTAGAAGAGTATTCTTGGTTGATGAAGGTTGAATTGATGAGAGAAAAACCCAAAGAAGCCTTCAAGGGGGACAAGAGCAAGGAAGCTACTGGAAATCAAGCGCCGATGGTTGAGTAAGCCTTGCCCGCTGAGGAGGAAAAAGAATATATCCTTAAACCTTACTAGGATCATCTTACCCCCACTGAGATTGAAGCTTTTCAGATCATCGAAACGGTTCATGTGCAAAATAAATATCTTACTCGTGAAAATATTTTATTGCAAGAGCACATCATCGCCCTCCGTAGCGTCGTCCGTAGATTGGAGTATCTTTTGAGCCTAAAGGATGAGATTGCCACTACTTCATCACCACCACCTCCTTCTTCATCACCAAAGGAAAAGCGAGTATCGGGTATGGGCACTCCCCTTGGCTTGTGCCAAGCTTGGGGGAGGTGTCCTGATATCATATCACCTCCACTATCTTTTACCTTTACTTATCTCAGTTAGATCCATAGTTATCTTTTGCTTTAGATGAATAAAAGTTTAGTTCGATCCTTTATTTTCAAGTGTTTTCTTAGTGATCTATCCTTGTAATCATGTGCGAGATATATAATAAAGTTTAGTTTGAGTTTTGTTTTCTTTACTTCCATGTTCAATAAAAAGAAAGGAAACAAATGAAAAAGATCATATGCTAATCTTATGTTAAGTAATGACATCACATAAGGAAGATTATAAGTAGAAAAATTTATTAGAGATTGACAAACATAGCATTGGTCAATGATCCAATTCATGAAAGAATTAATAAGGGAAGAGAAGATTCACATGCAAATATTATATGCCAAAATTGTTGACGTTGGAGAAGGAAGACAACGTAATGATTTATGTTCATTCATATTCACATACAAGCTATATTGTCATACATCCTTTAACATGTGGTGCTTGCCCCCCATCTTTGCTAGCCAAAAATTCTGCACTAAGTAGAGATACCACTTGTGCATCCAAAATCCCTTAAACCCATATCTTGTATTGAGAGTCCACCATACCTACCTATGGATTGAGTAAGATCCTTCAAGTAAGTTGTCATCGGTGCAATAAGGCAATAAAAATTGCTTATAAAAGTGTTGGATCATTTAGTGTTAGAGAAAATTGAGCATTGCACAAACTTGTGATGGCAAAGAATAAAAGCGACACACCGCATAATTAAGGTTGCTAAAGAGATTGAGCATACAACCAAAAAGTGCATGGCAACCTCTGCTTCCCTCTGCGAAGGGCCTATCTTTTACTTTTATGTATTTACTTTTATGCAAGAGTCAAAGTATTTCCCTCTATTCCTTTTTATTTTCTCTTTTGGCAAGCATCATGTGGTGAGGAAAGATCTAGGCACATATATCCAGTTAGATATGGGTGGCATGAGTTATTATTGTTGACATCACCCTTTAGGTGAATATGTTGGGAGGCGAAACTATAAGCCCCTATCTTTCTATGTGTCTGGTTGAAACATTTTGCTCATGACTATGTAGTGAGTGTTAGCAATCATAGAAGAATATATGATGGTTGAGTATGTGGACTTGCCAAATGGCTCCGATGCGTAACCATTCCCTGAAAAGATGATGAACTACAGTTGCAAAGTTGACTGAGAACATAGTTTGTTACTTTTCAATAGAGTTTATGCTTTATACTTTGATGTTGTGATGAATAGCTACTTATTCATGAGAAGTTATATGATAGAAGTTTTATGATATAAGTTCTATGTTAAAGTTGTTGCTGCTACAATAATATACAAGATGCTTCTATGTCCGTATTTTTTTTCATCAACACCTCTCTCTCTCTCTCTAAGCATGTGGACATGTTTTTGATTTCAGTTTTTGCTCGAGGACAAGCTAAATCTAAGCTTGGGGGAGTTGATACGTCCATTTTGCATCATGTTTTCCTACTGTTATTTATAACGTTTTTATGCATAATAATGCTTTTTGGAGTAATTCTAATGTCTTTTCTCTCATAATATGCAAGGTTCCACAAAGAGGGACAATACCGGCATCTGGAATTCTGGACCTGAAAAAGCTACGCCAGGCCACCTATTCTGCACAACTCCAAATGAGCTGAAACTTCACGAGGATTTTTTATGGAATAAATAAGAATTATTGGAGCAAATAACCACTAGAGGAGTCCCACCAGGTTGGCACAACCCACCTGGGCGCACCAGACCCCCAGGCGCGCCCTGGTGGGTTGTGCCCTCCTCGGCCCAACTCCAGTGCCCATATTCTGGTATATAAGTCATTTTGACCTAGAAAAAAATGAGGAGAGGACTTTCGGGGCGAAGTGCCGCCGTCTCAAGGCGGAACTTGGGCAGGAGCACTTTTGCCCTCCGGCGGAGCGGTTTCGCCGGGGGAACTTCCCTCCCGTAGGGGGAAATCATCGTCATAATCATCACCAACAACTCTCCCATCTTGGGGAGCGCAACCTCCATCAACATCTTCAACAACACCATATCCTCTCAAACCCTAGTTCATCTCTTGTGTTCAATCTTTGTACCGGAACCTTAGATTGGAGCTTGTGGCTGACTAGTAGTGTGATTACATCTTGTAGTTGATTACTATATGGTTTATTTGGTGGAAGATTATATGTTCAGATCCATTATGCTATTTAATACCCCTCTGGTCATGAGCATGATTATCATTTGTGAGTAGTTACATTTATTCTTGAGGTCACGGGAGAAATCTTGTTGCAAGTAATCATGTGAACTTGATATGTGTTCGATATTTTGATGGTATGTATGTTGTGATTCCCTTAGTGGTGTCATGTGAACGTTGACTACATGACACTTCACCATACTTGGGCCTAAGGGAATGCATTGTGGAGTAGTTATTATATGATGGGTTGCGAGAGTGACAGAAGCTTAAACCCTAGTTTATGCGCTATTCCGTAAGGGGCTGATTTGGGTCCAAAAGTTTAATGCTATGGTTAGTATTCTTAATACTTTTCTCGTAGTTGCGGATGCTTGCAAGGGGGTTAATCATTACTAGGTGGTTTGTTCTAGTAAGAACAACACCTAAGCACCAGTCCATCCACATATCAAATTATCAAAGTAGCGAACACAAATCAAACCAACATGATGAAAGTGACTAGATGAAATTCCCGTGTACCCTCAAGAGCACTTTGCTTACATAAGAGACTGTTTTGGCCTGTCCTTTGCCTCAAAAGGATTGGGCTACCTTGCCGCACTTTTATTACTGTTACCGTTACTTGCTCGTTACAAATTACCTTGCTATCAAACTACTCGTTACTTATAGTCTCTGTGCTTGTAGACATTACCTTGCTGAAAACCGCTTGTCATTTCCTTCTGCTCCTCGTTGGGTTCGACACTCTTACTTATCGAAAGGACTATGATTGATACCCTATACTTGTGGGTCATCACCGCGTCATGTGCTGCAGGCAGGCAAGTCTGGGTACCCTGGTTCCCAGAACGTCGACAGTAGCCCCGGGGCCCAAGGCGCGCTCGGACTTGGTTTTGAGGCGAAGCCAAAGGCAAGGGCGAAGCGCAGCAGGCCCCAATCGCCTGCAGGCCAGGCTGACATGTGGTGCTTGATGGGATGTGGGCGTCTCCACTTCCCCACGCTGCCTCGGCAATTGCCCGACTTTACAACTGCCTGATGCATGTAGAAAGGCCATCATTGCCTGGGACGTGAGAGGCTGGCGGTTAGCCTTCCTCCAGCTATAAATGGGGAAAGGGGGCGGAGCCCCCAGCTCATCTTCATCTTCTTGCCGCGCCGTGCTAGAGCATCCATGGTGCTAGTGAAAAGGTTCTCCGCCGTGGAGAAGGGAAAAGCCTCGCAGGTAGAACCAGAGTTGCTCTCGTCGAAGAATAGGCATGGCTGCCCCGCGAGTCCTTCGTAGAGCCCATGACAGCGCGGCCTTGTCACAAACGCGCACTATCGGGTTTCCCCGTTAGCATTCATGATGGCGCGCATAGCCCTGACCATGGGAGCAGTCGTAAAAGTCATGGAAGAGAGAGTTGTAGGGAAGGACAAGCGATGGTCGCGCAGCCACCCTGCCCACAGGCCCATGCTGAAGGCACAACCCGCGAGTTTGTGGTTTGTGCGGCAATGCCACCGTGCACGTGGATCCAGCTCCCGTGGTTCCTGGCAAGGGAGATACCACTGAGGGGGCCCGTCGAGTTGTGGCTGTAGCATGACAGCTGCTGCAGCCAAGCCTCAGAGGCGGAGGTCGAGGTCATCGCCTCGGGCGACGTCTTCATGACTCGGGGATGGGGCGTGATCGCCCGTGCCTGCAACTCGGAGGGGAGGCATGGCATCCACTTCGAGTATGACGGGGCATCACGATCTTATTCAAGGTCTTTGTGGAGGATGGACGATGTCTAGAGTGCTGCCCCAGGGGAGACGAACAAGACGGTGGCTCCCTTCTAGGCCAACAAGGTGGTGAGGCCTCTGGCGGTGAACTTGCCCTTGGCCTTGTCCGCGACTCCTCCGACAGCAGCAGCACTTCCTCCGGACCAGGCTCGAGCGACGACGACAGCTACGATCCACCGCGCCACCGTGCCCGGGCCTAAGGAAGGAGTGGCGCCACCCTGACGTCGCTGGTGATGTTGCCGAGGCCATGGTCTCAGGAGGTTTTTTCTTTTGCTTCATTCCTGCGCGAAAATCATGATGGGCCCCGCATGGGTATGTAAGAACTGTGACGCTCGCACTTTAATGCTATCATTTCCAATCAATTTTCTATTTGCGCCTCTCGCTCTGGCATGGTTCCCCCCTTTCATTCTCGCGGTAGCTTAGTGCTCTACATCGGCACGACCCGGTCCCCAGGCAAGCTTCGGCCATCACTGGTATGCCAGGTCGCGATGCCATGGTCAAGGCCAGGAGATGAGCGGCCCAAGGTCCGGTAAGAGCCCCTGAGGCGCGATGCTCAGGAGGTCCACTTTGGTGCGCAAGTGGCTCCCGAAGGACTGAAAGGGAAGTTTCCTTGCCCGAGCGGGATCGCCATAGACAAAGCGTTGATCATGAGGTTCACGCCTGCGCGTGCAAGGTGACTTATCTTGGCGAGCCCACGGTGATTCCTTTGCTGCGAGGGCGAGCTTCTTGTGTGATGTTAGGCTATGCCCTTTTCCCGATGCCTCCTGCAGGGCTCCTACTACACCATCTCCCACGCTCGCTTGGGTGCTCTACGTCCTCGGGACCCGACTCTGGAGTGAGGCTCGGCCGTCGCTGGTATGCCAGGTCGCGATGCCGTGGTCAAGACCAGGGGCGAGGGCTCGAGGGGCGGTAAGAGCCCCTGAGGCACGGTGCTCAAGGGCCCCCCTTTAATGTGCAAGCGACTTGCACGAGAAAAGAGTGGCTGACCCCGAGGGGGTGCCCAGGGGTGTTGCGCCCCTTGGCACGCAGCGTGGTGCTGGTGAAGCCACCCATGGTACTTCTTGATGTCTACTATGCAACCTTCTTCTTGTAGACGTTGTTGGGCCTCCAAGTGCAGAGGTTTGTAGGATAGTAGCAAATTTCCCTCAAGTGGATGACCTAAGGTTTATCAATCCGTGGGAGGCGTAGGATGAAGATGGTCTCTCTCAAATAACCCTGCAACCAAATAACAAAGAGCTCTTGTGTCCCCAACACACCCAATACAATGGTAAATTGTATAGGTGCACTAGTTTGGCGAAGAGATGGTGATACAAGTGCAATATGCATAGTAGGTATAGGTTTTTGTAATCTGAAAATATAAAAACAGCAAGGTAGCAAGTGGTAAAAGTGAGCAAAAACGGTATTGCAATGCTTCGAAACAAGGCCTAGGGTTCATACTTTCACTAGTGCAAGTTCTCTCAACAATGATAACATAGTTAGATCATATAAAATTCCCTCAACATGCAACAAAGAGTCACTCCAAAGTCACTAATAGCGGAGAACAAACGAAGAGATTATTGTAGGGTACGAAACCACCTCAAAGTTATTCTTTTCGATCAATCCATTGGGCTATTCCTGTAAGTGTCACAAACAGCCCTAGAGTTTGTAGTAAAATAAGACCTAAATACACAAATCAACCAAAACTCTAATGTCACCTAGATACTCCAATGTCACCACAAGTATCCGTGTGTTTGATTATACGATATGCATCACACAATCTCAGATTCATCTATTCAACCAACACAAAGAACTTCAAAGAGTGCCCCAAAGTTTCTACCGGAGAGCCAAGATTAAAACGTGTGCCAACCCCTATGCATAAGTTCACAAGGTCACTAAACCCGCAAGTTGATCACCAAAACATACATCAAGTGAATGAATAGAATACCCCATTGTCACCGCGGGTAACCCACGCAAGACATACATCAAGTGTTCTCAAATCCTTAAAGACTCAATCCAATAAGATAACTTCGAAGGGAAAACTCAATCCATTACAAGAAGGTAGAGGGGGAGAAACATCATAAGATCCAACTATAGTAGCAAAGCTCGCGGTACATCAAGATCGTGCCAAATCAAGAACACGAGAGAGAGAGAGAGAGAGAGAGAGAGAGAGATCAAACACATAGCTACAGGTACATACCCTCAGCCCCGAGGGTGAACTACTCCCTCCTTATCATTGAGATGCCGGGATGATGAATATGGCCACCGGTGATGGATCCCCCCTCTGGCAGGGTGCCGGAACAGGGTCCCGATTGGTTTTTGGTGGCTACAGAGGCTTGCGGCGGCAGAACTCCCGATCTAGGTTTCTTTTCGGGGGTTTCTGTATTTATAGGAATTTTTGGTGTCAAGAACAAGTTAGGGGGGGTCACCGAGTCAGCCACGAGGTAGGGGGGCGCGCCCACCACCCTCGTGGTTGGCTCAAGACTCTTTTGGCCCAACTCTTTTGCTTCAGGGGCTTCTTTTGGTCCATAAAAAATCCACAAAACATGGCAGGTCAATTGGACTCCATTTGGTATTCCTTTTCTATAAAACTCAAAAACAAGGAAAAAACAGAAACTAGCATTGGGCTCTAGGTTAATAGGTTAGTCCTAAAAATCATATAAAATAGCATATAAATGCATATAAAACATCCAAGATGGATAATATAATAGCATGGAACAATAAAAAAATTATAGATACGCTGGAGAGTATCAAGCATCCCCAAGCTTAATTCCTGCTCGTCCTCGAGTAGGTAAATGATAAAAACGGAATTTTTGATGTGGAATGGCACCTAACATATTTATCAATGTAATCTTCTTTATTGTGGCAAGAATATTCAGATCCATAAGATTCAAAACAAAAATTTAGTATTGACATAAAAACAATAATACTTCAAGTATACTAACAAGGCAATTATGTCTTCTCAAAATAACATGGCCAAAGAAAGCTTATCCCTAAAAAATCATATAGTCTGGCTATACTCCATCTTCGTCACACAACATATTCAAATCATGCACAACCCCGATTTCAGCCAAGCAATTGTTTCATGTTTTAGTATTCTCAAACCTTTTCAACTTTCCCTCAATACATGAGCGTGAGCCATGGACATAACACTATAGGTGGAATAGAATGGTGGTTGTGGAGAAGACAAAAAGAAGGAGATAGTCTCACATTAACTAGGCGTATCAATGGTCTATGGAGATGCCCATCAACAGATATCAATGTGAGTGAGTAGGAATTGCCATGCAACGGATGCACTAGAGCTATAGTGTATGAAAGCTCAAAATGAAAGCACGTGGATGTGCATCCAACTTGCTTGCTCATGAAGACCTAGGGCATTTTAAGGAAGCCCATCGTTGGAATATACAAGCCAAGTTCTATAATGAAAAATCCCACTAGTATATGAAAGTGACAAAACAAGAGGATCTCTATCATGAAGATCATGGTGCTACCTTCAAGCACAAGTGTGGTAAAAGGATAGTAGCATTGCCCCTTCTCTCTTTTTCTCTCATTTTTTTATTGGCTTCTTTGGCCCCCTTTTTTTATTGGCTTCTTTGGCCTCTTTTTTTTATTTCCTCACATGGGACAATGCTCTAATAATGATGATCATCATACTTTTATTTACTTACAACTCAAGAATTACAACTCGATACTTAGAACAAAATACAACTATATGAATACCTCCGGTGGTGTACCGGGATGTGCAATGAATCAAGAGTGACATGTATGAAAGAATTATGAACGGTGGCTTTGCCACAAATACGATGTCAACTACATGATCATGCAAAGCAATATGACAATAATGAAACGTGACATAATAAACGGAACAGTGGAAAGTTGCATGGCAATATATCTCGGAATGGCTATGGAAATGCCATAATAGGTAGGTACGGTGGCTCTTCTGAGGAAGGTAAATGGTGGGTGTATAGTACCGGTGAAAGTTGTGTGGCACAAGAGAGGCTAGCAATGGTGGAAGGGTGAGAGTGTGTATAATCCATGGACTCAACATTAGTCATAAAGAACTCACATACTTATTGCAAAAATCTACAAGTCATCAAAACCATGCACTACATGCATGCTCCTAGGGGAAGGTTTGGTAGGAGTTAACCATCGCGCGATCCCGACCTGCACACAAAGGATGACAATCAAAGAAATACTTCATGCTCCAAATTTTTTACACAACGGTTCACCATACCTGCATGCTGCGGGACTCGCAAACCTCAACACAAGTATTTCTCAAGTTCACAATTACTCCACTAGCATGACTCTACTATCACCATCTTTATATCTGAAAACAATCATAAGTAATCAAACTTATCATAGTATTCAATGCACTTTATATGAAAGTTTTTATTATATCCCTCTTGGATGCATATCATATTAGGACTAAATTCATAACCTAAGAAAATTACCATGTTGTTTGAGACTATCAAAATAATATAAGTGAAGCATGAGAGTTCATCTATTTCTTCAAAATAAATCCACCGCCGTGCTCTAAAAAGATATAAGTGAAGCACTAGAGCAAACGACAAACTACTCCAAAAGATATAAGTGAAGATCAATGAGTAGTCGAATAATTATGTGACAATGAAGACTCTCTAACATAAAAGAATTTCAGATATTGGGATATTATTCAAACAGAAAGCAAAACAAAATAAAAGAAAATGACGCTCCAAGCAAAACACATATCATGTGGTGAATAAAAATATAGCTCCAAGTAAGGTTACCGATGAACGAAGACGAAAGAGGGGATGCCATCCGGGGCATCCCCAAGCTTAGGCTCTTGGTTGTCCTTGAATATTACCTTGGGATGCCCAAGCTTAGGCTCTTGCCACTCCTTATTCCATAGTCCATCGAATCTTTACCCAAAACTTGAAAACTTCACAACACAAAACTCAATAGAAAACTCGTAAGCTCCGTTAGTATAAGAAATAAATCACCACTTAGGTACTGTTGTGCACTCATTCTAAATTAATATTGGTGTTTTATCTACTGTATTCCAACTTATCCATGGTTCATACCCTCCGATACTACTCATAGATTCATCAAAATAAGCAAACAACACATAGAAAACAGAATCTGTCGAAAACAGAACAGTCTGTAGTAATCTATAACTCTCGAATACTTATGTAACTCCAAAAATTCTGAAAAAATAGTACCACCTGATTAATTTGTGCACCAATCAATAGAAAAAAGAATCAAGTCAAAAGTACGTTTGAATAAGATTTTGAAAATTATTTACTGAGCGCAAAAGTTTTTGATTTTCAACAGGATCAACACAACTATTACCACAAGCTATCCTAAAGGCTTTACTTGGCACTTTATTGAAACAAAAGCTATAAAACATGTTTAATACAATAGCTTAATCATGTGAACACACAAAAACAGTAAGGGTAAATGTTAGGCTGTCTCCCAACAAGCGCTTTTCTTTAATGCCTTTTTAGCTAGGCATGATGATTTCAATGATGTTCACATAAAAGATAAGAAACTGAAACCTAAAGAGAGCATCATGAAGAATATGACTAGCACATTTAAGTCTAACCCACTTCCTACACATAGGGATTTGTGAGCAAACAACTTATGGGAACAAGAATCAACTAGCATAGGAAGGCAAAACAAGCATAGCTTCAAGATTTTCAACACATAGAGAGGAAACTTGATCTTATTGCAACTCCTACAAGCATATATTCCTCCCTCATAATAATTTTCAGTAGAATCATGAATTAATTCAACAATATGACTATCACATAAAGCATTCTTTTCATGATCTACATGCATAGAAATTTTACTACTCTCCACATAAGCAAAATTCTTCTCATGAATAATAGTGGGAGTAAACACAACAAAATAACTATCATGTGGGGCATAATCCAATTGAAAATTAAAATCATGATGACAAGTTTCGTGGTTATAATTGTTCTTTATAGCATACATTTCATCACAATAATCATCATAGATAGGAACTTCATTCTCATAATCAATTGGAACCTCTTCCGAAATGGTGGAATCATTAAAAAATAAAGTCATGACCTCACCAAATCCACTTTTCTCATTATAATAAGATTCAACATCCTCCAAAATAGTGGGATCATTACTTCCTAAAGTTGACACTCTTCCAAACCCACTTTCATCAATATAATCATCATAAATAGGAGGCATGCTATCATCATAATATATTTTCTCATTAAAACTTGGAGGGCTAAAAATATCATATTCATCAAACATAGCATCCCCAAGCTTGTGGCTTTGAATATCATTAGCATCATGGATATTCAAGGAATTCATACTAACAACATTGTAATCATGCTCATCATACAAAGATTTTATGCCAAACATTTTATTGCACTCTTCCTCTAACACTTTTGGCACAATTATTGAACTCCTTATTTTTACGAAAGACATTAAAAAGATGAAGCATATGAGGCACCATCGATTCCATTTTTTTGTAGTTTTCTTTTACAGACTAAACTAGTGATGAAACAAGAAACTAAAAGATTCAATTGCAAGATCTAAAGATATACCTTCAAGCACTAACCTCCTCGGTAACGGCGCCAGAAAAGAGCTTGATGTCTACTATGCAACCTTCTTCTTGTAGACGTTTTTGGGCCTCCAAGTGCAGAGATTTGTAGGACAGTAGAAAATTTCCCTCAAGTGGATGACATAAGGTTTATCAATCCATGGGAGGCGTAGGATGAAATGCTCTCTCTCAAACAACCCTGCAACCAAATAACAAAGAGTCTCTTGTGTCCCCAACACACCCAACACAATGGTAAATTGTATAGGTGCACTAGTTCGGCGAAGATATGGTGATACAAGTGCAATATGGATAGTAGATATAGGTTTTTGTAATCTGAAAAATATAAAAACAGCAAGGTAGCAAGTGGTAAAAGTGAGCGAAAACGGTCTTGCAATGCTTCGAAACAAGGCCTAGGGTTCATACTTTCACTAGTGCATGTTCTCTCAATAATGATAACATAATTAGATCATATAAAAATCCCTCAACGTGCACCAAAGAGTCACTCCAAAGTCACTAATAGCGGAGAACAAACGAAGAGATTATTGTAGGGTAGGAAACCATCTCAAAGTTATTCTTTCTGATCAATCCATTGGGCTATTCCTATAAGTGTGACAAACAGCCCTAGAGTTCGTAGTAAAATAACACCTTAATACACAAATCGACCGAAACCCAAATGTCACCTAGACATTCGAATGTCACCACAAGTATCCGCGGGTTTGATTATATGATATGCATTACACAATCTCAAATTCATCTATTCAACCAACACAAAGAATTTCAAAGAGTGCCCCAAAGTTTCTATCGGAGAGTCAAGATTAAAACGTGTGCCAACCCCTATGCATAAGTTCACAAGGTCACTGAACCCGCAAGTTGATCACCAAAACATATATCAAGTGAATCAATAGAATACCCCATTGTCACCACGGGTATCCCACGGAGGACATACATTAAGTGTTCTCATTTCTCAAATCCTTAAAGACTCAATCCAATAAGATAAGTTCAAAGGGAAAACTCAATCCATTACAAGAAGGTAGAGGGGGAGAAACATCATAAGATCCAACTATAGTAGCAAAGCTCGCGGTACATCAAGATCATGCCAAATCAAGATCACGAGAGAGCGAGAGATCAAACACGGAGCTACTGGTACATACCCTCAGCCCCAAGGGTGAACTACTCCCTCCTCATCATGGAGAGCGCCGGGATGATGAAGATGGCCACCGGTGATGGATCCCCCCGGCAGGGTGCCGGAATAGGGTCCTGATTGGTTTTTGGTGGCTACAGAGGCTTGCGGCGGCGGAACTCCCTATCTAGGTTTCTTTTGGGGGGTTTCTGTATTTATAGGAATTTTTGGCGTCGGGAACAAGTCAGGGGGGGGTCTCCAAGTCAGCCACGAGGTAGGGGCGCGCCCTCCACCCTCGTGGTTACCTCGGGACTCTTCTGGCCCAACTCTTTTGCTTCAGGGGCTTCTTCCGGTCCATAAAAAATCCACAAAAATTGGCAGTTCAATTGGACTCCGTTTGGTGTTCCTTTTCTGTAAAACTCAAAAACAAGGAAAAAACAGAAACTAGCACTGGGCTCTAGGTTAATAGGTTAGTCCCAAAATCATATAAAATAGCATATAAATGCATATAAAACATCCAAGATAAAAAATTATAGATAGAGACGTATCAAGCATCCCCAAGCTTAATTCCTGCTCGTCCTTGAGTAGGTAAATGATAAAAATAGAATTTTTGATGTGGAATGGTACCTAACATATTTATCAATGTAATCTTCTTTATTGTGGCAAGAATATTCAGATCCATAAGATTGACAACAAAAGTTTATTATTGACATAAAAACAATAATACTTCAAGCATACTAACAAGGCAATTATGTCTTCTCAAAATAACATGGCGAAAGAAAGCTTATCCCTACAAAATCATATAGTATGGCTATGCTCCATCTTCGTCACACAAATATTCAAATCATGCACAACCCCGGTTTCAGCCAAGTAATTGTTTCATGCTTTAGTATTCTCAAACTTTTTCAACTTTCGCGCAATACATGAGCATGAGCCATGGACATAACACTATAGGTGGAATGGAATGGTGGTTGTGGAGAAGACAAAAAGAAGGAGATAGTCTCACATCAACTAGGCGTATCAATGGGCTATGGAGATGCCCATCAACAGATATCAATATGAGTGAGTAGGGATTGCCATGTAACAGATGCGCTAGAGCTATAAGAGTATGAAAGCTCAAAAAGAAACTATGTGGGTGTGCATCCAACTTGCTTGCTCATGAAGACCTAGGGCCGAACGGCATGCAGACATAGCTGCAGGGGTAGCCCTCACTTTGGCCAATGTGGGACGACCAGAAGAGCTCCTGAGAAGCAGCCCTGTTAAAGCCTGGGATGTTGACGCTGACGCACAGCTCGCCACCCATGTTAGGGGCGACAACTACACTTGATGCGGGGCGACGCTCGCCACGCATGGCTCGCGCCTCCTGAAGCTCTTCACTCGTCTTGTTGATGAACTCCTGAGCGCCTGGCGCCTCGCGCCTTGATCATGGAGGCGCGCATCAAAGCATGCCCGCACGTGATGCCCGAACGCCTCCCTAGTGACACTGGTCATGTCAGAGGCCTTCCAGACAAGAGCCCCCGAGCCCATCCTGAGAGGGGAGTCAGGCGCACCTTCCTATGTGAGAGGGAAGGGCACCCCAGCAGTGGGCGCGGGGCCCGAGGCATGATCGTTGGGCGCCCCAGCCTCTTGACGGTCCTTGGGGAGGAGTTGCTTCTTCTTCTTGGGGATGGCCTCAGGAGGTGGGGTGGCACCCTCGCCATCTGAGTTCTCGACTGCCGCAGCTTGGTAGGTGCGCTCGAGGGAGCACCTCGCATCCTTTTCGTCGCAAGCGACTGTGATGACACCAGCACTTCCTGGCATCTTGAGGACATTGTATTCATGGTGAGTCACTGCCATGAACTTGGCAAGGGCCGGATACCCGAGGATGGCATTGTAAGGTGGGAGAATGTGGGCGATGTCGAAGTCGATGAGCTCGGTGTGGTAGTTGTCACGCTTGCCGAAGGTGATAGGGAGGCGAATCTGCCCTATGGGGATGGTGGAGCCATCGGTCACCCCTGAGAAAGGCTTGGTGGGCAGAAGCTAGTCATATGGCACCTGGAGCGTCTCAAACATCTCGACGTAAAGAATGTTGAGCCCCGCGCCACCGTTAATGAGGATTTTGGTGACGAGGACGTTGCTGATGGTCTTCGCGCAAAGCATCGGGAGCGCGCCAGCAGCGGCTGAGCACTTGAGCTGGTCCGTAGAGTCAAAGGTGAAGGTGAAAGCACAAGTGCTCCCTAGGTGGTTTTGGTAATTAATGACAACATATCTCTTGTTGGACTAACACTTTTATCTATTATATTTCAGATAAGTTCAATAATGGAGTCGCATGGACTAAAGGATGTGGGAACTCCTTCAAGATGCTAAGGACAAAGGATTGGCTCAAGCTTGAACCTCAAGACTCTTCTTTTTACATTTTAGTGGTCCAAGATCACATTGAGTCTATAGGAAAAGCCAATACTATCAAGGAGGGATGAGGTGTTGCTTAATGAGCCTCTTGCTTCATGTGCTTAGTGATATGCTCCAAAACCCTCAACTACTTTCCCATTTCCACAAATGACCTAAACCCAAAGCCAAAATCGGTCACACCGAAACTTCCTATCCGGCGCCACCGATTCCATAAGTCATAGCCACTGCCACAAACCCTAAGCAAATCGGTCTTACCGATAGGGATCTCGGTCTCACCTAGATGGGATTGTAATCTCTCTGTGTATGTCCATTATCAAATCGGTCTCACTGAGTTGGAGCAATCAGTACTACCGAGATTACAATGCAAACTCTCTGGAAACTTATTACCAAAATCGGTCCCACCGAGTTTGAGTAATCGGTCCCACCGAGTCTGCCTGACCAACTCTCTGGAAAGCTTATTACCAAAATCGGTCCCACCGAGTTTGTGTAATCGATCTTACCGA
Source organism: Aegilops speltoides (assembly GCA_021437245.1). Taxonomy (NCBI): domain Eukaryota; kingdom Viridiplantae; phylum Streptophyta; class Magnoliopsida; order Poales; family Poaceae; genus Aegilops; species Aegilops speltoides. The sequence continues at coordinate 292,033,877 of CM038141.1, forward strand.
GCTTACGTTATACCCTAACCCTAACCATATCGGTCTCACCGAGTTGCATTTCGGTCCCACCGAAAACCCTAACGGTCACATTATTTGCTGAACCGGTCTGACCGAGTTTAACGATTCGGTCCCACTGAGTTTGGCAAGTTGTGTGTAACGGTTAGATTTTGTGTGGAGGCTATATATACCCCTCCACCTCCTCTTCATTCGTGGAGAGAGCCATCAGAACGAACCTACACTTCCAACTTACCATGTGTTGAGATCAAGATATTCCATTCCTACCATATGAATCTTGATCTCTAGCCTCCCCAAGTTGCTTTCCACTCAAATCTTCTTTCCACCAGATCCAAACCCATTGAGAGAGAGTTGAGTGTTGGGGAGACTATCATTTGAAGCACAAGAGCAAGGAGTTCATCATCAACGCACCATTTGTTACTTCTTGGAGAGTGGTGTCTCCTAGATTGGCTAGGTGTCACTTGGGAGCCTCCGACAAGATTGTGGAGTTGAACCAAGGAGTTTGTAAGGGCAAGGAGATCGCCTACTTCGTGAAGATCTACCGCTAGTGAGGCAAGTCCTTCGTGGGCGACGGCCATGGTGGGATAGACAAGGTTGCTTCTTCGTGGATCCTTCTTGGGTGGAGCCCTCCATGGACTCGCGCAGCTGTTACCCTTCGTGGGTTGAAGTCCCCATCAACGTGGATGTACGATAGCACCACCTATCGGAACCACGCCAAAAACATCCGTGTCTCCAGTTGCGTTTGAATCCTCCAAACCCTTCCCTTTACTTTCTTGCAAATTGCATGCTTTACTTTCCGCTGCCCATATACTCTTGCATGCTTGCTTGATATGTATTGTGATTGTTAAAATTGTGCTTAAGCTCCACTCAAACCAAGAGAATCTTAAAAAAATGCAACTTTGGCACTTAGCGTCTAATCACCCCCCCCCCCCTCTAGACACCTCTTCTCAAGGTCCTACAGAAGGTGCACTTGAACCACCTGTGGTTGCACGACGCCTCAAGCTTGAGGAGAGCTGCATTGACCTCACGAGGGAACTGCTTGAAGATGTGATGAGAGGCGGGGGCCTGAGCACCACCCAGGATGCATGCAATCGCGTGCGGCTCCTGGAATCCCCCAGCCCCATCATCTTGGCAGTTGTCGCCGTTCCTCCTTGGCGGCGGTGGCAGCGAAGGGAGGCTGGCATTGCCCTGAGTACGGTTCTCACGAGGTTGGTCACGCCACGGGCCGTCGCGGGGCTGGCCCTGCAAGCGGTCCTCACGAGGCTGATCGCACAAGTCTTGGTGGGGGTCACGGTTGTCCCAGCGGCCTCCATCGCGGCCTCCTTCACGGCCATAGCCGCGGTCGCCGCGGTCGGGGCGGCGGCCGAGATGCCCGTCTCGGATTGCCCTTAACCCCTGGCAGTCGTTGGTGTTGTGGCTGTGGACATTGTGGAAGATGCAGAACGAGCGGTTGCCCCTGGAGGATTCACCGTGGTCGCAGCCGCGCTTCATCTCAGGTTCAGCCACAAGCACAGTGGGGCCCTTGTGCTTTACCTCCTTAGCCTTGGCCTTATTGTCCTCAGGATCGACCTCTGGATGCTCCAGGAGGGACAGGCGACCTTCCTATGCTCTCGTGCATCTGGCGGACATGTTGAACATCTCCAGCGCTGAGCACAAGTCCTCGTGGATGGCGAGCTCCTCCTTCATCTTGACATCCCGTACGCCATCAGAGAACGCTGAGATGATGGCCTTGTCCAACACCTTCAAGATCTTGAGGCGAACATTCATGAAGTGTTGTATGTACTTGCGCAAGGTCTCGCCTGGTTGCTGCTTTATTCGCAGCAGGTCGCCTGCTGCAGGAGCGCAGTCGCGAGTGCCCTGGAAGTTGGTGATGAAGCACTCGCGCAGCTCGTCCCAGGAGGAGATCGACCCCATCGGAAGGTTTAGGAGCCAAGAACGCGCACAATCTTTGAGGGCCATGGGAACCAGTTCGCCATGACCTTGTCTTTGCCATTCGCCGCCTCAATGCTCAGCTTGTAGAGCTGGAGGAACTTGGCAGGGTCAGGGGTGTCGTCGTAGCATGGAGGGAGATCCGGCTTGAAATTTTCGGGACAAACAACACAGCACAGCTTTGGGCTGAAAGCACGCCATCCAGCCGCACTCACAGGTGCAGGTTGCATGGGGGGAGCTTGGTCTTGAAGCCCATGCACCACAGACTTTGGTGGCGTGAGGTCTTGGTGCTGGCGCTGAGGCGCCGATAGCGCGCACGCAGTGACCAGTGGTGCTGCACCACCTGGCAGCTTGCCTCATCGCGCACCGGTGTCCTGCACGGCGGGTCGCGTTGGGGCGCATCGTGCTGGGGCTCGGGCATGATGTTGCGCTGAGGAGGAGGAGGCGCGACATGGGCCACATCGCCCGCCTGGGACAGCGGGGGACGCAACGAGCGAGACGGCGCAGGGGCCTCTGCGGTGCCGCTGACGAGCTCGGCGATGCGGCCTAGCCAGTCTATGTAGAGGTCGTTGGCCGGACGATAGAGCAGTAGTTCACGTGCCATGAGCAGTGTAGCCTGCGCGTTCGCCGGCCCGCAACTAGCGTGAGAAGACGACGCAGTGGCTGGGGTAGGCGACGGAATGGCGGTGCGGCCATCACACCGCACGGAGTGTGGCAGCTGATACGTCTCCAACGTATCTATAATTTTTGATTGTTCCATGCTGTTATATTATCATTCTTGGATGTTTTATAATCATTTTATAGTCATTTTATATCATTTTTTGGTACTAACCTATTGACATAGTGCCAAGTGACAGTTGCTGTTTTCTGTATGTTTTTTACATCGCAGGAAATCAATATAAGACTGAGTCCAAATGCCACGTAACTCTACGATGATTTTTTATGGACCAAAAGGAAGAAGTTGGGCCCTGGTTGCACCTGGGGGGAGTCCCGAGGAGGGGACAACCCACCAGGGTGCGCCAGGAGGCCCAGGCGCGCCCTGGTGGGTTGTGCCCACCTCGGGTGCCCGCCCAGACCACCTCTTTGCTCTATAAATACCCCAATATTCCATAAACCCTAGGGGAGTTGACAAAATATTCATCCAGCCACCGCAGAGTCTGGAACCATCAGATCCAATCTAGACACCATCATGGAGGGGTTCACCACTTCCATTGGTGCCTCTCCGGTGATGCGTGAGTAGTTCTTTGTAGACCTACGGGTCCGTAGTTAGTAGCTAGATGGCTTCCTCTCTCTCTCTCTCTCTCTCTCTCTCTCTCTCTCTCTCTCTCTCTTGATTATCAATACAATGGTCTCTTGGAGATCCATATGATGTAAGTCTTTTGGCGGTGTGTTTGTTTGGATCCGATGAACTTTGAGTTTATGATCAGATCTATGTTTTCATCCATGAAAGTTATTTGAGTCTTCTTTGATCTCTTATATGCATGATTGCTTATAGTCTCTTATTTCTTCTCTGATATTTGGGTTTTGTTTGGCCAACTTGATCTATTTATCTTGCAATGGGAAGAGGTGCTTTGTAGTGGGTTTGATATCCCAGTGACAGAAAGGGAACCGACACGTATGTATCGTTGCTACTAAGGATAACAAGATGTGATCTATATCTACTGCAATAGAAAAATGGATCTCATCTACACCATGTCATCGTTCTTATTGCATTACTCCATTTTCTCATGAACTTAATACACTAGATGCATGCTGGATAGCGGTCGATGTGTGGAGTAATAGTAGTAGATGTAGGGAGGAGTTGGTATACCAATCTTGGACGTGATTCCTATATAACGATCGTTGCATGGATATCGTCATGATTATTTGAAGTTCTATCAATTGCCCAACAGTGATTGTTTTCCCATCATTTGCTATTTTTCTCGAGAGAAGATACTAGTGAAACCTACGCCCCCCGGGTCTCTTTTCATCATATTTTCCTTTGTGATCTATTTTCTCTTGCATTTATTTTCAGATCTATTAAACCAAAAATACAAAATACCTTGCTGCAATTTATTTGTTACGCGATCCATTTATACTATCTACAAATTTACCTCACGTCCTTTGCCTATCTTGAGGCGTCGTACCCCGAAAGGGATTGACAACCCTTTTAACACGTCGGGTTGCGAGGTGTTGTTCTTTGTGTGCAGGGGCTGTTTACATTGTGTTGCTTGGTTCTCCTACTGGTTCGATAACCTTGGTTTCCTACCTTAGGGAAATACCTACCACCACTGGGCTGCATCATCCCTTCCTCTTTGGGGAAATACCGACGTAGCTTCAAGCGACATTAGTAGCAACGGATCCTGCTGCTCGTGAGCCACAGGACCGGTGGCGGCGTTGGCCACAGGGGAAGGAGAGCGGCGAGGAGCGCCATTTCCCACGGGTGCCGTCTGAGCGACTTTAGTGGCCCAAATATATCTGCACAGACACGACGACCGCCAGCCATAGGAACAACGGAACGGCGGCGGAGCAAACAATGGTAGAGAATCTTCGACACGCCCCTACCTGGCACGCCAAATGTTGGATTCAGGGCTCCGCAGACCCAAGAAAGGTTTGAACTATGGGGAGTGTGCGAAGAACTCAACCTATCCAGTCAACCGACTAGTCGCCCTACGGCCTAGCTCGATGAACGAGGAAGAAGATGGATTCAGCAGTTTAGCCGGGTTTGGGCCACCTTGCGATGTAAGACCCTACTCCTGCTTTGTGGTGGATTTGCCTCATGATGTGCTGAGGATGAACAAGTACAAGGTATGAACAACCTCGTGAGGTATACTATGGTGAGGGAATGAATTGAGAGGTTCGGATCGGGGATCCGGAACCCTCTCTATGGTGGTGGCTAACCTATACTTATAGTGGCCTCGGTCCTCTTCCCCAAAAATGTAGGCGGGAAGGGATCCCATAGTGGCCAATTTGAAAGGGGACAAGCAGTACATCTTATCCTAACAAAAGGTGGTGTTGGCCTACAAAGTTTCTGACCGTGATGCTGTGGTGGGCTTGATGATGACATCCGTCTTGCCGTCCTAGTGCTCTTGGTCTCGTTGCACTAGAATGGAAACATTTGCCTGATTTCTCGGGAACCCGCGTCTGCGCTTGCCTCCTTAGCACCAAAGAGGAAACTGTCTTCTCTACGCCCGCTGGTGCATGCCTGGCCTTGGTCGTCATGGATTGCGTCACCTCATGAGGTTGGGCACCAACATAGGAATCTCCACTCCTCAGGAGCAGCCTGCAAAGGAGGCCGCTCCCTCAGGAGGTCTTGGCATCGTCGGCCTCGCGAGGCTTGGCCCCTTATGAGGGTCTTGTCTTGACAATCTTGTAGATGGGTCGTACCAGGCCGCTGATGGAGCCACGTCATGGGCCGCAAGCAGGCAAGTCTGGGTACCCTGGTTTCTAGAACCTCAACAAATTTATACTTTTAATCAATAAAGTTTGAAAATCGAAAGTCAAAAGAAAAAGCACGCACAAGGGACTCGGTGCCTCGCATCTCCGTGTCCCAAATCCTCTCCCAGCTCGTTATGTGTAATCCAAGATAACGGTTAGCCTCGGTTTGTGATCTAAACACTCTTATAATTTTATGGAGGGATTACTAATTATAGTTGTATTTATGTACTAATATACAACATACAAATAGCTTTGAATATTGGTTGTCGTATGGAGGTGATCCAAGAATAGAGAGATGGCAAATATGACATATGAGTGATGTTTATCATTGGATCTCCTCCTATTTCACAAGACTTCGTCACATGTAATATTTTAAAGATGTTAGAGCATCTCTAGTAACTACCATGTTTTAGGGTAGTAAACTCTCGCTTTCTTCCGCTTTAAATCAAACCCAATATTCAACAATGAATACACACTGGATAATAAAATTTACCCAATTATCCTGGAAACCCGGCTTCAGCATGATCTCCTTCACAAAAGGCCATTCAACCCTATCGCAAGCTTTATGCATATCAAGTTTGATTGTGCGCAAGCCATCTTTCTCTTACCTTTTATTTTAGTAAAACACTCATAAGCCACTAAAACACAAATCCATTGTTGTGTTATGTTAGCCAACAGGCATATCAAAGTCTCACCTCAATGCCTTGCTTGTTCTTTTGGTCCAGAAGATACACATCATGTGTTATTTATCTGTTACAAAGAAAGAGATGTTTGGACAAGGTTGGGTTTCGACGAAATAATCATGAGAGTATGTGAATTCGATCATACGGACGAGGCAGTCCTGAGTACTTACTTCTTATGCCTGAGCAGGATTTATCTTCTGTGGAGATTTTGAAAACTCGAGAGATGATCAGCATCACTACCTAGCATCTGCGGTGGGAAGGACGTAAACATATCCATGAGTAAATAACCCAGAGCGCCTCTCAGATTTCTTGGATTCGAGCACTTACAACAAATTATGATATTGTTCCTCTCCAAGAATGACAATAAAAAGATAGGGTTGGAGTCCTCCACTTGTGGATTTTGTAAAGCTCAATGTTGATGCATCCTTTGTTGGAAAATATGCCCTAGAGGCAATAATAAATTGGTTATTATCATATTTCCCTCTTCATGATAATCGTTTATTATCCATGCTAGAATTGTATTGATCAGGAACTCAGATACATGTGTGGATACATACACAACAACATGTCCCTAGTGAGCCTCTACTAGACTAGCTCATTGATCAAAGATGGCTATATTTTCCTACCAATAGACATGAGTTGTCATTTGATAACGGGATCACATCTTTAGGAGAATTATGTGATGGACAAGACCCAAACTATAAACGTAGCATATGATCGTGTCAAGTTTATTGCTATCATTTTCTGCATGTCAAGTATGTTTCTATTACCATGAGATCATGCAACTCACTGACATCGGAGGTGTACCTTGTGTGTACCAAACATCGCAACATAACTGGGTAACTATAAAGGTGCTCTACAGGTATCTACGAGGGTGTCTGTTGAGTTGGCATGGATCAAGACTGGGATTTGTCACTCCGTATGACGGAGAGGTATCTCACGGCCCACTCGGTAATACAACATCATAATGAGTTTGCAAGCAATAAGACCAATGAGTTAGTCACGGGGTCTTGTATTATGGAATGAGTAAAGAGACTTGCCGGTAACGATATTGAACTAGGTATGGAGATACCAATGATCGAATCTCTGGCAAGTAACATATACCGATAGACAAAGGGGACTACATACGGGATTAGCTGAATCCTTGACATCGAGGTTCGACCGATAAGATCTTCGTAGAATATGTAGGAACCAATATGGGCATCCAGGTCCCGCTATTGGTTATTGACCGTAGAGGTGTCTCGGTCATGTCTGCATAGTTCAAAAATCCGCAGGGTCTACACACTTAACATTTGACGACGATATAAGTATATTTGAGTCATTATGGTGGCTACTGAAGGTTGTTCGTTGTCTCGGATGAGATCCCGGACGTGATGAGGAACTCCGGAATGGTCTAGAGGTGAATATTGATATATTGGATGAAGGGTACTGGAGTCCGTAATTGTTTTGGGGGTACCGGGTGATGACCAACGTGACCGAAAGGGGTTTCGAGGGGCCCCGACAAGTATTGGGGGGCCTCATGGGCCAAGGGAAGGGGGAAAACCAGCCCACCCCATCTCAGGTAACCAGAAGGGATGGGGGCGCTCCCCTAGGGCAGCCACCCCCTTTGCCTTGGGGGCCATGGCTCTTGGGGGGGTGGGGGGAGGCGCACCAAAACCCATCTAGGGTTTCCCTGGTGGCCGCCGGCCCCCTAGGGAACCCTAGGGTTCCCCCTCCTCCTCCCTTCCCCATATATATAGAGGGGTAGAGGGAGGGCACCCGCACCCATCTATGCCATGGTGCTGCCGTCCCTCTCCCTCGTAGTCCTTCTTCTTCTCCATGAGGCTTGGCGAAGCCCTGCTGAGATTCCTCCACCACCACCGCGACCACGCCATCGTGCTGGTGGAGGACTCGACCTACTAATTCACCATCACTCGCTGGATCGAGGAGGTGAAGGCATCATCAAGCCGTACGTGTGTTGAATGCGGAGGTGTCGTCCGTTCGGCACTAGATCGGGAGTTCGCGGGATGGATCATGATTGGATCGCGAAGACGTTCGACAATATCAACCACATTTCTTAACGCTTCCGCCTAGCGATCTACACGGGTATGTAGATGCAATCTCTCCTCTCGTAGATGTTCGTCTCCTAGAATAATCTTGGTGAGCATAGGAATTTTTTTTGTTTCCCATGCAACGTTCCCCAACAGTGGTATCAAGCGCTAGGTCTATGCGTAGATGACATCACGAGTAGAACACAAAGGAGTTTGCGGGCGTTGATATTCAGATTGCTTCCTTCCTTGGTCTTTTTTTGATTCGGCGGTATTGTGGGATGAAGCGGCGTCCATGTACATGAGACCGGCTCCATCAACTGATATGTGACTTTGTTGCATAAAGATGGCTGGCGGGTGTCTGTCTCTCCCACCTTAGTTGAATCGGATTTGACAAAGGCAGTCCTTGTAGAAGGTTATATAGCAACTTGCATATAACCATTGTGGCTTTGCGTAGGTAAGAATCGTTCTTGCTAGATACCCATAGCAGCCACGTAAAACATGCAACAACAATTAGAGGACGTCTAACTTGTTTTTGCAGGGTATGTTGTGATATGATATGGCCAAAGACATGATGAAATATATTTGATGTATGAGATGATCTTGTTTGTAATAGTTTGTATTGACTTGCATGTCGATGCATACGGCAACTGGCAGGAGCCATAGGGTTGTCTTTAATTATTGTATGACCTGCGTGTCAATCATTAAGCGCTATGTAATGCCTTACTTTATCGCTAAGCGGTAGCAATAGTAGTATAAGCATGTTGGCGTGACAACCCCGATGGTGGCACGATGATGGAGATCATGGTGTCATGCCGGTGACGATGAAGATCATGTCGGTGCTTTGCGGATGGAGATGAAAGCACAAGTTGATGGCCATATCATGTTACTTGGGATTTGCATGTGATGTTAATCCTTTTATGCATCTTATTTTGCTTAGGACGATGGTAGCATTATAAGGTGATCCCTCACAAAAATTTCAAGATAAAATTGTGTTCTTCCCGAGTGTGCACCGTTGTAGAAGTTCATCGTTTCGAAGCACCATGTGATGATCGGGTGTGATAGACTCTACGTTCATATACAATGGGTGCAAGCCAGTTTTGCACATGTGGAACATTGGGTTAAACTTGATGAACCTAGCATGTACAAACATGGCCTCGGAACACAAGAGACCGAAAGGTCGAACACGAGTCATATAGTAGATATGATCAACATGGAGATGTTCAGCATTGCAACCACCTCATCTCATGTGATGATCGGACTTGGGTTAGTGAATATGGATCATGTTACACTCAGAAAACCAGAGGGATGTTGATTTGAGTGGGAGTTCTTAAGTAATATGATTAATTGAACTCATTATCATGAACAATAGTTTAAGTTGTCTTTGCAGATTATGTTTTAGATCAATAGCTCGTGCTGTAGCTCCCTATTTTAATACATTCCTAGAGAAATACTAAGTTGAAAGATATTGTAAGCAATTATGCGGACTAGGACCATAGTTTGAGGATTGTCCTCAGTGCTGCACAAAAGGCTTATGTCCTTGATGCACCGCTCGGTGTGCCAACCCCTCTAGCATTGTCTATGGATGTTGTGAACATCTGGTCGACACGTTCTGATGACTACTTGATAGTTTAGTGCGCCATGATTTACGGGTTAGAATCGGGGCTCCAAAGACATTTTGAACACCATGGAACATATGAGATGTTCCAAGAGTTGAAATTGGTATTTCAGGATCATGCCCGTGTTGATAGGTATGAGACCTCTGACAAGTTCTTTGCCTACAAGATGGAGGAGAATAGCTCATCCAGTGAGCATGTGCTCAGAATGTCTGGGTGCTATAACCGCTTGAATCAAGTGGGAGTTAATATTCTAGATAAGATAGTGATTGACAGAGTTCTCCAGTCACGGCCACCAAGCTACTAGAGCTTCGTGATGAACTATAACATGTAAGGGATGGAGATGATCCTGGAGCTATTCACGGTGCTTAAGGCCGTGAAGGTAGAAATCAAGAAGGAACATCAAGTGTTGAGGATTAACAAAACCACTGGTTTCAAGAAGGGCAAGGGCAAGAAGGGAAACTTCATGAATGGCAAGCCAGTTGCCGCTCCAGTGAAGAAACCCAAGGTTGAACCCAAACCCGAGACTAAGTGCTTCTACTGTAAGGGGAACAATCACTGGTAGCGGAACTACCCCAATAGATAAGAAGGCTGGCAACTTCAACAAAAGTATATTGGATATACATGTTATTGATGTGTACCTTACTAGTACTCCTAGTAGCATATGGGTATTAGATACCGGTTCAGTTGCTAATATTGGTAACTCGTAACAAAAGTTGCAGAATAAATGGAGACTATCTAAGGGCGATGTGACGATGTGTGTTGGAAGATTTTCCAAGGTTGATGTGATCACCATCGCACGCTCCCTCTACCTTCGAGATTGGTGTTGAACCTAGATAAAGGTTATTTGGTATCTGCGTTGAGCATGAACATGATTAGATCGTGTTTATTGCAATATGGTTATTCATTGAAGTCAAATAATAATGGTTATTCTATTTACATGAATAATACCTTCTATGGTCATGCATCGAATGTGAATGGTTTATCGAATCTCGATCGTAGTGATACACATGTTCATAACATTGATGCCCCAAAAGATGTAGAGTTGATAATGATATTACCACTTTCTTGTGGCGCTGCCGCTTAGGTCATATTGGTGTAAATTGCATGAAGAAACTCCGTGCTGATGGACTTTTGGAGTCACTCAATTTTGAATCACTTGACACATGCGAACCATGCCTCATTGGCAAGATGACTAAAACCCCGTTTTCCAGAACAATGGAACTGGCAAGTGACTTGTTGGAAATCATACATACTAATGTGTGTGGTCCGATGACTGTTGACACGCGTGGTGAATATCGTTATTTCCTCACCTTCACCAATGATTTGAGTTGATATGGGTATGTCTACTTAATGAAGCATAAGTCTGAAACGTTTGAAAAGTTCAAGCAATTTCAGAGTGAAGTTGAGAATCATTGTAACAAGAAGATTAAATTCCTATGATCCAATCAAAGGGGAGAAAATCTGAGTTATGAGTTTGGCAATCACTTAAGACAATGTGGAATTGTTTCACAGTTGACGCCACCTAGAACACCACAGCATAATGGTGTGTCCGAACTTCGTAATCGTACCTTATTAGATATGGTGCGTTCGATGATGTCTTTTGTCGATCTACCACCATCGTTTTGGGGTTATGCATTAGACACAAATACATTCACTTTAAATAGGGCACCATCTAAGTCCGTGGAGACGACACCGTATGAACTGTGGTTTGGCAAGAAACCTAAGTTGTCGTTTCTTAAGTTTGGGGCTGCGATGCTTATGTCAAAAGGCTTCAGCCGGAAAAACTCGAACCCAAAGCGGACAAATGCGTCTTCAGAGGATACCCAAAAAAGACAGTTGGGTATACCTTCTATCTTATATCCGAGGGCAAAGTGTTTATCGCTAAGAATGGATCCTTTCTCGAGAAAGAGTTTCTCTCGAAAGAATTGAGTGGGAGGAAGATAGAACTTGATGAGGTTGTTGAACCTTTACTTCAATCAAAGAGTAGCACAGCACAGAAAGATGTTTCTATGGCACCTACATTAGTTGAAGAGGAAGCTAACGATGATGATCATGAAGCTTCACATCAAGTTGCTATCGAACCTCGTAGGTCGACAAGGGTACGTACAACTTCTGAGTGGTATGGTAACCCTGTCTTAGAGGTCATGTTGTTGGACAATGGTGAACCTACGAGCTATGGAGAAGCGGTGGTGGGCCTGGATTCCAACAAATGGCTAGGAGCCATGAAATCCGAGATAGGATCCATGTATGAGAACAAAGTATGGACTTTAGTGGACTTTTCCGATGAGCCATTGAGAATAAATGGATCTTTAAGAATAAGACAGACGCTGATGGTAATGCCACCATTTATGAAGCTCGTCTTGTCGCAAAGAAGTTTCTGACAAGTTCAAGGAGTTGACTATGATGATACTTTCTCACTCATAGCAATGCTAAAGTCTCTTGGAATTATGTTAGCAGTTGCTGCATTTTCAATTACGAAATCTGGCAGATGGATGTCAAAACAAAGTTTCCTTGACGGTTTCCATGAGGAAAGGTTGTATGTGATACAACCAGAAGGTTTTGTCGATTTTAAGGATGCTAAAAGGTATGCAAGCTCCAGCGATCCTTCTATGGACTGGAGCAAGCATCTCGGAGTTGGAACATACGCTTTGATGAGGTGATCAAAGCTTTTGGGTTTATACAAAGTTTGCAAGAAACTTGTATTTACAAGTAAGTGAGTGGGAGCACTACAACATTTCTGATAAGTATATGTGGTTGACTATTGTTGATCGAAAATGAAGTAGAATATCTGGAAAGCATAAACGGTTGTTTGAAAGGAGTTTTTCAAAGGCAGATCTAGGTAAAGGTGCTTACATATTGGGCAACAAGATCTATAGAGAGAGATCAAGACACCTGGTAAGACTATCATAGAGCACATACCTTGACATGATTTTGAACGAGTTCAAAATGGATCAATCAAAGAAGGAGTTCTTGCCTGAGTTGTAAGGTGTGAAGTTGATTGGAAACTCGAATACATGTGTGGATACATAGACAACAATGTGTCCCTAGTGAGCCTCTACTAGACTAGCTCGTTGATCAAAGATGGCAATATTTTCCTAGCCATAGACATGAGTTGTCATTTGATAATGGTATCACATCATTAGGAAAATGATGTGGTGGACAAGACCCAAACTATAAACGTAGCATATGATCGTGTCAAGTTTATTTCTCTCATTTTCTGCATGTCAAGTATATGTTCCTATGACCATGAGATCATGCAACTCATTGACACCGGAGGAGTACCTTGTGTGTACCAAACGTTGCAACGTAACTAGGTGACTATAAATGTGATCTATAGGTATCTTCGAGGGTGTATGTTGAGTTGGCATGGAACAAGACTGGGATTTGTCACTCCGTATGACGGAGAGGTATCTCAGGGCCCACTCGGTAATACAGCATCACAATGAGCTTGCAAGCAACATGACAAATGAGTTAGTCACGGGATCATGTATTACGGAACGAGTAAAGAGAATTGCCGGTAACGAGATTGAAAACTAGGTATGGAGATACAGACGATCGAATCTCGGGCAAGTAACATACCGATAGACAAAGGGAACTTCATACGGGATTAGCTGAATCCTTGACACCGATGTTCGACCGATAATATCTTCGTAGAATATGTAGGAACCAATTTGGGCATCCAGGTCCCGCTATTGGTTATTGACCGTAGAGGTGTCTCGGTCATGTCTGCATAGTTCTCGAACCCGCAGGCTCTACAGACTTAACGTTTACTGACGATATAAGTATAGTTGAGTCTTTATGGTGGTTATCGAAGGTTGTTCAGAGTCCTGGATGAGATCCCGGACGTGACGAGGAACTCTGGAATGGTCCAGAGGTGAAGATTGATATATTGGACGAAGGGTATTGTAGTCCGGAATTGTTCCGGGGTTACCGGGTGATGACCAGCGTGACCGAAAGGGCTTTCGGGGGGCTCTGGCAAGTGTTGGGGGGCCTCATGGGCCAAGGGGAGGGGGAAAACCAGCCCACTAAGGGGCTGTGCCCCCCTCACCCCATCTCACTTAACTAGAAGGGGTGGGGCCGCTCCCCTAGGGCAGCCACCCCCTTTGCCTTGGGGGCCAAGGCTCGGGGGGGGGGGAGGCGCACCAAAAGCCATCTAGGGTTTCCCCTGGTGGCAGCCGCCGCCCCCCCTAGAGAACCCTAGGGTGCCCCCTCCTCCTCCCTCCCCCCTATATATAGAGGGGTAGAGGGAGAGCAGACGCACCCATGTATGCCATGGTCCTGCCCTCCCTCTCCCTCGTAGTCCTTCTTCTCTGTGAGGCTTGGCGAAGCCCTGCTAAGATTCCTCCACCATCACCGCCACCACGCCGTCGTGCTGCCGGAGGACTCGAGCTACTACTTCACCATCGCTCGCTGGATCGAGGAGGTTAAGGCGTCATCAAGTCGTATGTGTGTTGAACGCGGAGGTGCCGTCCGTTCGGCATTAGATCGTGAGTTCGCGGGACGGATCATGATTAGATCACGAAGACGTTCTACTACATCAACCGCATTTCTTAACGCTTCTGCCTAGCGATCTACAAGGGTATGTAGATGCAATCTCTCCTCTCGTAGATGTTCATCTCCAAGATTGATCTTGGTGAGCGTAGGATTTTTTTGTTTCCCATGCAATGTTCCCCAACATCTTTTGATCATGATCACTTTAGTGGCACTGTTGGGGCCGTCCTCAGGGTCGATAGAGGCAAATTCATGGCAGGGGGATTGGGTTGTCTCTTGAGCAAAAGGCGGGATGCAATCGTCATTATTTCTGATATTTTGAAGGTCATTGACACCAAGAAGAGCGCAGGATGTTTTGCGGGCACAACAACAATACTTTTTGACTATTGTTATAAGTTTACGTGTAATTTTCCTATTTATAGGTTTGAACATGGTAATAGAGAAGCAAATAAGTTAGCTCATGAATTGGCTAAGTTTTTTTTCGAAAAGGAGGATAGACCCCCGGCCTCTGCATCTGGACGATGCATGCAACCATTTTATTAATTATTCTCAGAAGTCATACAAAGTAATACATCACTCAGCCTGAAGCCACCATCTATGCAACACCTTTTGCTACTCATATCCCATTGCTGAAGGTGTGCCGAATATCGAGGCCAAATACCAAACGGACATCCCACCAAACCCTAACGTCTAAAGTCGGATGCCCCAGCCCAGCCACACACCGAGACTGGGTACCATACTGGACTGACGTACTCTCAAAGGCTGCCGCCGCCATCTTCCGCCGGTCCATCTTCAGAGCAGAAACAGACCCATCAACCTTGCCTGGCCTGTCGTCGACGCCATCATGACGCTAGACAACTCCACTATCCTACACGTATCTGCTGTCCTCACGCGCTCGTCGCCGAACCTTTGCAGCACCATGCCACCAGGACCTGCCGTCGGCCTTGCGGTGGATCAGACACCGCTCTTCCACTTGTCCCATCCAACCAACACTTGCTCCAAAACGATGCCCTCAGGAGGGACAACGGCATCAAAGGTACCATCATCGTGCGATCCAGTAGATCTAGATCTAGGGTTTCCCCCCGAGCATCACAAGTGGGGTGCCGCGACCTGGAACAATGATGCCTCGAGAAGGGAACGCGGTCATAGACGCCGCGATCGTCCGTCATGACCGAAGTCGGGGCGATTTTCATCGGAAGTCGCGTCCCCCCAACCTCGCAGCTGGCTGGAACCGAACAGAGCCTCGCCGTGGAGGCGAGGGCCACCGTCGGCACACCGACAGGGAGCCTCCAGCCGTCCCTCCCCGGTCCTCCTCGCGCCACCGGCCGACCAAAACCAGTCGAGACGGATCCGACAGACGCCGATCCGCGACCATTGGAACCACCCATGCGCCGCCGCCGCCACACCGCCGGCCATGTAGGTTCCCATCGCCGCCAGCAGCAGGGCGCCGCCTTAGTGCCGCCTCCCGTGTGAGATGCCTCCGCCTCCACAGATCTGCCGCCACGACCACCCGCCTGATATGCGGTGCGGACTGCCGCCACCATGACCCTTGTCGGCAGCATTGCACTGATGGATGGAGGAGCGGGGAAGGGTTGGCGGCGCGGGATCGGGGCCCCTGGCGCCGCCCGAGGGAAGGCGACGCGAGGGGAGAGGAAGGGAGGAGATAAGCGACGGGCTTCATGAATTGGCTAAGTTGGCTAGATTTTCTTTGATTTTTATTGGTTTGGGAAACCTTTGAATGAAATTGTATTCCTCCTCATTGATGATGTATCTATTATACCCATTGAATAAAGTATGTGGGTATTTGTTTAAAAAGGTTAATTAGTAATTAAATATTTCTTAAATTGACTGGGCAATTCCCCTAAAGGAGACTGAGCAATAACAACCTTATAATTGAAATAAGTAGTCCTACTTTATAGTAAGTCGTTAATTTGCTCTCGTTCGCAGGCTCGTATATTCCTTTGCCTTCGTCGGTGCTCTTCGTTGCTTGGCAAGTACTTGGAGTAGAAGAAAATGAATATCCTGGCCCCGGATAAACATGGATGGACGATACCAGCCGGAAGCAGACATATAATATTGCGCTGCAGTATAGATCTCACTCACTTGTCAGCTGCAGAGGTCAATAGAGCGTTGGTACGGCCTGTCTGATTGAGCAATGAGTGAGAAGTGCATGCAGGACACGTACGTAGGCAACGTGCTACGTAGTCCCCGTCCGCAGAAGACAAGCAGTGGTAGTGCACATCACTCCTACTTAAATTGTCGTGCCCATCTTATCCGGGGCCTGGGCCATATGGATGTGATTCGCCAGTGAGTGCTGAGCTGTGTTTATTTTGTCGCGTCCCCATTTCTCACTTGAGCTGAGCCTGCCAAGGCTTCCACATGCTGCTAGGTGGACCGGATACCTCAGAAAGTCAAAATCTTTGCACTGTATATACAGCGTAGCCACCGGCAGAAAGGAAAACGCATCGTAGCGCTGCTTGAGACAAGAGGTTTGTCTTGATTAAACTTCGCATGCAACATAATCGGGGTCGATCAACATGTGTTCTGTAACTTGTGAGGAATGTTTTCTTCATAGGAAGGCCTAAGTCTAATATTAAGTACCGCAATGTCCTTACAAATGCATCCTTAAAGAAAAATAAATTACATCAAAATTCTTGGAGATGAAGAAATTTTCTTTCTCCTGCATCCATCGATGACGCGCCATGAATAAATCTCGATTGGATGAAGAATCAAGGAGCAGATAGCAGGCGGCCATCTACTAAGCTTTAGCACTAAACATCAAGTAACCATAACTTTGCAGGCATACGTAATTAAGTCTAAAAACCGGCCGACCTGACACATGATGTCGACGTGAGCTCGGGAGTATAAGACAACCATGAATTATGCTGAACTCCATCCCCGCTCGCGGAAAATGGAACAAAATGGCACCATTCCGGTATCCAGAGAAGCATCGTGGGCGGGGAAAATGAGGCAAACAACAAGATCACATGAAATCTACTACTAGCACTGTTCCACAACTCCATATTCCGTTAGCGCTTAACGGATAACATTCTCCGTAACGACAGCTAGCAAGGTTGACAATGTAGCATGAAGACTTGCGTAAAAGGTCGTGCAAGTTGCACGTGAAGATGGGGAGGAAGAAGAAGAAATCATGACACATGGAGCTCGAGGGATTCGTTCAGAACGAACTGCAATGCGCGGTTGACCTCCGTGGCGGTTTCTCTAACCGATGAAGCAGCTGGCACATGGATCGCAGCGCCGCACAGGTATCACCCCAAATTCAGTTTTCAAATGGGTGGGCCGTCTATACATCTGCAAGCGTTTCGCGCAACAAAAGATGGCCAGACTTCTACAGTACTGTATTAGATTTATTTTTTAAGACAACCCCGTCCCACTTTATCAGAGAGCAATGGTCCGAGGAATTGTTACAAGATCGTGTAGGACATCAAGCCACACATGCCTACCAAAATCGAGATGTAAAGAAAACTTCGCTAAACTGTCCGCTTCAAAGTTTCTACGTGCAGTCCTGAAAATAAAATTACAGGATTCAAAATTGTTTGTTTTGGCATTCACTTCCATGATCACCTTAACATTGGCTCCTCCCATTTGTGAATGAATGTACTTTATCACTGAGCTGCCACCTGAAGAAATAATGATGCATTGCACCATCAGATCACTTGCTAGTGCTTGTGCTTCACCGCATGCTAAAATTTCCAGAACTGTCACTTCAGTGATACCATTGAAAGTGATCTAAAATTTCCTCACTTACCATGTTTGCTGGGGCCATCATTGGCATTTACTCCCTCTGTAAAGAAATATCTCTATCTCTATCTCTATCTCTACCTCTACCTCTCTATCTCTACCTCTCTACCTCTCTACCTCTCTACCTCTCTATCTCTACCTAATAATAAAGCGGCTAGCGTTTCTGGTCGTCCGTCGTCGTGTTTTTTTGCAAAAAAGCCCTTCAATTTTTCAGAAATTGCACCCGCAGTCCCTCTTTATTAAGTGAGGAACGGTGGCTCTGCTCGTTCTCGAGCAGCGCAGGGGAAGAAGACGCGGCGGTGTCAGGCGGCTGCGGGACTTGGCGCGGCGATGAAGATCGGGAGGATCCGGTCGAGGACGTGGTCGGAGGCAGGCGGAGAGCTTGAGGAGGCGGCGTTCAGGCCGGCGGCGACCTCCTGTGGTGTGCAGCGGGAGAGAGCCTTGAGTAAAGGTGAGAGGAAGGAGAAGAAAGAAGAGAGACGGGGCGAAGGGCGACGTGTTGCAGGTGCTGCTCACCGGCGGGAGGACGGCGAGGCCGGAGGAGGAGCAAGGCGGCGGCGGACTGGGCCTTGGGCGACGCGGCCGGATTGAGCAGTGCTCGATGCAGAGGTGGGCGTTGGCTCGCTGCTCCTCCCGAGATGATGCAGGGGTGCGATGCAGTTGACTTGGTGGACGAGGGCCGGCGAGGCCGGAGGCGGAGCAAGGCGGCGGCGGACTGGGCCTTGGGCGACGCGGCCGGATTGAGCAGTGCTCGATGCAGAGGTGGGCGCTGGCTCGCTGCTCCTCCCGAGACGAAGCAGGGGTGCGATGCAGTTGACTTGATGGACGAGGGCCGGCGCCTTGACGACTCCGGCGAGGCAGAGAGGCCTGGGACGGACACGGGGAAGACGGATCTGTCCGTTTGCCGGCTGGATCGGGAGGTGGGCAAGCCCCAGGCGGTGTGTGGCAACGGTTGAAGGTGCCGGCGGCCATGAAGCTCCGATGATGGCGCTGCACAGAGTAAAAAAACGGAGAGAGCTGAGGTCATGCAGGAGATGGAGAGCACGGGGACGAGGAGAGGCCGAGGCGCAACTGTGCGTGCTCTGCTCACCGGCGGCCTAGCCGACGAGCCGGCCGAGCGGCGGTGGATTGGCCAGCGAAGGAATGGGGATGTTGTGGATAAGGGGGCACGCAGTGTGCGGCTCGGTGGGGAGTAGCGCCTGTTGCTATTTGTTTTAATCAATTGTTGTTGCTAGATGTACAGAGACTGGAAGCTGCTGGATGCAATGATTACAATTTTTTTCGGTGATCATCCATTGGATTTATGTGCGATTTTTCATGGCGGTTGCAACAAATGGTTATTTGCTAGGTGTCCCCTCCTCATATTGGTCCACTGTGATTATTTGACTGTACCGCCTTACACTCTAATGGCAATAGTTTCAACTTAGTAAGCCATATGCTAATATTCATGTGGCTGTGATCTCGGAAATAAAAGTTCATAGAAAAGAAATAGAAACCTTCATTGAACATAGGGTTGTGTTGTACATGTACTGAGAAAGATTTGTACAGTATGAAAATATGTTTCGAGATGAAACAAATTATGATTATTAGTCATGGCAGTCGTAGGCACAGCTAGAGTCAACTAGGTGTTGTAATGCTGGACTAAGGATGGACCTTGCTCGGAGAAATCAAAAAATCCGCGGCCCTCCCTGGGATAATATATCCGAAATGTTCTCGTTGTGCTTTGCAGAATTTCTTGGGAGCGTACCGAGCAGACCTTAAATGCAACAAAGCTCTGAAATGATGCACATATCATAATTTTTTGTATGGCACAGATAATTTAAAGAGCGATTGAATTTTGACTTGTACATTTTCTTATGAATAGCCGATTCTTGATGGTACACTAAACTTTTCTTGCTACCGAAAATCCTAAAAAGATAGAATTGAATGGAGCAAAGACAATAAGCTGCTAAGAACTTAGCAGAGCCGGGTGAAGGAGAAAGGAACTAGGAAAAAGTTGAGAACCACATATAAGCTTTAGATTAACTATCCAAAACCGGTATCATGCTTCGAATAATTGATGTGGGTGTCTATTGGCTAGAGGAGTGTGATATGTTTTTCTCCCGTTGCAACGCACGGGCATATTTGCTAGTAAGAAATTTAAAAGATCTCCTATATTTCTTTACAGAGGGAGTACTTTAACATACCCTTGCGGATGGGAGACCAGGGTAGGCTTCTAGTTTCCGACACCCTAGCATTTGGCGGCATTACCTTTTTGTGACTTGCTCTAGATAGTTATGAAACTCTTTTCAAACATGTGCATGGACATGGGAGGCTGGAAGATGTTCTCATGGATTGCTTTTCCGCAAGCAGTTCAAATTGGCCATAAAGTCACTAGAACTAGTGTGAAATCCACATGTGACAATGAGTTCATCAACGCAAAAAGCCACTGCTTGCACATCCTTCTTCTCATGTTTCAATCATCTGTTCCCACCGCATCATCCTTCGAAAGGGCCCAAACACATCTTGACATCCGACATTTGATTAAAGCATGGCACCAAGAATCCACAGTTTGTGGTGATCAACATATTTTGGTTTTGGAGAACATCAGCGGAGTCGTTGTGTCAGCCCATAACCACCAATATAGAGAATTTGACCGAAAATGCCACTCTAGCAAAGCCGTTGTCTAGCACTTAGTCGCCATAATATTTGAAGCACACTTCAAATCAAACCCGCGAGCCTTCATATATGGAGGTTGGGTGAGATGATACAGCACACCCTTCATTCATTCAAATATTGAGGCCACAAACATTTTAGGATAACGTTCCATTCCGCCACCACCCACATCCCTGTTTCCCCTTACATTTGGTGCCGCCTCCGCCACCCGAACCGCCCGCGATTTGGCCCTAGTCATCTTTGTTGAAACGTTCGCGGACCTCCTACGGTTGACTATAGCTCTGCACCTTCTTTCTGCCATCCGGCCGCGACCTCAAATGTAAATTTTCTCAGCCTTTCCTTGTAGATGTAGTTCAGCGGCTCATATAATTGCGAAGATGACAAAATAATTGACATTATGTGTAAATGGTCCGATGACGGAGCTAATGTTTTTTCATGATTCATCACAGGGTACGAGCTACGAGTCTGAGAGTGAAATGACGGACAATGAAGACGAAGTAATATTGATGGTTGCGGAATAGATAGCAACAACCAGAAGGAAAAGAAAGCATTAGAGATCACAGGTTGGTCATGCAACATTCAGCCGGAACAGATACGCCAGCCACGTGTGTCTCATGTATGACTACTTTGTTGGGTTGTACCTTCCCACCTTACGTGTTTCGGCAGTGCTCCCGCATGAACAAAGGGTTGTTCCGTTGAATTGGCCACAACATGCTTGCCGCCGAAACTATCTTTTAACGACAAAGAAATGTCGCTAGTCTCCTAGGACTTTTCCCTTTTCAGAAGGTGGCCGTGTCACTTCGGATGCTTGCATATGGCTCTCCTGCATATTCATGGATGATCCTCTTCGAATGGGCGAAGATACAATCATTAACTACACTAAGTGTTTGCTGAAACTATGATGCAAGTTTATGGACCGCGGTATATGCGAGCACCCTGTGTCGAGGACATGACCATGCTACTATCGATGCATTAGGCAAAAGGTTAGCCTGGGATTTTAGGGAGTGTTGACTATATGCACAAGAAGTGGAAGAATTTACCTGTAGCTTGGCATGCCCAATCCACCAAGCACTGCAAGTATCCAAACATAATTTTTGATGTTGTTGTTGTGTTGTTAAGGCATATTTCTCCGTAAGTAGATATGGTGATTGATGACAATGTGTCCGCGGACTAATCGTGTGCAATGAGCATTTCAGATTATCAAACATATGGCACAAGACGATTCGAGCCCCTCGGAGTTTCAGACTGAAGACGGTTTTCTTTCCTGCATTTCTTTTTTGATGGATTTGACTCGTAGGGAAAACGTACTATCAAGAGGGGGCCCGCTTCGGAAAGGTTTGGATGGAATCATCACGTACACACTCATATTGCACCCATCGCCACTTTCCGCTTCTTTGGTGTTGTCCATCTATCTTGCTAAAGAAGGGGAGGAGAACTGCAAGCGGTAGTACCACGGGCAGTAGTGGTAGTACTGCTTATAGGCGGTAGTACCACTACTAGTCCCACTCGTACTACCGCTCGCAGCTGTGGTCTCGACTTTTCGTGTCGGGTTTTATGGTAGTACCTCCGGGTCTCTATCATGCAACCTTTTTTACCCTGGAGGACAAGCGGAAGTAGGAGCGGTAGTGGCTTCTTGGGGAGCATTGTGCCTCCACACCGCTCCAACAGAGATGTACTTCCCCTCAAAGGGAAGGAACTTTGGTAACATACCCTCGTCTCCACCGGCTCCACTTGTGGTTATTTCTTACCTTTACTTTGTGCAAGCTTTACTTGTGTTATATCTCTTGCTTTCTTGTGTTGCTTGTGTTGCTTGCATCATATAGGTTGCCCACCTAGTTGCATGTCTAGAAACCTATTTGTTGCAAACCCTAATTTGTTAAGAAAAGTTAAAAATTGGTAGTTGCCTATTCACGCCCCCCCCCCCTCTAGTCAACCATATTGACGCTTTCAATTGGTATCAGAGCATCCTCTCTTTTTGAGGGTTTCACCACCCAAAGAGTATGGTTGATACTGGGGAGGAAGTGCCCGAGGCCGTGGAGTTGACTTTGATCACACGAGATGAGTTAAATGAAGTTATGGCTTCACTTAAGACGTCTATGATGACCGAAGTCAAGTCCATGCTTAAAGAATTACTTGAGTGGTTGAAAGATACTCCCGATCCTTTGCTTGTGGTTAATCTCACCACATCGGAGTCGGAGGCCAACTCCGGCAAGGAAGGGGCTAAAGGTACTCAAACTTCGTCCCCTCACAACAAGAATGGGACATGAACCTTTGCTTAGGTTCCCCCTCCCACTGTCTATGGAGGACCGGTCCCTACACCTCATATTAACCACCTTGGTCCTCCTCCTAAGCTTGTTAAGGGTGATTTTGCTAATTGTTTTTTTTTGCATCAAGTCTCATTTGAATCACAACTCAACAAATCTTTGGAGAATCATCGAGCAAGGCTTCTACTCGCATGATCCAAACAATTTCACCCCAAGAGAAGTGGCGGACAATCAATACAATCACTCTGCCTTGTTCATCCTTCAAGTCGCGGTTCCTCCTGAATATCTATCCCACTTGCACCCCTTCACTCGTGCAAAGGATTGTTGGTAGCACATCATATCTTTGTACAAAGGGAGCTCAAGCATCCAACGGTCCAACTTTGAAGTGGTCCTTGAAGAAGCCGATGAATTTGTGATGCTAGAAAATGAGGATCCTCATGATCTCTTCTGGAGGGTGACAACTCTTGCGGTTGCTCTTCAAGATCATGAGAGCAAGGATACGGATGACAATTGGCTCAATCGCAAGTTTCTAAAGGCCATCATGCTTTTCAACAAGGACATGTCCTCCGTTAATCGTCAAAGACCGGATTTCCACACCTTGTCCTCAAGTGAAGTGTTGGATGACTGATAATCCCCAAGTGCAGGGAATCATCGTAGCAATTCCCAAAGGTGGAAGTGATTAGTATGGAGTGTCGAACCCACAAGGAGCTAAAGGTAAGATCAATATTCTCTCAAGCCCTATCTCCCACTGATACGACTCTACGTGCACCGAACGCTTGCTTCCAACTAGAAACAAGAAATAAAACCGTGTTGTGGGTATAAAGAGGATAACTTTGTATGATATCGGAGAGCTAAAATATAAAAGTAGGTGTTGTTATCATAAATTTAGAATATATTACTAAATAATATAAATATCATAAATTTAGAATATATTACTAAATAATATAAATAGCGAGTGTGGAATAATGGTGGATCGGTGTGCGGAATTGTCGTAAGCAATTGTTAACAAGATCGATAGTCGTCATTGCAATTTCATATGAGGGAGAGGCATAAACTAACATACTTTTCCTACTTGGTCATATGCACTTATGATTGTAACTCTAGCAAGTGTCCGCAACTACTAAAGATCATTAAGGTAAAACCCAACCATAGCATTAAAGCACCAAGTCCCCTTTTATCCCATACGCAACAACCCCCTTACTCGGGTTTGTGTTTCAGTCACTCACGCAACCCACTATAAGTGAATCATGCAAGTATTGCAACACCCTACAACGGGAATCCCTCACGCTTGCGCGACACGGAGGGCACCATAGGACAGCACCAAAATAAAACATACAACTCGTACCAATCTAGATCATCAATCAACCCAGAGACAAAAGATATCTACTCAAAACATCATAGGATGGCAACACATCATTGGATCATAATATGTGGCATAAAGCACCATGTTCAAGTAGGGATTACAGCGGGGTGCGGGAGAGTGGATCGTGTAAAAGAGGTGAGGATGGTGATGATGATGGTGATGTTGATGAAGACGATCACCACGGCAATGATTCCCCTCCCGATGGCACTCCGATGCCAGAGAGAGGAGGAGAGGTTCTCCCCCTTGTGCTTCCTCCTCCATGGCTTTCCCCCTCTTGTCCTTGGCCTTCATGGCGATGATGGCCCCTCCGAGATCCTCCTCCATGTCCTCCGGTGATGATGGCCCCCTCCGCAGGGTGCCAGAGAGGGCCTATATTGATTTCTCGTGGCTACAGAGGCTTGCGGCGGCGGAACTTCCGATCTAGGTTAATTCCCGAAGGTTTCTCTATTTATAGGAATTTTTGGCGTTGGTTTCACGTAAGGGAGGTCTCCGGGCTGTCCACGAGATATGGGGCCACACCCTAGTGGGGGGGGGGCGCGTCTCCCACTCTCATGGGCAGCCCGGGGCTCTTCTGGCCCAACTCCGATGCTCCGTGGTCTTCTTTTGGTCCATAAAAAATCCTCAAAATTGGCACGTCAATTGGACTCCGTTTGGAATCCCTTTTCTGTAAAACACAAAAACAAGGAGAAAACAAAAACTGGCACTGGGCTCTAGGTTAATAGGTTAGTCCCAAAAATCATATAAAATGACATATAAATGCATATAAAACATCATAGATGGATAATATAATAGCATGAATACTTCATAAATTATAGATACATTGGAGACGTATCAATGACTTTATTTCCATGAACATCATGAATAAGACCGCCGACAATGCTCTAGCCCGTGTCTGGTCAAAGAAAAGTTCACCCACTCTTTCCTTAAAGGCCAAGGCAATTCCGGAAGAAGAAGAGGAGGGAGAAGAGGAGAGTTGCCCCGAAGACACCAAATATACTTACCACGAGCACATCGCTCTTGCGTTAAGGCAATTTTGGGGTAACAAGAGGAACTCTAGGCCCAACTTCACCAAGAACAACTCAAGTGGTTCAAAGAACAAGCAACATGTGTGGACTTGCTATAATTTTGGCAATGTGAGTCACTTTGTGGTGGATTGTCCCTATGAGAAGAGAGAGGACAATGGTGGCAAGCTCATTCGCAAAGACAAAGCCAAGTACTTTCCTAGCAAGAACAACTTCACCAAGAAGATTCCTCCAAAGGGGTTGGTGGCACATGAAGAATACACCTCCGATGATGATGATGAAGATACAAGTGGTGAAGGGATGGCAACAACAACCATACCCATTGTCGGTGTCAAAACCGGCGGATCTCGGGTAGGGGGTCCCGAACTGTGCATCTAAGGTTGATGGTAACAGGAGGCGGGGGACATGATGTTTACCCAGGTTTGGGCCCTCTCTATGGAGGTAATACCCTACTTCCTGCTTGATTGATCTTGATGAATATGAGTATTACAAGAGTTGATCTACCACGAGTTCGTAATGGCTAAAACCCTAGAAGTCTAGCCTATATGATTATGATTGCCTCTACGGACTAAACCCTCCGGTTTATACAGACACCGGAGGGGATTAGGGTTGTACAAAGTCGGTTATAGAGAAAGGAATCTACATATCCGAACGCCAAGCTTGCCATCCACACAAAAGAGAGTCCCATCCGAACACAGGAAGAAGTCTTCTGTCTTGTATCTTCATAGCCCATCAGTCCGACCCATGTAACATAGGACAGACAGCTGAGGACCCCTTAATACAGGAATCCCTCAGTAGCCCCTGAACCAGGCTTCAACGATGAGGTGTCCGGCGCGCGGATTGTCTTCGGTATTGCAAGGCAGGTTCCTTCTCCGAATACTCCAAAATAGTCTTTGAACACAAGAATCGTGTCCGGCTCTGCAAAACAAATTCCACACACAACCGCTGAGAGTATAATATTTCATGAGTCCAATCCGCTGGCAATTTTTTGTAGCGTGACATCACGTCGCTGCGCGGCCATTATTTCGAACTGTTTTTTAGCCTGCTGCTCCATATTTCGAGATGCGATTTCATTGGCATGTCTTGTCAAAGCAGAGATCATGTCCCCTTATTGTGGGTTCTCATCAATACGCGCGTGGGTAACCCAACTGTTCTATTGGCATGATTCCTTAGGAATAGGTAGGTTTTTAAGGCCAAGGAGAGGGCGTTTGATATTCATCACCTTTATAAAGGGGCTAAGGCCCGTCTTTTCTCATTTACGCCAACCCTTTCCTCAACCTCCCCCACCTCGAGTTCCAGCACCCAAGTTCAATTTAATCGCTTCGCGCTTCCCAGTCATGTCTGGACCGAACCCTCAAGGCCGGTGGGTGTCTTCCTCTAGCACAGAGGAGTATATTGCGAAGCTTCGAGAGGCAAGATACCTGACCGCGGAAATCCCCCATAGGCTTCCTGCTCAAGGGCAGGTTATTCCTACTCCCCGATCCAGAGAGAGGGTCATATTCATCTCCCACTTCCTCCGAGGGCTAGGGTTAGCTCTTCATCCCTTCGTCCGAGGACTCATGTTCTATTACGGGCTAGATTTTCACGGTCTAGCTCCGGACACCTTTCTTCACGTCTCGGCATTCATTATCGTGTGCGAGGCCTTCCTTCGTATTCCCCCACACTTTGGCTTGTGGCTCAAGACCTTTGATGTGACGTCGAAGGTAGTCGACGGGAAACAAGCGGAGTGCGATGGTGCTGCAGTGAGCAAACTCACCAATACTCCTTGCCCAAAAGGCTCCTTCATAGAAACTTCCAACCTATGGCAGCGGGAGTGGTTTTACATCACTGGACCCCGTGGTACCAAGTGGGTAGCTACACCTGCATTCCGATCTGGACCTCCATTACAACTTGCATCATGTATTAATAAGGGGTTGGACTAGGGATCAATTGATGAAGTGCAGACGCTGCAAAGCCGCATCCGGAGCCTAATTGAAAAGGATACCAGTCTTATCAACGTAATCCAAGTAATGCTAGTCCGTCGGGTCCTACCGTGCCAACGACGGCCTCTCCGCATGTGGGATTTCAATCCGGAAGGACCACGAACCCTTCAGCACTTCTCCGACACGACGCTCAGAGGAATGTGGAAATTATTGTTTGGGACACGAAAACAGTGGCCGGATACTATAGAGGACATCGGCCTTGACTGCAACCATCCGGATACCTCGGTAAGCACTCGACTCCTGAACACAGCTTAGTTAAATTTCTCATAACAATATATTGAGGAACCCATACTCGTCCAGGGATGGATAAACAAGGTGGAGAGAATTAGGTGTTCGTCTCCTCTTCCCGAAGACTCAGCTAATTCGGTGTTAACAAGGATGCTGGTTCCGGCACCATATCAAGTGCCGGTGAAGGAAGACAAGGAGGAGAGCAAGAAGACCCAGGGTAGCCCCCATTCTAGAGGTACGCCAGGCACCTCATCCAGGGAGATTGGAACTCCCTCTTCCGAAGATGAAAGGGAAGGAGAAACTGACATCCCTTCTCCCCATGGGAAGAAGAGGACCGCCTCCGAAGACTTGAAGATAAAGGCTTCTAAGCGAGGGAAGATATCCCTGTCAGGGGGTTCTGGTTCGGGAGGCGATGTTGTCACGCAGTCCCTCCATAAGGGCAAGCCCTTAGTTGAATCATAAGTGAACAAGGGTGTCTTAAACATATCCCGTTCTTTCCTGGTTGCAAGGGTAATATTTAAAATATATGTTTGTTGTCTGGCATGCAGGCTTCCTCAAGAGTCCTCCTCCTCGGGGGATCTTCTTCCAGAGATGATGGAGAGCGAGACGCCTCCACAGATCTCCCCTTCCAATAGGTCAGACGACCCCGAGGTGTCGTCCCGGAGGATCTCTCCCGATCAACAAGTGGTGCGAGGGACAATGAAGACTAGGCCCGAAGGTGACACTTCGGCCATCCAGGGTCCGGGGTGTGCGGCCCCTATAGGGACCAAAAATAAAGACCCCAGACTATCCAATTTATAGCCAGAGACGACTCTAAGGTCGAGCAAACATATTCCTTTGAAGGCAGTCCGTACCCCTACAGCTGCTTCCAGGGATCCGGAGGCGCCGGATACATTGATGGACATATTGCGACATGCGCCTGTCTCAGAGGAACATCGTACCTTGATGGGTACGGTAGTTGAGAGGGTTCTGTCCGCGAAAAGTGGATTGAATGAAGCCTTTACGGGCCTGCTAAGAGGCTTCGAGGTACGTAATGTAATATTTTCAATTGTGCTATAAACGCAAAATGCATCTGTGTATAGATAGTAGCCCCTGACACTCTGGTTGACGTCTAAAGGGAGGCGATAAGAGGATCAAGAAAGATATGCCAAGGAAATAATCTAACTAATTGGGACACAGACTGTTTCATCCCTGGCGACTGCCCAAGCTACAGAGGTTGCAGATCTGAAGCAGAAACTTGATGTGGCGGATGATGACATCACGCTTATTAACAGGCGGCTCGACGAGGCGCAAGGTATGTATTTGGGGCAGTCAGTATATGCAAGTACTATAATATGAGCATGACGCTGATAATTGTATACTGAGATATGCATAACTGCAGATAGTGCCGCCGTAGTTGAGACCCTTCGTGCTGAGCTTTTCTGGGCCAAGGAGCAAGCCAGGATGAGAAATTCGGCTGCCGAAAAGGCAACTGCTGAATTAAAGGCCGAATAGGCTGCTCGGCGCCAGTGCGAGGAGATAATATCTACTATGGCGCTTGAGCTAAAGGATGCCACTAGCCGATGCGAATTTCTCGAGAAAGATAACAAAACTAGAGCGACCGATCTTGACAAGGCCTTACAAGAGGCGAGGGAAGCACGGCCCGAGTCTAGAGCGGCTCGGGAGGAGATCCGACAAGCTGGGGAGATTGCGGCTGGTAAGCCCTTCTTATTACAAACTAAATTCGATGATCCGAAGTATGCCCCGCTTAATCAAATGTGGAGTTCTCCAAACACATTTTTGGACTTGTCGAAGAATGTCTCCGATGCGATGCAGTTTTTCCAAGTGCAAGGACATGCGACAGAGAAGCTTTTCTGGTCGGAATTCAGCATGCCAAAGCGTCTGCTGTTGCTGAACAAACAGATGGCCCAGTGGGCCGAGCTCCACAAGATATCCGGATCTGCCATGAAGGACGTCGTGGTCCAGATGTGGTCGACTGAGCCAATTCTGAATAGTTATTTCGGTTTGGTGCAATGACTTGTTGATGCGGCGCTGCGTATCGACGCTGTTAAGCGGTCAACATGCATAGAAGGTGCACGGGTGGCCTTTGCCCATGTCAAGACGTACTGGGCGAAGATGAAGGCCACCGATATTGCAGCGAATAGTCGACCCAAGGGCAAGGACCATCACATGCCAGAGCATTATTTTGAGGATGTCCTAGAGGGTTCCCGCTTTATAGAGGGTCAGTGCTCGAAAGATATTATGTTCGAGTGAAATGTATCGAAATTGTAAAAACAATATTATGATATATTAGGGCTATGTTTTTTCTACTTTTGCCCAAAAAGTTTTTGGTGCCTCCTGTGCGGCCGTTTTTTGTATAATCTGAAAGTTTACGAGTCGTCGGCTTCAGCCCCCTCACGTATAACGCGGGGGTGTTCGGAAAAGCACTTGATCACTCTTGACCCAACGTATTGGTCCATTAAGGAGGTGTTAGTGCGGCGAACCAGGCAATCGGACTATAGGGCTTTAACACTTTCACTTAGCCATAGGAGTTTGACGGTGGGTCTATGATATAGCCCCTGGTATGTACGCGGTTATCCGAATACGATGCGTTTACATACGTGACCAGAAGAACGGTCCTTCGTGTAATACGAAGGAATCGTGAAGATTCCGGTGAGTTATCGAGTGGTTGACCAGCTCTTGCCGCATCATGACAGTCAGTTTTCAGCTTTCTCTACTGAGGTGCTCATCCAGACAAAGCAGGATACAATCGCAGTAGTTATCCCTTTACTACCCTAGCCGATAGAGCGGAACGTAAGGTAGTAAGCACAAGAGCTGGGCAACCCAACTATTGACCAAAGACATGATTCAGAGTTGCTGCATATAAGCCAAACTCGTGATGCTGAAGTGTGCTATAAAGCTGTTCGGACTTGTCGGGAACTCATATGTTGCCAAATCGAGCCCCTGGCAATATATGCCGAGGTGCGTGCGTGAAATAAACACAGAAGCAAAATTCAGTTCTTTGCGAAAAGCGAATACTGAATATGGGTTATGTTGACTAGCATCTGAATGATACGTCAAGCGCAATCTTTACAGATTATAACGCTACTACCAAGGCTATTTGACATGGCGGGGGTCGAAAGCTGACAAAAAGGGCACTTTACAGGTTTGAAATAAAGAGCGTGGTCTACAAAAAACATTTGGACCTCCTGTCGCACATCTGCGCTGCCTTGCCTTGGTTAAAGGACTTCTCAGCAAATATAGTCACCTGTGGTAAAAGAGAAAAATGGGTTAGAAAAAGAAAAAGACTATGAGAGTGCGGATTGTGTTATAGGTCTGTCCGCATTGTGCCTCCGTCGGTGACCAAGGTATTTTAAGTGTATAATTATGCGCGCGGGACAGACTTCGTGGCTATATGGGGCGGACGGCGGAGGCCGAACTGCTAATTCAGCTCTGAGATTGATTGGTCCTGTCTAATGGAGACCGGCGGTTTGATGGCCGACGAAATGTGCGGCTTGATAAGGCCGCTTTGTACTTCGGCCCCAGTAGCTATAGTGTGTTACTCTATACGGAGGGAGCATTCCGTATTTCCGTTTATCGTGATGGTGCCGCGTGGACCGGGCATCTTAAGTTGGAGATAGGTGTAATGTGCGACCGCATTAAAGCGAGCAAAAGCGGTACGCCCGAGTAGTGCATGGCAGCTACTGCGGAGCAGGACAATATCGAAGGTCAAGCCTTCGCTTCGAAAGTTGTTCGGCGAGCCGAAAATGACTTCCAATGTAATCGAGCGCATGCAGTGAGCTTCTACGCCGGATATTGTTCCCCTGAAGGTAGTTGTGGTTGGGCCTGATTCTTGAAGGATCAATGCCCATTTTGCGGACAGTGTCTTGGTAGAGTAGATTAAGGCTACTGCCGCTGTCCATAAGGACTTTCGTGAGATGGAACCCATCGATAATTGGATCGAGGATGAGAGCTGCCAGACCTCGTGAAGGATACTGGCTGGGTGGTCCTTGCGATCAAAAGTGATTGGGCGGGCCGCCCATTGACTTAATTTTGGGGCGGCTGGCTCTATGATGCCGGTGTCCCGTAGCGTGCGCTTGCAGTCCCCTGTATGGATGTGCATCACGTATACCATGTTCACTATCTTTACTTCGGCGGGGGGGGGGGCATTGCTTTTGACCCCCAGTATTCGGCTGGCGAGTCTCTTTGTCATCACTGTCACTGGGCGTCTCCTTCATCTTGTGTTCGACATTAAGCTTGCCGACTTGTTTAAAAACCCAACATCTCCTATTGGTGTGATTGGCTGGTTTAACAGGGGTGCCGTGAATCTGGCAGGGCCGATCCAGTATCTTGTCTAAATTGGATGGTCCGTCTCTGTTTGCCTTGAATGGCTTTTTCCGTTGACCGGGTTTGGAACCACTGAATCCGGCGTTGACCGCCGTGTCTTGAGTTCCTTCATTGTTATTGCGACACTTGTGTTTATTGTGCCGTGGCTTGCCGTTGCCGTCTCGGACTTCGGAAGTACCCGGATCAACGGTGCTCTTGCTTCTATGAGCGAGCCAACTGTCTTCTCCCGCGCAAAAACGGGTCATTAGAGTGGTAAGGGCAGCCATGGATCTTGGTTTTTCTTGACCGAAGTGGCGGGCGAGCCACTCATCTCGGACGCTATGTTTAAAGGCCGCGAGGGCGTCAGCATCCGGACAATAGAAAATTTGGTTCTTTTTGATTAAGAACATAGTCCAGAGCTTCCTGGCAGACTCCCCGGGCTACTGGATGATGTGACTTAGGTCATCGGCGTCTGGAGGCCAAACATATGTACCTTGGAAGTTATTGTGGAAGGCGTCTTCCAAGTCTTCCCAGCTGCCGATGGAGTTCTCAGGGAGGCTATTCAGCCAGTGCCGCGCTGGCCCCTTTAGTTTTAGTGGGAGTTATTTGATGGTGTGGATGTCATCACCGCGGGCCATGTGAATATGGAGGAGGAAATCTTCAATCCATACTGCGGGGTCTGTTGTTCCATCGTATGATTCGATATTCATGGGTTTAAACCCTTCCGGGAATTCATGTTCCATTACTTCATCAGTGAAGCAAAGGGGGTGTGTGGCGCCTCTATGTCGGGCCATGTTGCGATGAAACTCGGATGGAGTTTGTCTGAAGTGCTCGGCCCAGGCGTGGTTGTGTTTGTCACGTCCGGCTAAATGGTCATCGTTGCGCATCCGGGCACGTCCCCATGATCTGTAGATCGATCTGGTCTGACCTGCTCTGTTGTCTAGGTACTGCCACAGGTCATATGTATGACCCCGAGCTGTTATGTCTCTGCCCTTACCGTGAGGTGGTATGGGCTGGTGTTCGGCTTGAGTTGCCGCTTTGTCCCGGCCACGTGGTGGTCAGTCAACCGCCTTATGCGCTTGTAGGACGGGCTTCAACGCCTCGCCATCGAATTGGGGTAACAATTTGTGCTTCGGGTAACTTTTGGTTGGGCGCTCGAGGCCACATTCTTTGGCTGCTAGGACATTAGTCCATCTATCGTTGAGCTGATCTTGATCAGCTTGAAGCTGTTGTTGCTTCTTTTCCAGGCTCCTTGCAGTGGCTATTAGCTGGCGCTTAAAGCGCTCCTGCTTGAGAGGTTCCTCAGGCACGATAAAATCCTCGTTGCTAAGGCTCACCTCGTCCTCGGAGAGCGGAAGGTAGCTACTGTCCTCCGAGCCTTCGTTCATGGCCTGTTCATCAGGGCTAACTCGCCCATCTTCCTGTTCATCATGTTCGGAGGTTGGCTCAATGGGGTCTTCATTGTCTTCGGCATCATGTGGAGTACTATCTTCTCCTGTGCCGGTGTTGCTGTTTTTTCCACGGTGTGGTTTAGAGTGGCGCCGCTAACGTCGACGCTTTGGCTGTATCTCAGGAGTATTATCCTCGACTGGATCCTTTTCATTGTCGCCATTGTTCTCTTTGGGTGTATCCACCATGTATACGCCATACGAGGAGGTGGCTGTCCAGCGCCCTAT
Source organism: Aegilops speltoides (assembly GCA_021437245.1). Classification (NCBI taxonomy): domain Eukaryota; kingdom Viridiplantae; phylum Streptophyta; class Magnoliopsida; order Poales; family Poaceae; genus Aegilops; species Aegilops speltoides. Next base: position 292,067,306 of record CM038141.1, read on the forward strand.
AAGCGGTGGTTTTTGTGCCTGCTCCTCTCCGGCGTCGTCGTCCATACCGTCGATGTCTTCGGAGGCGTAATCGAGCATATCGGTTAAGTCTTCGACAGTGGCTATGAAGTGGGTGGTGGGTGGGAAGCGGAATTCTCCGTCATTAGCCTCCAATCAACTCTAGATATAGTTCGGCTGAGAGTCCCCTGATAAGGAGAGGGCTTTTAATGGGTTTAGCACATCGCCTAAAGGTGAGTGCCGGAAGATTTCCGCGGAGCTAAATTCAATGATCGGCGCCTGATCAGGTTTGATGGGGGCGGATGCACGCGGTTCGGAACCTATGGCCGGAGATGAATCCGAGGTTCCGGTGACACAGTCCCTGCTCGAGGTTGGATCTGTGTGTGGCTCTAACGCCACTAAGTCTACGGCTTCTGCAGCGGGGTTGAGCTTCCCGTCCTCGGACGGCGCAATCTACTCGGATCGGGGCGAGTAATTCTGCGCTATCTCACAGGCACGGTCCGATGACAGATTTAGGTCATGTTCATCATGGTGGCCGGCTGCCATGGGCTCAAATCCGTCGAAGATCAAGTCTCCACGGATACCTACAACTCAATTCAAGCTTCCAAACCTGACTTGATGGCCAGGGGCGTAGCTGTCGATCTGCTCTAGATGGCCAAGCGAGTTGGCCCTTGATCTTGGCGGCGAATCTGAAGATCTGTCCGGGGAGGAAAACCTCCCCCTGGACTGCATTGTTGTAGATGATTGACGGAGCCATCAAACGTTTTGGTGACGACACAGTGGAACTCTCAATGAAAGCACCAATATCAGTGTCAAAACCGGCGGATCTCGGGTAGGGGATCCCAAACTGTGCGTCTAAGGTTGATGGTAATAGGAGGCGGGGGACACGATGTTTACCCAGGTTTGGGCCCTCTCTATGGAGGTAATACCCTACTTCCTGCTTGATTGATCTTGATGAATATGAGTATGACAAGAGTTTATCTACCACGGGATTGTAATGGCTGAAACCCTAGAAGTCTAGCCTATATGATTATGATTGCCTCTACGGACTAAACCCTCTGGTTTATATAGACACCGGAGGGGACTGGGGTTGTACAAAGTCGGTTACAGAGAAAGGAATCTACATATCCGAATGCCAAGCTTGCCATCCACGCAAAGGAGAGTCCCATCTGGACACGGGAAGAAGTCTACTGTCTTGTATCTTCATAGCCCATCAGTCCGGCCCATGTCACATAGGCCGGACGGTCGAGGACCCCTTAATCCAGGACTCCCTCACCCATTGCCACCTATCCCCCCTCCAAGGTGTCTCCTCTTTGAATCCCCCAACGAGAACCTCATTGCCAAGTGCCTAATGGCCAAAGGTAACTCCCAACACTAATACCACCATCACTACTACTCCCTCATAATTAGATTGTGTTGATGATAGTGAGGTGGAGAAGGCTGATGATAATGGGTTTGACAAATTCTTGAGTAAGCTCAAGGGTGAATCCAAGAAGCACTTTGTTTCTCTCTTGGAACAACTTGGTGAGGCCAATGATATCATTGAGTCTCATGAGGATACGATCTCCAAGTTGGAGGGACATAGTCGTGACTATGCTGATGAGATTGCGGATCTTTCCATTGCTCTAGAGGAAGAGCGAGGACTTCGTTTGACTCTGGAGGAGTCATACAACGTTGATCATGTGAAATTGCAAAAAGATCTTGATCATGCTATTGTTCTTGCTCGCGTGCTTAAATCCGAGAAAGTTGCACTTGGGGTTGGTCATGATAGGCTCAAGGAAGAGTTTGACACTCTTGACAAGGCTCACAAGGTCTTGAAGGGTGTTCATGCAACTCTCAAGGAGTCTCATGATCAACTCCAAGTGAAGATAACCAAGGAGATTTCCACATGTCCTCCTTTCGTTCTAATTGATAATGCCCATGCTACTAACCCTTGTTGTGAGCATGTGCATCTTGTGGAGGAAAATTCCAAGTTAAAAGAGCAACTTGAGAAGGGCCTTGTGACAGGCATACATGGTGAGAAGAACCCAAGTCAAAGAAGAAGAAGACCAAGAAACCTCTCCCGCTCAAGGAATCCTTTGTCAAGGTGGGGGAGGGGTACTCATGAGGAGAAGAAAAACAAGGAAGTGGGTGGTAATGCCAAGGAGGGCAAAACCGCCCCTACCAACAAAGCCAACGAATTTAACCCCTCTTATGTTTTGTGTCGCGCTAGTGATGGCCTATTTATGACAAATTTGTTGGTTCCTCCTATGAGTACATTGAATGGTCTATTTGGGTTCCTAAGACCCTTATTACTAACATCAAAGGACCCATTCAAAAATGGGTACAGAAATCCAAGCATTAATCTCTTGTAGGAGTTTGCTTCCGGTGGGGTTTCATGGTTGCTCGATAGTGGAGCACAAATCATATGACCGGGAGCAAGGACCTCGTGGTGGATGTGCATCCAATTCCATCTATGCACACCCATGTCCAATTCAGTGATGCTTCAACATCCAAGGTATTTGGACTTAGCAAGGTTGTCATCTCTCAAGATTTATCTATTGAGAAGGTCATGCTTGTTGAGTCCCTTGCATGCAATTTTCTTTTTGTTTGCCAACTTTCACTTATGGGCTTTGCAACTGATGTCTACTACGCAACCTTATTCTTGTAGACTCGTGTTGGGCCTCCAAGCGTAGAGTTTTGTAGGACAGTAGCAAATTTCCCTCAAGTGGATGACCTAAGGTTTATCAATCCATGGGAGGCATAGGATGAAGATGATCTCTCTCAAACAACCCTACAACCAAATAACAAAGAGTCTCTTGTGTCCCCAACACACCCAATGCAATGGTAAATTGTATAGGTGCACTAGTTCAGCGAAGAGATGGTGATAGAAATTCAATATGGATGGTAGATATAGGTTTTTGTAGTATGAAAATATAAAAACAGCAAGGTAACTAGAAGTAAAAGAGAGTGAAAACGGTATTGCAATGCTTGGAAATAAGGCCTAGGGTTCATACTTTCACTAGTGCAAGTTCTCTCAACAATGATAACATAATTAGATCATATAACAATCCCTCAACGTGCAACAAAGAGTCATTCCAAAGTCACTAATAGCGGAGAACAAACGAAGAGATTATTGTAGGGTATAAAACCACCTCAAAGTTATTCTTCCTGGTCGATCTATTGGGATATTCCTATAAGTCCCACAAACAGCCCTAAGTGTGTACTAAAATAACACCTTAAAATACACATCAACCAAAACCCTAATGCCACCTAGATACTCCAATGTCACCACAAGTATCCACGGGTTTGATTATACGATATGCATCACACAATCTCAGATTCATCTATTCAAACAAACACAAAGAACTTCAAAGAGTGCCCCAAAGTTTCTACCCGAGAGTCAAGACGAAAACGTGTGCCAACCCCTATGCATAAGTTCACAAGGTCACATAACCCGCAAGTTGATCACCAAAATATACATCAAGTGGATCACGTGAATATCCCATTGTCACCACAGATAAGCACATGCAAGACATACATCAAGTGTTCTCAAATCCTTAAAGACTCAATCCGATAATATAACTTCAAAGAGAAAACTCAATCCATTACAAGAAGGTAGAGGGGGAGAAGCGTCATAAGATCCAGCTATAATAGGAAAGCTCGCGGTACATCAAGATCGTGCCAGATCAAGAACACGGGAGAGAGAGAGAGAGATCAAACACATAGCTACTGGTACATACCCTAAGCTCGAGGGTGAACTACTCCCTCCTCGTCATGGAGAGCGCCGGAATGATGATGATGGCCACCGATGATGGATTCCCCCTCCGGCAGGGTGCAGGAAAAGGGTCTCGAGAGGTTTTTTGTGGCTATAGAGGCTTGCGGTGGCGGAAACTCCCGATCTAGGTTTATTTCTGGGGGTTTCTATATTTATAGGATTTTTTGGCGTTTAGAACAAGTCAATGGGGTCCATGAGGAGCCCACAAGAATGTAGGGCGCGCCCTCCACCCTTGTGGAGGCCTCGTGGCTCTTCTGGCCCAACTCTTTTGCTTCGGGGGCTTCTTCTGGTCCATAAAAATCACTATAAATTTTCAGGTCATTTGGACTCCGTTTGGTATTCCTTTTCTGTAAAACTCAAAAACAAGGAAAAAACAGAAATTGGCACTGGGCTCTAAGTTAATAGGTTAGTCCCAAAAATAATATAAAATAGCATATAAATGCATATAAAACATCCAAGATGGATAATTTAATAGCACGGAACAATAAAAAATTTTAGATACATTGGAGATATATCAAGCATCCCCAAGCTTAATTCCTACTCGTCCTCGAGTAGGTAAATGATAAAAACAGAATTTTTGATGTGGAATGCTAGCAAGTGCACAAGTTTGATCAATGATAATTTCAATCACTTTTTGTAGCATCGTTATATATCATAACAATAGCTCATATCATAAAGCTTCTCATGATCAAGTAACAAGATATTCATATGTTAAGCATAGACCATAAACTTTCTTGAAAACTAACCAACTATGCTCTCAGTCATCAAACAATTGCTATTCATTTTATTTTCAGGAAGGGTCTATGTAAGAGCTTTGATTTAGCAAATCCCACATACTCAACCATCATATAGTATTCCATGATTGCTACCACTCAAAGCATATTTTTAGAACAAATAACATCCATCGAACACAAAGAAAGATAGGGGCTTAATGTTTCGCCTCCCAACTTACTTATCATATAGATAATTGTCAACAATAATAATTCATGATCAAATATATTTGAATGGCCATATATGCTTAGATCTTTCCCCATCACATGATGCTAGCCAACTAAAAAGTAGGTTGGAATGAGAAGGAATACTACCGACTCTAGCATAAAAGTAAAAGATAGGCCCTTCTGAAAGGGAAGCAGGGATCTGCAGAGGTGCTAGAGCTCAAAGCTTTTAAAACAGAGATGAAAATAATTTTGAGAGGTATGCTTTCATTGTCAACATAACAACCAAGAGTTCTCACTATCTTCCATGCTAGACACATTATAGGTGGTTCCCAAACTGAATGGTAAAGTTTTTACTCCCCTACACTACACCACGACACCACAATAGCGACGTGCATCTGTTGGCATAAGTTCACAAGGCCGACACTCTTTTTGTCTCAAACTATACCGACACACTAACTGTTAGTGTTATGTAGACTTTTTGACACATTATCTGTCGGCAATGGCTCAATAACCACCGACGTAAAATGTGTCGGCATATACCACCTATACTAATGCATTATGTGTCGGCAGTTCAGTTGGACAGAAAAAGTGTCGGCGTTTCTTAGACCTGGCCCACCAATTTCTATCCTCGCGCCCACACCAAAAATATCAAGCGGCAAGAGCCCGGCCGCGCGGGCTCGGCCCAAAATCCAGATACTTGTAAGTCCCTCCCCAATGACCCAAACCCACTGTCCACCTCTCACGCCATAGACAAACCTAACCAAAATCCTCACCTAGACCTAGCCGTCGCCGCCGCCACCAGGCACCACCACCGTCCTCTTGGCCGATTCGGTCGCGCCGCTGCCCCTCCCACACCCGGCGACGCCTCCTGAAGCTCCCGTCCAGCTGCGCCTCCCCACCGTCCGCAGTCCAAGGTACCGCCCGGCTGTCCGCTCACCTAGCGGTGGCCGCCGCCCGCTGGTTCCCTGGCGTCACCCCTTACCCGCGGTTGATTTGCTCATGCCGCAGCGTCCTCCGACCCCGACCTGCCTCGCGCCGCCACCTCCCCCGACTATCTGCCTCGCGCCACGACGGCCTCTGGCCCTGACCTGCCTGCCTCCGCCACTGCCTCCGAGGGGACGTACTACCCGGTCTGAGGGGCCACCCCACAGGGCCACAGGCTGCAGCAGAGGAGACTCTCTGCTGCCCCTCTTCCACCACCGGCAATGTCTCCCCCACCCTCTCTGTCCAACCCAGTTTCCAGATTTGGCTGCTGCAGGTAAGATTCTTCTCATTTCTCATCTAGGTTGAACAAGTTTATGTCTAACCTGTCATATTTATTCACATATTTTATCTGCTTGCTTCAAAATTGAAATGTGGCGTTTGCTTGCTGATAAGTTCGGTTATGGTGTGGGCGTGTGAGTGCCTATTACTCAAGATGATTTCATAACATATCATCAATTTCAGGAACCTTATCTCATCTGTCGTTGAGTTCAGAAATAGATCATTGGCATTGTAGCTTCAAGAGACATGTATGTTGCTTATCGTTTTGCCTACTGAACAAATGTGTTTATCAATATATTTAAGTGAAACAACATGCTCCCATTTTTGGTCAATTAGTGGATCTTATTCATGTGTTATTTTTCGTAATTCGAGTAAGCTGAAACTGATGGTCTCAGATGGTTTGTGTATTAACTTGCATCTACAAATACTGAGTAGAGGGTTGCCTTTTGTGCAGGAATTTGCAGCAGGTCTGATCCCTTGCCTTTGCTCTCTGCTTGTCCTCACTCCTTAGACCTCCCCTTTGCTTGTCACCATACATTTTATTCAGAGCAGTCTCCAGATGCATCTCGTCTGCCTAGATGATGGGGAGAGGGCCTAAGCTGTAGGTGAGCTCCTCCCCTGAGCAAGTGTTGTATATTGCACGATGTTTTTATTTTCAATGTCTGCAATCTAATGCCTTCCTTTGCTATTTCAATTTTTAATCTCAACATTTCCAATTTGATCAGTTGGAGATTACTTGAATGATTCAGTTTTGGGGGAATGGTATAGTCGAGAATGTATGGCCTGCATTGTGTATAACTAAAATATGTGCAGTTTCCTAATATAAAAACATGCATGGTGCTTCAACCAGAGTTCAGGGTAAAACACATGCAACTCCCCTGCATGATTCGATTTCTTTTTTCTATTATTAGAGTATTGCTACATGTTTAGTATTCAGTTTTGTTTTGGACCTTGGATTCAATGCCTCAAACTAGTTCCAAGATAAGGATTTGACACAGTTTTACACGTAGACACAAACTTAATGTTTAACTGAAAGGGTCTTTATTTTTTAAAGGGTTCAAAGTATTGTTCAGACTACTAAGCCTTCACATTTTACTGATCTTTACACTGAAAAGTTGAGTGTTTGATTTCTGTATATATTATATGCTGTGCATTTTTTTGTAACTTGTATACTCTGTTCCAGCAACTCATCAGTGTCATTCTAAAAGATGGTACATGGATCCTAGACTTCGGTTGTTAGTGAGTTCTAAAATTTTTATAAGAATCCATTTTTGTGATATGATAGGTGTTGTCCTGACTTTGGTTTAGATTCCAACAAGGTTATCTTTTTAACAAAAATGTTGCATAATAACTCCATGTGTAAAGAAATATAAGATCTTTTAGATCACTACTTTAGTAATCTAAAAGATATTATGTTTCTTTACAGAGGGAGTACAATCTTTTGTGAGATTACTGGCTTTATTTTTTAGATCTCTTAGTAGAGAAGAAATGCCTCCTTATATGCTTTATATTTCAGTTCTTATAGTGCAGAAAAAAGATCTGCATAGTTTTAACTGGAGAGGCCGTGCAATCAAGTATTTGTTTACTTTCCTTTTAACCAAGCCAATATGTGTACATCTACTGTTTCTTAGACCTTTGGACTCAAAGACAACTCACAAATTTAAAAAATTCTACTATTTCTAAGACGGCTGAAACATATTATTAGTTCTTTTGCAGGGACATGGTAGAAAGTAGAAAATCCACAAGTTGATGGAAGATGTTCTTGTGATCGCTTTTGTTCAGAACATGGTTGACAAATTTTGTCATATGGAAGTTGATGTTGGCTTGGCTGCTTTGTACCTAGGATATTGGCAAAAAGAAGGGCACAAACGTATATGGTATGCGAGTGGGAATTTCTCCTCTAATTTTCTATTGAGGCCAACCACCTATACTTGTTTAATTTACCTAGCTGCCATTAGGGGACGAATTTTGCTCTTGTTAGGCAATATTCACACATCCAGAATTTATTAACTTGAATTTTGAAGTTACATGTTGTTATGATAGCCACATAGCTGTACTAGGTAAGGAAAAAAAATCAAATGATATTTCCTTGGAAAAACGAATAATGAGGCAAAATGGTATGCTATACTCTTAGTCTGTTGGCGATCACAATCATTGATAATCTTTTGTTCTTGCCTATACTAATGGATGTGAATATTTATACTAGGTCAGTGAATATTTATGCTAGGTCTGTGAATAGTTTAGTGGTCTGTAGATAGATGAACCGAGAACATTTAGTACTTAAATGGACTATAGATGAATCGAGAGCAGATAGTAAATGTAGGCATGGCTTTTTTCTAGAGTTATGTGTAGGTAATCCTAGCAACTACTCATTGTGGACAACTCACAAATTTGAACAAATTCTCATTTCTATGATTCTCAAACATATGAGTTCTTTTTCAGGGACAAATGGCAGAAAGTAAGCCCACAAGATGATTTATGATGCTATGGTGATCACTTTTGTTCATAACAAGGTCGACACATTTTGGTCATATGGAAGTTGATGTTGACTTGGTGATCAAAGACTTGGTCCCTTCCATAATTTTTTGTATTAGTCAAGTGAATGAACAATTGGTTCCTTAGGATATTGGCCATCATATTTTGTAAGAGGCCACATCCTATATGTCACACTTGTGTATTTCCTAAATGGTTGTAGATAACTTGAGTGAAGAAAATTAATTGATCTTCTATATATGTTGAATGAAAGCATTGACCAATGGTATCTTGTGATGAGTTGAATATTATGTATCGTGTACTTGATAGGAATTGAATATTATGAAGTTAATGTGGTATTAATACATCGTGCATTTGCATGTTTGCTGAAATTTAGAACCCTGACAACAAGTGTGTCGGCAAAAGTATTGGGTGTCACACAGTCTGTTGGCATAACTAAGTGTCAGATGAACCGCCGGCATATCTATGGACGTCGCAATATCTGTCGGCATACGACATTGTCAGATGATCTGTCGGCATAACATTGTCTGTCGTTGTAGAAATGTCTGTCGGCGTAGACCTCACCTACAGTGTCATATTGTCCGTCACCATAGATTTATCTGTCGGCAAAGACCTACCCCGGCAGGACTATAGGCGACAGCTCCTTTCTGTCGGCATATGTCTTTGCCGACACTAAATGTGTCGCCTTAGGTGACCTATGCCGACAGATTGTTCGACGCTGCTTTGAGTGTCGTGGTGTAGTGCTACCACCAACAAGCACATTCCACGGCTGGTCCGAAACAACGGGTACTGTCCAACTATCAACAATCCTAGGGATTTTTGTTTGCAATTATATTTGATTTGATTTGAGCATGGAACCGGGCAGCCCGGTTACCAGCCATTTTCTCGTGAATGATGAGCGGAGTCCACTCATCATGAGAATAACCCACCTAGCATGGAAGATACTAACAGCCCCTAGTCGCTTCATGAGCGATTCAGGCATACAAAATAGATTATTATTTGAAGGTTTAGAGTTTGTCACATGCAAATTTACTTGGAACGACGGGTAAATACCGCATATAGGTAGATATGGTGGACACTCCTGGAAGAAACTTGGTTCAAGGATTTTGGATGCACAAGCAATATTCCCGCTTAGTACAGAAATTTTGTCTAGCAAAAGGTTCTAAATAGCAAGTACCACATGTTGGAGGATCTATAACAATATAACTTCTATACAAATATACCCAAGCATAACTCATTATGTCGTCTTCCTTGTCCAACTTCAACTAATTTGATCAAGTTTGAAAATAATTAATGGGGATCACAATCATAGAAGATGTCCAAGATAGTATTTTATATGTGAAATCTCTCTTCCTTCAATATTCGTTCATGAATTGTTCAAGTGACCAATACTATGTTTGCTAACTTTCAATAAATTTACCACCTGTACTTCTTATATGTGAAGTCATTATTCCCCATGGGATAAGCATATAAAACATATATAATTTCAGATTTATGATATTCAATTCATTCAACCATTTACTCATAGGATATAAGTGAAGCACACGAGTAAATGACAAACTACTCCAAAAAGATATAAGTGAAGATCAATGAGTAGTCAAATAATTATTTAGCTATGTGAAGACTCTCTCTCATTTAAAAATTTCAGATCTAATGTATTTTATTCAAGCAGCAAGCAAAGGAAAATAAAATGACATTAAAAGGATAGCACGTATCATGTGAAGAAGCAAAAACTTAGGCTCAACAAAAACTGACCGATAGTTGTTGAAGAAGAAAGGTGGGATGCCAACCGGGGCATCCCCAAGCTTAGATGCTTGAGACTTCTTGAAATATTAATTAGGGATGCCTTGGGCATCCCCATGCTTGAGCTTTTGTGTCTCCTTAATTCCTCTCATATCATGGTTTCCCTAAATCTTAAAAACTTCATCCACACAAACTCAACAAGAACTCGTGAGATAAGTTAGTATAAATCAATGCAAAACCTTATCATTCTCTACTATAGCAAATCACTAAAATTATTATTTGATATTTCCTACTAAACTCCTCTGCATATTTAGTACTCGTATCCTCAAATAGAATCATTGAACAGGCAAACATATGCAAACAATGCAAACATAACAACAATCTATCTAGACATAACAGTCTATAAAGAATGCAAGAGGGATCATACTTCCCTAACTCCAAAAATTCTTAAAAATTACCACATTGTAGAAAATTTGTTGTACCTTACTATGTAAAAATTCCAAGATTTTATCATATTCTGACTATTCACCTATATTGAAAACATAACAACAAACTTTCTGTTTTCAAACAGCAACATAAAGACTTGTAAAATAAGCATGGTAAAGGATATACTTGACCTTTTTATTGAAATAAAAGATATAAAACATGTCTCTGAATAACAGCAAGCAAATATAAACAAAAGAAAATGATGCTCGAAGCAAAACACATATCATGTGGTGAATAAAAATATAGCCTCAAGTAAATTTACCGATGAATGAAGACGAAAGAGGGAATGCCATCAGAGGCATCCCCAAGCTTAGGCTCTTGGTTGTCCTTGAATATTACCTTGGGGTGCCTTGGGCATCCCCAATCTTAGGATCTTTCCACTCCTTATTCCGTAGTCCATCGAAACTTTACCCAAAACTTGAAAACTTCACAACACAAAACTCAACAGAAAATCTTATGAGATCCGTTAGTATAAGAAAGCAAATCACCACTTAAGTACTGTTGTAAACTCATTCTAAATTCATATTGGTGTTATATATACTGTATTCCAACTTCTCCATGGCTCATGCTCTCCGATACTACTCATAGATTCATCAAAATAAGCAAACAACATATAGAAAACAGAACCTGTGTAAAACAGAACAGTCTACAGTAATCTGGAAACTTTCCATACCTTTGTAACTCCAAAAATTCTGAAAAATTAGGACAACGTAGGCAATTTGTATAGCAATCTTTTGTAAAGCATTCCGATCACAAGCACGTTCCAATGAATTTTCAAAATTCCTGGACTGAGCGCAAAAGTTTCTGTTTTTGCACAGAATCCAGTCAACTATCATCCACACTATCCCAAAGGTTTTACTTGGCACTTTATTAAAACAAAAGCTATAAAACATGATTACTATAGTATCTTAATCATGTGAACACACAAAAATAGTAAGTATAAATATTGGGTTGTCTCCCAACAAGTGCTTTTCTTTAATGCTTTTCTAGCTAGGCATGATGATTTCAATGATGTTTACATAAAAGATAAGAAAACATAATGAGAGCATCATGAAGCATATGACTAGCACATTTAAGTATAACCCACTTCTTATGCATAAGGATTTTGTGAGCAACAGTTTATGGGGACAAGAATCAACTAGCATAGGAAGGTAAAACAGGCCAATCTTCAAGATTTTCAACACATAGAGAGGAAAATTTATATTATTGCAATTCCTACAAGAATATGTTCCTCCATTATAATAATTTTCAGTAGCATCATGAATGAATTCAACAATATAACCATCACATAAAGCACTCTTTTCATGATGCATAAGCATAGAATTTTTATTACTCCCCTCATAAGCAAATTTCTTCTCATGAATAGTAGTGAGAGCAAACTCAACAAAATAACAATCATGTGAGGCATAATTCAATTGAAAACTAAAATCAAGATGACAAGTTTCATGGTTATCATTATCTTTATAGCATACATTTCATCACAGTAATCATCACAGATAACAACTTTGTTCTCATAATCAATTGGAACCTCTTTCTAAATAGTGGATTCATCACTAAATAAAGTCATGACCTCTCCAAATTCACTTTCATAATTATCACAATATGATTCAACACCCTCCAAAATAGTGGGATCATTACTTCCTGAAGTTGACACTCTTCCAAACCCACTTTCATCAATATAATCATCACAGATAGGAGGCATGCTTTCATCATAATAAATTTGCTCATCAAAAGTTGGGGGACAACAAATATCATCTTCATCAAACATAGCATTCCCAAGCTTCTGGCTTTGCATATCATTAGCATCATGTATATTCAAGGAATTCATACTAACAACATTACAATCATGCTCATCGTACAAAGATTTTATGCCAAACATTTTATAGACTTTTTTTTTCTAACACTTGAGCACAATTTTCCTTTCCATCATTTTCACGAAAGATATTAAAAAGATGAAGCATATGAGGCACCCTCAATTCCATATTTTTGTTTTCTTTTATAGACTAAACTAGTGATAAAACAAGAAACTAAAAGATTCGATTGCAAGATCTAAAGATATACCTTCAAGCACTCACCTCCCCGGCAACGGCGCCAGAAAAGAGCTTGATTGCTACTACACAACCTTCTTCTTGTTGACTTGTGTTTGGCCTCCAAGCGCAGATTTTTGTAGGATAGTAGTCAATTTACCTCAAGTGGATGACCTAAGGTTTATCAATCCGTGGGAGGCGTAGGATGAAGATGGTCTCCCTCAAACAACCTTGCAACTAAATAACAAAGAGTATCTTGTTTCCCCAACACACCCAATACAATGGTAAATTGTATAGGTGCACTAGTTCAGCGAAGAGATGGTGATACAAGTGCAATATGGATGGTAGATATAAGATTTAGTAATCTGAAAATATAAAAACTGCAAGGTAACTAGTAATAAAAGTGAGCAAAAACGGTATTGCAAATCTTGGAAATAAGGCCTAGGGTTCATACTTTCACTAGTGCGAGTTCTCTCAACAATGATAACATAATTAGATCATATAACAATCCCTCAACGTGCAATAAAGAGTCATTCCAAAGTCACTAATAGCAGAGAACAAACGAAGAGATCATTGTAGGCTACGAAACCACCTCAAAGTTATTCTTTCTGATCGATCTATTGGGCTATTCTTATAAGTGCCACAAACAGCCCTAGAGTTCATACTAAAATAACACCTTAAGATACACATCAACCAAAACCCTAATGTCACCTAGATACTCCAATGTCACTACAAGTATCCGCAGGTTTGATTATACGATATGCATCACACAATCTCAGATTCATCTATTCAAACCAACACAAAGAAATTCAAAGAGTGCCCTAAAGTTTCTATCGGAGAGTCAAGACGAAAACGTGTGCCAACCCCTATGCATAAGTTCACAAGGTCACAGAACCCGCAAGTTGATCACGAAAACATACATCAAGTGGATCACGTGAATATCCCATTGTCACCATAGATAAGCACATGCAATACATACATCAAGTGTTCTCAAATCCTTAAAGACTCAATCCAATAAGCTAACTTCAAATAGAAAACTCAATCCATTACAAGAAGGTAGAGGTGGAGAAGCATCATAAGATCCAACTATAATAGCAAAGCTCGCGGTACATCGGTACATCAAGATCGTGCCAAATCAAGAACATGAGAGAGAGAGAGACAGGAGAGAGAGATCAAACACATAGCTACTGGTACATACCCTCAGCCTCGAGGGTGAACTACTCCCTCCTCGTCATGGAGAGCGCTGGGATGATGATGATGGCCACCGATGATGGATTCCCCCTCCAGCAGGGTGTAGGAATAGGGTCCTGAGAGGTTTTTCGTGGCTATAGAGGCTTGCGGTGGCGGAACTCCCGATCTAGGTTTATTTCTGGGGGTTTCTATATTTCGAAGATTTTTTGGCGTTTAGAACAAGTCAAGGGGGTCCATGAGGAGCACACTTGACCAGAGGGCGCGCCCTCCACCCTTGTGGAGGCCTCGTGGCTCTTCTGGCCCAACTCTTTTGCTTCAGGGGCTTCTTCTGGTCCATAAAAATCACCATAAATTTTTCGGTCAATTGGACTCCGTTTGGTATTCCTTTTCTATAAAACTCAAAAACAAGGAAAAAAACAGAAACTGGCACTGGGCTCTAAGTTAATAGGTTAGTCCCAAAAATAATATGAAATAGCATATAAAACATCCAAGATGGATAATTTAATAGCATGGAACAATAAAAAATTATTGATATGTTGGAGACGTATCAGCAACATTCTTTGATCATGATACCATGGCCCTTTTGTGGAGCAGGACTCTTAAAGTAGCCTTTGTTGGGCATGTCGAGAACGGTCTCTAAGTGGTGAACTTTTCGGAGCGACCCACTTAGACTGCGACTTGCCTAATGGCTAAAGTTGATGTTGGTTGGCTATGGCATCACCGACTAGCCCATGTCAATATGAGATCTTTGCAAAGTCTCCTCAAAGGGGACCATGGTCGTGGACTAACAAATGTGAGTTTTGCCAAACAATGTGCTTGCAGTGCTTGTATCGAAGGAAAGCTTCATGAAATGGCTCACCGATCCATCACTGTCATCTACTCAAAGAGGCCCTTGGAGCTCCTTCACATGGATCTCTTTGGTCCTCCATCATTTGACAGTCTTGGGGGAAGAATTTATTGCTTGGTGATTGTGGATGATTACTCAAGATGCACTTGGGTGTATTTCTTCAAGAGGAAGAGTGAGACTCAACAAACCGTCATCAACTTTGCAAATGAAGCTCAACGTCAATATGAAGCAGAGATCTTGATGATTCGATGTGACAACAGCACTGAGTTCAAGAACTATACCTTGATGAGTTTCTTAGTGATGAGGGGATCAAGCATCAATATGCCACACCATATACCCCTCAAAATGGTGTTGCAGAGAGGAAGAACCGGACGCTGATGGACGTGACTGAACCATGATGGCGGAATTCAAATCTTCGTACAACTTTTGGGCCGAAGCCATCAACACCGCATATCATGCATCCAATCAGCTCTACCTCCACAAAGGCCTAAACAAGACTCCATATGAGATACCTACCGGTAACAAGCCCAACCTCACACTACTAGGGAAAAGCCTAGCAGCAACGCGGGTTTTGGGCCTATTAGTAGCGCGGGGGCCGGCGCTAGTAATAAGGCTCTGACTAACTTATAGCGATGGCGGGTGCCACCAGCCATCTGACTAACGATAGCGATGGCGTGGGTAAAACCAGCTACTACTAATTGAAAATTTTTTTGAATTTTTTCGATTTTTTTTTGATTTTTTCCCCTAATTTTCAAATTTCTGAATTATTTTAACCTCAAATCTCTAATCACCCATCATCGCTGCTAAATTTAATCTCTAATCACCCCTCATCATTCCAAATCATCTAACTTCCCGGACGGTCACCCGTCCTCTCACTACTCTAGCCTGAGCACGCTTGGATCCAAGGGACTATTTTTAGTCTGACTAAAAATAGTCTCTCTTAGAGGCTAAAGTTCCAAGCACCCTTGACTAAACAGAGGCTAGGACTAGTCTTGAGACTAAAATCTTTTAGCCATAGGAAACCTACTAAAATATGTATTAGCCCTCTCTCTCCTCATTTAATTCCTCTCCTTTAACACATGCGAGTTCTGGATTGGAGGGTTTGGAGGATAATAAATGCTCAATAACTAGGTTTTAGTCTCTTAAGTATTTGAATCCAAGCATGGGTGAGGCTAGCAAGTTTTAGTCTCACTACTTTTAGTCATGGGACTAAAACGTATCCAAGCACCCTTTTAACTTCCGGGTTCTATTCTCCCTCGTTTCCAAGTCTGCACTTGTTGTTTTCCTGACAATAGTAAGATGTCAATCCTATTAACCTCAGGAATTTAGCTTGAGCATGTAGTGACACATTTCACTGTTTGAGTTTGAAACTATTGTTCTAAAAATTACTAACACTAATATTTCTTGAATAATTAGTTTGACCTGATTTGACCATAGTTTGACGAGATTTGACCACACTTTGACCAGATTTGACCAAAATTCAAAAAAAAAACTAAAATAATTATTTAGTAACACTAATATTCTTGAATAATTAGTTTGACCATAGTTTGACCAGATTTAACAAAAATTAAAAAAAACTGAAATTTGATGAATTTTTTTGCCTCCGGATCTTAAAAGCACCGTAACTTTTTTTCTGTTAGGTTTTTGAGTATTTTAAAAATGTTTAACGGGGTTCCCTCGGTTAAATTCGAATGTAACTTTTCGAGTAGATGATTTTTCATATAAAAAACTTTTTCATCCGAGTTCATATGCAAAAGTTATGGCCATTTTACAAATTTCCAGAGAGATTTTGCAAATAAAGTCGAAATTCATATTTGTAAATTTTCCCAACAACTAGACCACATATCACATGGGAAACTTATTTTCTTTTATTTTTTTGACATTTTTATCATTTCCTTTTATTTTTTAAAACTGAAAAGGCGGTCCACGTGGGGGGTAGACTTTGACAAATAGGCCATACCCGCTACTACTATGGCGACGATTAGCGATGGCGGGTTTTTAACCTCGCTACTACTAAGTTGATAGCAATAGCGTGGGTTTATAACCATCGCTACTACTATGGCATGGTCGAGGCCACTTAGTAGTAGCGAGTTAAAACCAGCTACTCGCTATCAACTTAGTAGTAGCGAGGGTTAAAAACCCGCGCTACTACTATGGCATATCCCGGGGGGCACGGTAGAGACGCTTAGTAGTAGCGAGGGTTACAAACCCGCGCTGCTGCTATCAACTTAGTAGTAGCGAGGTTTAAAAACCAAGCTGCTAGTAAGTAGCAGTAGCGAGGGTTTTTAACCCTCGCTGCTACTAAGATTCTGTGTATAGGCTTTTCCCTAGTAGTGTCAAGTACTTCCGGGTGTTCTGGTGTAAGTGTTTCATTATCAAGAAAGTGTTCATTTGTCTAAATTTGAACCTAGAGCTCAAGAGGGCATATTTGTTGGTTATGCTACAAACTCTCATGCTTACCGTGTCCTCAATAAGTCCACCGGACTCATTGAGGAGACGAGTAACATGGAGTTTGATGAAAATAATGGCTCCCAAGTTGAGCAAAGTGGTCTTTGTGATGCAAGTGATGAAATTCCTCATCAAGCCATAAGAATGGTGTCGGTGTTCTGGGAACCAGGGTACCCAGACTTGCCTGCCTGCCGCCCATGTCGTGGCTCCATCGACGGCCTGGTACAACCCATCTACAACATCACCAAGACAAGACCCTCGCTAGGGGCCAAGCCTTGTGAGGGAAACGACAAGACTTCCTGAGGGAGCGGCCTTCCTAGGCTGCTCCTGAGGAGCAGAGATTCCTATTCAAGTGCCCAACCTCATGAGGTTGCGGTGACGCAAGCCATGACGACCAAGGTCAGGCGGGCGCTAGCGGGCGCAAAGAAGACAATTTCCTCTTTGGTGCTAAGGAGGTAAGCGCAGGCATGGGTTCCTGAGGAATCATGCAAAGGTTTCCACTCTAGTGTGATGAGACCAAGACCACCAGGACGGATGACATCACCGAACCCACGGGGGCGTCATGACAAGAAGCTTTGCAGGAGAAAACCACCTTTTGTCAGGATAAGATGTACTACTTGTCCCCTTTCAAATTGGCCACTGTGGGATCCCTTCCCGCCTACGTTTTGGGGAAAGGGGACCAAGGCCACTATAAGTATAGGTTAGCCACCACCATAGAAGGGGATCCACATCCAGATCCCCCGAACTCCATGACTCACCAGAACAGACCTCGCAAGGTTGTTCATCCCTTGTACTTGTTCATCCTCAGCTCCCCGCGAGGCTAATACACCACAAAGTAGGAGTAGGGTCTTACACCGCAAGGTGGCCCAAACCTGGGTAAACTGCCGTGTCAGCCTTCTTTCTTGTTCATCGAGCTAGGCCATGGGGCGACTGGTCGGTTGGCTGGAGAGGTTGAGTTCTTCGCACACTCCCAGAGTTTGAACCTTTCTTGGGTCTGCGGAGCCCCGAATCCGATATTTGGCATGCCAGGTAGGGGCGTGTCGAAGCTCTGCCTCTCCATCGGTCGCGCTCCACCCATGTTGAGTGGTTCCCATGGCAGGTGAAACCCCACCCATCGGTCCACCAGGGGTGTTAGGAGGCATCACGAGCCTTCGAGCTTTGTCCCCCGCCTTGTGATAGGTGCGATGACCACCGAAGTTCAGGCCGGAGTTGCCTCCGGCGTATGATGATGCGGCGGACCCCACGGAGCTCCTCCCGGTGTACGCGGAGGCCATCTGGGCAGCGAGCGGCGATGACAAAGTCATGGTGAATTAGCTCTCTATGTCCCTCACAGGGTGCCGTGCGCGTGGCTGCTCAGCTTGCCGGAGTCCTTGGTGGCCTCCTCGGAGGGGCTGCGTGATCTGTTCATCGCGCGCTTCGCGGCACTTGTGCCCCATGCCGTTGCGGCCATTCTTGGTGGGTCGCAGGCGCCAGGCTCAAGCTGCCACGTCAAGCAGCTCTTTCGACAAGTGGGGACCGCCCAGCCAAGGTAGGGGGCTCCTCCAAGCCGGGCGGCACCCGAGACCGACATCGTCTTTGACTCAAGTGATCACCCCAAGACTATGGTGGATGCCACCGTGCTCCCCTTGCTGTGCACACCCTCCATTAGCAATGTCACCGTTACCAGGACCCTCATCGAGGTGGCGCTGGCCTCAACATCCTCTCTGTGGATGCCTTCGACCAGCTTCATGTGCCTTATGACCAGCTCGCCCCCTCCAAACCCTTCTTAGGGCTGGTCGATGGCTCCACCATTCCTCTGGGGCAGATCCGCCTCCCCGTCACCTTCGGCACGCGCTACAACTACTGCACCGAGCTCATTGACTTCTACATCGCCTGCATCAGCCTCCCCTACAATGCCATCCTTGGGTATCCATCCCTTGCCAAGTTCAAGGCGGCAACACACCTCGGCTACAACGTCATCAAGATGTCTGGGACGAGTAATATACTCACAGTGGTGGGGACACCAAGTGCACTCATGGCCCTCAAGCTCTCTTTCAAGGCCACGGAGGCCACGCAGCCAGATCCCGGAGGCTGTGCCTGCGAAGAAGAAGCAGTTGTTCTCTCAGGACCAGTCCGAGATGAAGCAAGTGCCAGTCAACGACAGGGGCTCAGGCCCCACCTTCACCATAGGCGCCGGCCTTCCCCTAGATCAAGAAGAGGCGTTGGTCAGTTTCCTCCGCGCGAACAAAGATGTGTTTGCATGGGAGGCGACGAACCTGGTGAGCGTCCCGCGGAGTGTGATTGAGCACCATCTGATGTTGTGCCCCGGCGCACACCCGGTGAAGCAGAAGGCACGGCGGAAAGCCCCGGAGAAGTAGTCATTCATCGTTCAGGAGGTCCAAAAGTTGCAAGGAGCCAGCGTCATTCGAGAAGTACGACACCCGGATTGGCTGGCCAACCCGGTCATCATTCCCAAAAGGGGGGAAAGGAGCACATGTGCATTGACTTCACGAGCCTCAACAAGGCTTGTCCTCAGGACCCTTTCCCTCTTTCACGCATCAACCTGATCGTCGACTCCACCGCCGAGTGCGACTTGTTGTGCTTCCTGGACGCCTTTTCGGGCTACCAATAGATCAAGATGGCGGTGCAGGACGTCAAGAAGACAACCTTCCTGACCCCATGCAGGGTGTATTGCTACACCTGCATGCCGTTTGGGCTGTGCAATGCCAGCACAACCTTCCAGTGACCGATGCATATCGGCCTGGGCTGGTAGCTCGGGAGAAACGCTGAGGCATACGTCGATGACATAGTGGTCAAGTCACGGGAAGCAAGACCCATGTCGAAGATTTGGAAGAGGAGCGCGCAGGTGAACCTGCGCCTCAATCCGGAGGAGTGCGTGTTCGGCGTCCTGTCTGGCAAGCTGCTGGGTTTCTTGGTGTCACACACAGGTGTCGAGCCTAACCCGGAGAAGATCAAGGCGATAAACAGGATAAGCCCGCCGCTTCATTTCCAAGCTTGGCGAGTGTGCCCTCCCGTTCTTCAAGCTAATGAAAAAAGAAGGGTTCATTCGAATGGACTCTAGAAACCGAGGCGGCCTTCCAAGACCTCAAGAGGTATCTCACCAGCCCGCCGATGATGGTGGCGCCTCGCCCTCTTGAGCCCTTGGTGCTTTACTTGGCCTCCACACTCCACTCAGCCAGCGCGACACTCGTGACGGTCCGGGAGGAGCGGTCAGGTGCGGGTGTGCGGCGCAGCACACCGCGCGCGGTCGTGCCACCGCCACCTCAAGACGGCGCTCCTGAGGTCCCGGCTACTCCGTCAGATGGCAAGACTCCCGAGGCTCCCTCATCGCAAGCAGGGTTGGACATCATCGACACCTCTTCCCTCGTTGAGCACCCCATGTACTTTGTCAGCACGGTGTTGGGCGACGCGCGTGCACGCTACCCCATGCCGTAAAAGCTCTTGCTTGCGCTCCTTGTCACCTCCAGGAAACTGCGACATTATTACCAAGGCCATACCATCAAGGTCATCTCCGTGTTCCCCTTGGAGAGGGTGCTTCGCAACCCCAATGCCGCGGGGAGAGTCGTCGAGTGGAACATCTAGCTGCAAGCATTCCAGCTGGATTTCAGCACCACCAGAGTCATCAAAGGCGTGACCCTTGCTACTTTGTGGCATAATGGACTGACGCCCCTGACCGGGGAGCAACCGAGGACTGCTCCCTCACCCCCGGAGACGAGGCGCCCGATGGCTGGGTCATGTACTTTGATAGCGCGTTCGTGCGCCAGAGCCCGGGGGCTGGTGCTGTGCTCATCTTGCCTACCCAGGATAAGCTCTACTACGCCGTGCAGCTCTACTTTCAGCATGGCGAGAAGGTCTCCCACAACATTGCGGAATACGAGGGTCTAATCGCCGGCCTCCAAGCCACGGCGTTCCTAGGGTACAGATGTCTCACCATCAAGGGCGACTCTCAGCTCCTCGTCAACTTCTCCAATAAGGAATACAAGCCTAAGGACAAGCACATGGAGGCATACCTAGAAGAGGTATTGAGGGAGTCCTGGACTAGGGGGTGTCCGGATAGCCGGACAATCATCATCGGCCGGACTCCAAGACTATGAAGATACAAGATTGAAGACTTCGTCCCGTCTCCGGATGGGACTTTCCTTGGCGTGGAAGGCAAGCTTGGCGATACGGATATGTAGATCTCCTACCATTGTAACCGACTCTGTGTAACCCTAGCCCTCTCCAGTGTCTATATAAACCGGAGGGTTTTAGTCCGTAGGATAAACAACCATTACAACAATCATACCATAGGCTAGCTTCTAGGGTTTAGCCTCCTTGATCTCGTGGTAGATCCACTCGTGTATTACCCATATCATCAATATCAATCAAGCGGGGTAGGGTTTTACCTCCATCGAGAGGGCCCAACACAGGTAAAAACATCGTGTCCCTTGTCTCCTGTTACCATCCGCCTAGACGCACAGTTCGGGACCCCCTACCGAGATCCGCGGTTTGACACCGACATTGGTGCTTTCATTGAGAGTTCCTCGTATCGTCACCGATAGGCTTGATGGCTTCTTCAATCAACAACAACGCAGTCCGGGTGAGACTTTTCTCCTGGACAGATCTTCGTGTTGGCGGCTTTGCATCTGCGGGCAATTAAGCAGCCATCTGGAGCAGATTGAAAGCTACACCCCGCCATCGAGTCGGGTTTGGAAGCCTAAACTTCACGGCCGACATCGCGGAGACTTGATCTTGATGGATTCGAGCCACGACCGAGCGCACCGCACTGTCACGATGGGCATGATTTAGCTCTGCCACCGGACAGTACCCTGGAGGCCGCACATGAGTCCGCTCTGACCCATATTTCGGAGCTGACCGTGCAGATCGAGGACAGGTGGCTGGACACCGCCTCGGGGGCTGCAACTTCTACGGTGATGGAGCCGAATACTGACCTTGTCCTTTGCAAAGCTGCGGACATCTTTCAGCACTCACCCTTTGGCGACATCCTGAATTCGCTAAAGTATCTCTTGTTATCAGGAGAGCCCTGGACGGACTGCGGTCAGGATGGTTGGGATGCGGACGACGAAGAAATTCAAAACCCACCCACCACACACTTTGTAGCCACTGTCGACGATCTAGCCGACACGCTAGACTACGACTCCGAAGACATCTACGGTATGGACGACGACACCGGAGACGACCAAGAACCAGCGCCTACCGGGCACTGGAAAGCCACCTCAATTCATGATATATATATGGTGGACACCCCAAAAGGGAGCGATAACGAGGAACAACGGGACGCGGCAAAGGATAATTCCCCGAAAAACAACCAAAATGGTGGCGCAAGCGCCGCCCCAAGTCCCGCCTCGATAACAACAACACTCATAATGACGCAGCCATAGAGCAGGGCAAACCAGTGGGCGACGAACATGCAACCAAGCAACCATCCGAACAGGATGAATCGGATAATCAACTCATCCTCGGCGAAAACAACAGTCCAGACGATCTCACGCCGGACACACCAACGGAGCATAAGAACCTTCAAAAGAGGCTTGTCGCCACTACAAGAAGTTTGAAGAAGGAGAAACGGAAGCTCAAAACAGAGGAATACATACTCAGAATGAGGTGGAGCAAAGTACCCAAGACCGCGGACAAATATGGCAATAGCCACGAAACAAAGAGCTACCCGAAGCGCAAGCTGCTGCCCGAATTCGACGAGGAGGCCGTAGAGCCCCCACAATCAAAAAGCAAAGAGGCTGCCTGGCCGGATAGGCGACCAGATGACAGGCCAAGAGCGGCAAGCGGCGCCGCACACAAGCCGGCACATGACACACATAAAGATCCTCGCAAAACGGATGGCCCGATCAGGTCCATTTATGGGCCAAAGAAGAGGGCCCCAGGAAGCAACACAACATGCCGAGTATTCGAAGATAACGGCACACCTAGATACAGGGGCGCCGCACACCCACTATGTTTCACCGATGAGGTGCTGGATCATGAATTTCCAGCGGGGTTCAAGCCCGTAAACATAGAGGCATACGACGGAACAACAGACCCCGGAGTCCGGATTGAGGATTACATCCTGCACATACATATGGCTAGAGGAGACGATCTCCACGCCATAAAATATTTACCCCTCAAGCTCAAAGGGCCAGCTCGGCATTGGCTCAAAAGCCTCCCAGAAAATACCATCGGAAGTTGGGAAGAGCTCGAGGACACGTTTAGAGCAAATTTTCAGGGGACTTATGTCCGCCCACCGGATCTGAGCGATTTAAGTCACATAACCCAACAGCCCGGAGAGTCGGTAGCAAAAATTCGGAACAGGTTCCTCACCAAAAGAACCAAATAGTCATTGTTGGACGCCAAGCCTTAGCAGCTTTTAAACATAATGTCCGAGACGAATGGCTCGCCAGACACCTCGGCCAAGAGAAGCCGAGAACAATGGCCGCGCTAACAAGCCTCATGACCTGCTTTTGCGCGGGGGAAGATAGCTGGCTAGCAAGATGCAACACCAGCGACCTGAGTACATCCTAAATCAGAGATGGAAACGGAAAATCACGACGCAGAAAGGACCAGCGCCGAAATAAAGAAAAGAGCCCAAAGAACACGGCGGTCAACGCCGGATTCAAAAGCTCACGGCCGAACAACAAAACACTGCTGTTCGCACACGAACACGTCACCGTGTACCTCCAACGCCGAGGGTGATGCACCGCAGCTCACGTCGAAGAGACCAGCCGAGCGCTGATGCATAAGACAATCCGGCGGGTGCTTTTGAGACCGAAACCCCACGCGCCGGGAGGGACCCGTATGGGCCTGGGCGGCTATGGGCTGCCCTAGGTCAGTTCGCCGCCCTAGAGCCTCGAGGTTGCTGCCCTCCAATACGAACGAACGAGCGAAGAGAGAGAGAAAGAACAAGGGAGGGATGTAAAACTAGGGTAAAAAGTAGATGAGTTTTGCGATTGTGTGTTGTTGTTCAATCGGCCGTCACCTCTTGTCTATATAAGAGGCGGGTGGACTTCCCGTACAAGAAAAGGACTTGCCTAGCCGTCCAAATCATCAAAACCTAATAAAACACGGACTATTCATGACCCCCGGCCCGGATGTCCGGCTCAAAGCCCGGATGATCCGGCCTAGCCCAGTTTTTTGACAGCAGCTCACTGTTTTGGCTCTAGAATCCTCATACGAACATGGATTTGGACGTGTTTTATATCCAAATCAACCGCCTCGACGAGACGCACAACTTTCATGTTGAACACTTTTTCATCCGAGGCCATCTTGAGGGTGTTTCGGGCCGTTTTCTAAAGTCTGCAGCAGAAAAACGTGTCCGGACATCCGGACGATTGCCCGGATTGTCCGGCCTTTACCCGGATCATCCGGGCATTGACCCAGATCATCCAGCTTCAACTTTTAGCTTCTGTTGTTTTGTTCAATTTTTCGGCCCTCGGCCGGATGATCTGGACCCCGGTCCGGATGATCCGGCCATACAGTGCTGCAGCGCACAGTTTTGGCTATAACTTTTGCATACTAACTCGGATGGGGACGATTCTTATATCAGAATCGTCCGTTTCGACGAGACGAAGAACTTTGCAGTTGTAAATTTTTCCATCAGAGGCCATCTTGGTTAGGTTTCATGCCATTTTCTAATCTGGTGTCAACACGAGTATCTCCGAAATTGGCATATCTTTACACTTGAGCTCCGTTTTGATCCATCTTCACATTAACTTTGATTATCTTGAAGAGAGCCATCAAATGGTGACATGAACTCATAAATTTGACCTCATCTTGCTACAGCCTCAAGTCACTCTTTGCGATCATGCCCTTTTTGAGCGTCAACACATGCCCCCTGTTTTTCGGCAAAGCTAGCGCGCCGAAAAATAACTTGCAAAACGTTTGTCTAAGGACGATGTCAACACTCCATCGGCCATTTATATGCGCTTAGGGCGATAATCTCTATATCGGCCATGTATATGCTTAGGGCGATAACTTTATATCGGCCATGTTTATGCTTAGGGCGATAACTTTATATCGGCCATTGATTTTAACTTCTGGTTCACATCATACCTTGTAACCGATTACCACCAATCGGTTTTAAAGAGATGGGAATGAACCCGTTCCTTGTAGCACTAAGGAAATCAAACTCCGAGAGGTCACGCCCTGTTAAGCAAGTAACATCGAGATGATTCCAATCCACCGATGCATCGGCCAAAGCAACACAAGCCGAATTATCCGCGTGAATGATTTCTACCTCATCATCGATCCATTGTATTAAAAATTGATGCATGGTAGATGGCACGCATTGGTTAGCATGAACCCAATCACGACCTAATATAACATTATAGTTACCTTGCACCTCGGCGATGAAGAATGTGGTGGCCAAAGTTTTGCTTCCCACGGTGAGTTCCATGCACATCACACCTTTGGCCTCTGTCTTTTCTTTACCCTCGAATCCATTAAGTACCATATTGGTCTTCATCAATGCATCATCATCTAACCCCAACTTTTGAAGACCGAGTAGGGCATAAGATTTATCACAGCACCACCATCAACGAGCATCCTAGCAACCGGCGATCCGTTAATCGACCTTTGAGGTACAATGGCTTCAAGTGTTTCACGGTTCTCTTGGCTTCTCAAAATAGCATTCTTAGGACCAAAATTCAGCTGGGCTACCTCCCCTTCTTCACCTATAGCACGAAACTCGGCAGGTAAGTAATATACCATATTAATATCCATACCCTCCCGAACCGGCGTATATTCATAATCCACCATCTCATCTTCGTCTCCCAATGTGAATATTGGGCTCAAAGATTCCTCAATTGAAGGGGATGTTTCAGGTGGTGTGGACGATGTAATAGGGGTTGCATCATCCTCATTTGGTGGTGAATGTGTTGTTGTAGCTAATGTAGAAGCATCTGCGTTTTCTTTTTCTTTAGGCCTCCACACTTGTTTTGTGAGTGCCATGGGCCGAATTTCACTTAACAATTCGTCCCTTTGCCTCTCCTCTTTGTGCTCTACCTTCTCATGGTTCCTCATGCGTTGTAATCTCCTTTTCATGGTCTTGGTTAAACCGGGAGGACACCACTTAGGTTGAGTATATTTGGGATCCCTTGGTTTGGCCTTTCTTGTGCTCGCCTCATGATCACTAAGCATGGAATCCTGCTGAACAATAACAATATCACCATTAGAAGTAGCCAGATTACCAACAACCGGCTTTTTGATCTCCTTTTGCTTGTCGCATTCTGAAATTTCCGCACTAGATGACTTAAGACGCCACACTTTTTTATTGGCCTTACTTGGAGAAATTTTTTTGGCTGATTAGCACCAGATCTCAAACGGCCTTGTGTGGGATAATAAAGCCTCTCACGAGCAGGCCTTCTAGGTGCTGCCCACCCCATATGGAAAGCATAAGGAGCCATTGGGGGCTGCCCCCATCCTCCACCGAAGCCTCTCATGTAATATGGCGCATAGGAGGGTTGTGACATCCATGGTGTCAGTGCCCCTGACCCATATGGCCTTGCATATCGTTGAAACTCTTGCTCTGGAGGCAATCTTGAACGCTTTGAATGTGATGGCCGATTAGAGCTAGAACCGGCCGCTTGACTTGCATATTTGGATAGCAACATATCAAAAGTTGGCTTGATTCTCTTGTTCTTAGTTTCATTCTTTTTCCACTTGCCAACTTCTGAATTCTTGGGCTTGATCAATTTAACATGAGCATCCTCTTGTACTTGTGGTTGCCCCCCGAGTGTGGCATTTTTTATAGTGATCTTCAACACTTCCTTGCCATCGGGTTGCTTCTCAAGCACAATCTTTCTTCCCAAGACCTTGTCGCCCTCCTAGCTATTCCTGAGTTCACCAATAACAACATTATCTTTATTAGCAGATTCGGCTATGCTAGGCCGAATCAACATTTTCTTTCCCTCCAAGTCCATGGTGTTTATCGGGAAGGGCTGTTTATCAACTTGCATCTCAGCAAAATTCAATCGTCCGTCATTAATGGCCGATTGTATCTGTCATCGAAAAACATTACAATCGTTAGTAGCATGAGAAAATGAATTATGGTACTTGCAATAAGCACGCCGTTTCAGCTCCTCAAACGGTGTGTGATATTCTAATCATCTTATCTTGCAAGAGTGCATCAAATATTTTATCACACTTTGATATATCAAAAGTAAACCTCATCTCCTCATCACGATTCTTGCGAATCGGCTTAAGAGCATTGCACATATAGGGTTTGGCCTTTGAGGACCAAACAAATTCAGTGGTATAGACATCAACCTCATCGTCCGAATTATCATCATTGTGTTCAACCATATGCATTCTAGGACGATCGGTTGTAGACCTATGGGCCTCTTTACTTCGACTCTCTTGGGCCAAAGCTTTTTGTAAGACTTGATTAATGCTCAAAAACTCATAACTTTCTAGCCTCTCTTTAATGTGAGTTTTCAAACCATTAAGAACAAGATCTGCCAAGTCTCTCTCAATTATCACTAAGCTATAACATCGGTTTTTTATATCTCTAAATCTCTTGACATAATCGGTGACCGATTCATCATGTTTCTGCCTAACCGATGTAAGATGTGACAACTTTAGCTCATTATCGCCGCTATAAAAATGATCATGAAACTTTTGCTCTAATTGCGACCATAAGAGAACTGAGCCATGTGGTAAAGCAGCAAACCATGAAAATGTGGTGCCAGTTAAAGACAAGGGAAATAAACGCACTTTAAACTCTTCTATGGAACCTGCTTCACCCAGCTGTGCTAGATACTGACTCACATGCTCCCAAGTTGTTTTCGTACCCTCACCACTAAATTTAACAAAATCAGGAACCTTATAACCTTGAGGGTAAGAAATTGCATCGAAGTGTTCAGGATAAGGCTTTTGATACACACGACTCTTTACTTTCGTCTCGTTTCCGAAAGTTTCTTGAAACATCTTATGCAAATCCTCCCTTAATTTAGCTAAAATTGGATCCGAGGTAGATGAAGATGTTTGTGGCAATGACATAGGAGCAACCTGAGTACTAGCTATTGGAGCAACTTGTGGGATGGGCGCCGAACCATAATTCGGCGGAAGACCAAACATGCTTGCACCTATGAGTGGTGTGACAAAGTGATTCAGCGTTGACGCCGAATTGGGCATACTCATAATAGGATTTGGGTATGTAGGTGCAGTCACAAGCTGGTTGGTTTGAGTAGGGCAAAAATTCAACGGCATATTATATTGTTGTTGCATAGGTGGTGCCGATGAAATAGGTAAAATTGGACTAGGGTTTTCAGATATACCAACAGTACCACTAGATGATGGAGGCATATTTTTCTGAGCATTAGCACTAGCCACAAAAGAATTGTATGCCATCACATTATCCTTACTAACAAGACTTTCAATCACAGCCACTTGCTCGGAGAAAAACTTTACTCACAGTGATTACATCTTGTTAAATCGATGAGGAGGAAAATTAGCGTTTCCAACCGGAGTGATGTTGCCTTGACGGTCCTTCTTGAAACTTGAAAAAACGCTTCAAATCCTCCTCCTCGCTTCTTCTTGGCGCCTCAAAAGCCTCTTCACGCTGCTTCTTGCGCGCTTCAGAGGCTTGGTGATGTTCATCCGATAGTTCATCAAGACCGGCTTAATGATGTTATCGGCGTCAACTTCGAGGGCTTGGGGAGATTAGACATGGTTGATGATGATTCTTGATCTTTCGTCCCCAGCGAGTCGCCAAAAGTGTGTTCGCACACGAACACGTCACCGTGTACCTCCAACGCCGAGGGTGATGCACCGCAGCTCACGTCGAAGGAGACCCACCGGAAGCGCGGTACGCAAGACAATCCGGCGGGTGCTTTTCAGACCGAAACCCCATGTGCCGGGAGGGACCCGTCGGGCCAGCGGCGGCTATGGGCTACCCTAGGTCGGTTCGCCCGCCCTAGAGCCTCGAGGATCGCTGCCCTCCAATCTGAAGAACGAGCGAAGAACGAGAGAGAAAGAACAAGGGAGGGATGTAAAACTAGGGTAAAAAGTAGATGAGTTTTGCGATTGTGTGTTGTTGTTCAATCGGCCATCACCTCTTGTCTATATAAGAGGCGGGTGGACTTCCCGTACAAGAAAAGGACTTGCCTAGCCGTCCAAATCATCAAAACCTAATAAAACACGGACTATCACGACCCCCGGCCCGGATATCCGGCTCAAAGCCCGGATGATCCGGCCTAGCCCAGTTTTTTGACAGCAGCTCACTGTTTTGGCTCTAGAATCCTCATAAGACCATAGATTTGGACGTTTTTTATATCCAAATCAACCGCCTCGACGAGACGCACAACTTTCATGTTGAACACTTTTTCATCCGAGGCCATCTTGAGGGTGTTTCGGGCCGTTTTCTAAAGTCAGCAGCAGAAAAACGTGTCCGGACATCCGGACGATTGCCCGGATTGTCCGGCCTTTACCCGGATCATCCGGGTGTTGATCCAGATCATCCGGCTTCAATTTTTAGCTTATGTTGTTTTGTTCAATTTTTCGGCCCTCGGCCGGATGATCTGGACCCCGGTCCGGATGATCCGGCCATACAGTGCTGCAGCGCACAGTTTTGACTATAACGTTTGCATACGAACTCGGATGGGGACGATTTTTATATCAAAATCGTCCGTTTCGACGAGACGAAGAACTTTGCAGTTGTAACTTTTTCCATCAGAGGCCATCTCGTTTAGGTTTCATACCATTTTCTAATCTGATGTCAACACGAGTATCTCCAAAATTGGCATATCTTTACACTTGAGCTCCGTTTTGATCCATCTTCACATTTACTTTGATTATCTTGAAGAGAGCCATAAAATGGTGACATGAACTCATAAATTTGACCTCATCTTGCTGCAGCCTCAAGTCACTCTTCGCGATCATGCCCTTTTTGAGCGTCAACAACTGCCTCTTTAGGACAACAATGACGAGCTATCCAACCTAAACAAAATTTTGGATCGGACATGTCAAATCCACAGTACCCCCGGGAAGCCTGCAAACCACACCCACCGAGATTGTTGGGTCTTCAAACAATCCGGCCGACTTAACGTCGAACACAAGGGGTTCGACGCGCCAAGCGAGGATGACGACGAACCCCACCAGCAGAGCGCCGGAAAACAAAAGACTTTCCCACAAGAAGTCAAATAGTAAACTCACTTCATGTGATACTACGGAACAATAGTGCGGCACCCGCTGAAGTACGTGTCGCACGGTCCACCCCAGCGGAACCCCGAGATTGGATGTCAAGACCAATTACTTTTGACCACCTGGACTATTCCAGAAGCGTTCGAAATGCAGGATGGACTGCTCTGATATTGGATCCTATAATCGATGGACTACAATTTACACAAGTCCTAATGGATGGCGGCAGCGATTTAAACCTGCTATATCCGGACACAATCCGCAAATTGGGGATAGACCCTACTAAAATTCGCCATAGCCGCACTTCCTTCAAAGGAGTGACGCCAGGCCCTTACGCCAAGTGCACGGGCTCCTTACTACTAGAAGTTGTGTTCGGGTCACCCGACAACTTCCGACGCGAAAAGCTAATCTTTCATGTCGCCCCATTCAAAAGTAGCCATCAAGCACTATTGGGACGTGAAGCTTTTGTCCGCTTTAACGCAATACCGCACTACGCGTCTCTTACACTTAAAATGCCCGGTCCATGCGGCATCATCTCATTAAAAGGTCGCTCAAGACCCCGGACACGGCTAGGCGAGTCCGGCATAAATAAACTAGGGGCTTCCTAGCCGCACACCCCTTCACAAGGGGCTGTGCGTATGAGCAATAAAGAGCCAACAAAAGCTCAACTTTATTCATTTATTCATACTCTGTTTTAAATACATTTTTCACACGATTTCTTTTCAAACTAAGTTCCTCTCTTTTACAGATGAACAGCATGTTACACCCGTCCAGGATACAACACAACGGAGACACGGAGCGTGCGCAAGAGGGGCCCGTTGCAAGGATTCTTTTCAGATTAAGACCTGCGTAAACCTTTTTTTGTCTCTTGTTGCTATACATCCCCGGTTTCTCACCATAACCAGAGAGGAGGCTGACGTTTTGGCATCGGCCGCGTCAGAGGATCTCGCGTGTACCTGGACACTAGGGGCTTAGGGCATTGATCGCCCGTCATCATAAAGACCGAACACCTCGGGGAGTGTTCGGCGTCTCGAGATTAGGCCTTATATGCATCAGCTCGAATCATGTCTTTGGTCAAATGTTGGGTTTGCCCGGCTCACGTGTTTTGCTGCCTTACGTTCCGTATCATCGGCTAACGCGGCACCGGAGAACTATCTGCGATTGTGGCCCGGTTCGGCGGGTGAGCACCTCGATGAAAGCCGAAAACCGATCATCATGATGTAGCGAGAGCGGTAAACCACTCGATCGACCTCGGAATGTTTAGAATTCCTCCGCTTTGACGAAGGACCGCTTCCTGGTCAGGCACACACGCCCCCCAAATCCGAAGAGCGCGGTGCCCCTAGGGGCTATATCGTAGCCCCACCTTCGAACTCCTATGGCTAAGTGAAAGTGATAAAGCATTATAGTCCGGTTGCCTCGTTTGCTACACTACCACCTCCTTCACAGGACCAAGACGTTGGATTAAGTGTGAAAATGCGCTATTTCGCAAACACCCCCGCACCATGTGCGTGGGGGCTGAAGCCGAAGACTGCCATCTTTCAGGTTATACACAAGTATACATTAACGGCCGCACAGGAGATATTTCAATACTTGAACGCACAAGTACAAAAGGCGCTTATATTATAAATATCGTTTTACAAACCATAAAGATCATTTGAACATGACATTTTTTGAGCACTGTGACTCTATTACACGAGCACCACGCAGAACTTCCCTAAATAGTGCTCGGCGGGTAACCGGCTCTCGTCCGAACCCCGGGTTGCAACATCGGTGGCATCCATCTCCGTCCAGTATGTCTTCACACGGGCGAGGGCCATCCGTGCACCCTCTATGAAGGCCGACCACTTCATCGCCTTTATATGCGGCACCGCCCCAAGGAATTGCTGCAATAAGTCAAAATAACTCTTCGGCTTGGGCCTATCCGGCCAGACATGAGCCACGATATCCGTCATGGTAAGTCCGGACAATCTATTCAGCTCAGCCCACTCAGCCAACCGATCGGTCAGCGGAAGTGAACGCTCCGGACTGTGGAATTGAGACGAAAAGAGCTCTTCCGTCTCGTGATCCTTTTGGCTTCGGAAGTGCACAACAGCATCTGCCGCACTCGCCGCTAAATCCATATAAGGATCCTCCGGACCCCATAGCTGGCCAAGCTGAGCATACTTCAGATCTGTAAACCTCCTACGCAGCAGAAAGGGCTTGTTAGCCGCAATATCTCCGGCCTGGCACAGCTCCTCCTGTATAGCCCTCATTGCAGAACGGGCATCCTTGGCTTCGGCGGTGGCCTTCCTCAGGTATTCTTGTTCCGCTCGGCGTTCTTTTTGAAGAACCTCATAGCGGTCGGTAACATCTTTCAGCTTCACGGCCATTTCGGCCATCTCCTCCCTGCTTCGGCAGTGAGCAGCCCTTTCGGCTTCTAGTTCTTCGGCCGCCCTCGAGGCAGCCGCATCACTCCTTCTTGCCTGCTCCTTGGCTCGAGCAAGTTCTGCCCGAAGGTCCTCCACAGCAGCGGCACCATCTGCATTAAGCACACATGTTGTAAGGAGTGGGCTTCAGCTCCCTTACTAGGTGACCACGGAGAAACAACCTACCTTGTGACTCGTCAAGTCGCTTATTGACCAGTGCGATGTCCGCATCCGCAACGTCGAGTTGCCGCGTTAGTTCGGCAACTCCGTCAGTCCGGCTGGCCACCGGACTATCCGCCACCTGCATAGGAAAGGCGAAAATTAATACCTGCAATTATGATCCTCGGCACACTGTCGCTTTCGACAACATACCGAGTCTCAGGGGCTACTATCTATACAGGGCGCACTTTATGTGTAAAACTATCAAAAGGTATGTCATCTTTACATTCCTCAAAACCCGCCAGCAAACTTCTGACGACATCATGCAACCCGCCCTCGGCGGATGAAATTCTTTCAATAACCGTACTCATCAATGTACGGTGACCTTCTGAGATAGACGCCCTCTCAAGCAGATCCTTCAGCTCCCCCGGCCGTACACCAGTTGGTGCCGAACTCTCCGGCCCCGCCGGACTCGGGGATACCCTCCGTGATGATACCTCAGGGTCGTCCGCCCCACCTGGAGGTGCGGCAAATGGAGGCGTCTCGCTCTCCATCATCTCCGGATGAAGGTCCCCCGAAGACGAACTCATCTGAGAAGGACGGAGATCCGAACTACAAGGTAAAAACTTCGGTTATCCTCGGAAGAAAAAATAGGGATGTCTCTTATTACAAAACTCCCCCTTTTCTACTCACGGCTGGCTGGAGGGATGATTCCTTAGGGGAGATAGTGTGGCCGGGGCCTCCCCAGACGCAGGACCCTCTGGTGAAGATCTCTTCCCCTGCTTCGAGGCCTTGGCCTTCGGGTTTTCGAAAGCAGTCCTCTTCTCCCCTTGGAAGGAGGGATTCTCGATTCCCCCTTTCTCAAAAGCCTCCTTGGTGGAGGTGGTAGTTTGTATGTTCTCCCCTTCGCCTTCCTCTGAAGGCGCAACCTTCAGCATCCTGACCACCACGGGATCCGGCGCGGTCTCCGGGAGGGGGGTCGGACACCGTATCAGTTTCGCTTGCGCTATCCACTCCTGTTCAAGAGACGATTGGTTAAAAGGCAAAGTCAAGAAGGCGCAAACAAACGGTGTGTCCGGACACAGGGCTACTACCTGAGCATCCGGGCGATTGCAGCTTAGGCCGGAATCCTCGGTCAATTCCGGACACACTTCTGGTGATCCGAAGAACAATTTATACATCTCCACGGGTGTCTTACCCATGAAGTGTTGGAGAGCTTGTGGCCCCTCTGGATTGAATTCCCACAGGCGGAGGGGGCGACGCTTGCAGGCGTAAGACGCCGAATCAAGATAACTTTGCATCACTACGACCAGATTGATCTCCCTCTCTTGGAGGTCTCGAATCCGGCCCTGCAATAGGGGGACGTCCTTTGACGGCCCCCAGTTGAGCCCTTGGTTGACCCATGACATCAGCCGCTGTGGAGGGCCCGAGCAAAAGATGGGCGGCGGCTTCTACCTGCTACCCCTGGGAGCGGTAATATAGAACCACTCCTGTTGCCACAAGCCGAGCTCCTCCTGGAAAGAACCCTCGGGCCATGGAGCATCGGCCCTCCTGCTTACGACCGCCCCGCCGCACTCGGCTTGGCGCCCCTCGATCATCTTCGGCTCCACGTTGAAGGTTTTTAGCCACAAACCGAAGTGAGGAGTAGTGCGGAGGAAGGCTTCGCAGACGATAATGAATGATGAGATGTGGAGGATGGACACCGGAGCCAGGTCATGGAATTCCAGCCCATAGTAAAACATGAGCCCTCTCACAAAAGGATCCATCGGGAAGCCTAAACCCCGACGGAGGTGGGACACAAACATGACACTCTCGCCGGGTTCGGGAGTAGGAATGACTTGCCCTTTGGCGGGCAACCTATGCGAAATCTTGCAGGTCAGGTACCTGGCTTCTCGTAGCTTTAGCACGTCCTCTTCCGTGACGGAGGCGGGCATCCACCGGCCCTGTGGGTCGGAGCCGGACATTGTTGAAGGTCCGAAGCGATCGAATCTGGGGCTCTGGGTGTTGGAACTCGGGGCGAGCGGTAGATTCGATTAAGGATTGAAGAAAAGAAACGAGCCTTGGTTTCATTATAAAGAGGGGGAATACCAAGAGCTGTCCCCATGACCGTTTGGGACTCACCTTTGATAGAGGAGGCGTGGCAACGAGCACGGTTGGGTTACCCATGTCCGTATTGATGGGAATCTCGGAATAAGGGGAACACAT
The DNA here is from genome assembly GCA_021437245.1 of Aegilops speltoides. Taxonomy (NCBI): domain Eukaryota; kingdom Viridiplantae; phylum Streptophyta; class Magnoliopsida; order Poales; family Poaceae; genus Aegilops; species Aegilops speltoides. The sequence goes on from CM038141.1 coordinate 292,102,390, forward strand.
TCTCTGCTTCGACAAGACGTGCCAAGGAAACCGCTTCGCTAAATGCGCTGAGGTGATATAATAAAAATGATTCAAGTAAAGGCTTGGTGGTGGCGTGACGTCATGCCACCAAATACGTCAGCAGATTGAACTTGTGTACATATTATTCTATCTACGGTGGTATGTGGAATTTATTTTGCAGAGCCGGACACTATCCTGGTGTTCACAATCTTCTATGAATTATTCGGAGGAGGAACCCGCCTTGCAATGCCGAACTATATGCGCGCCGGACTTATCGTCATTGAAGCCTAGTTAGGGGACTCTTGAGGAGTCTGGACTAGGGGTGTCGGATAGCCGGACTATCATCATCGGCGGACTCCAAGACTATGAAGATACAAGATTGAAGACTTCGTCCGTGTCCGGATGGGACTTTCCTTGGCGTGGAAGGAAAGCTTGGCGTCTGGATATGTAGATCTCCTACCATTGTAACCGACTCTGTGTAACCCTAGCCCTCTCCGGTGTCTATATAAACCGGAGGGTTTTAGTCCGTGGGGCGAACAACCATTACAACAATCATACCATAGGCTAGCTTCTAGGGTTTAGCCTCCTTGATCTCGTGGTAGATCCACTCTTGTATTACCCATATCATCAATATCAATCAAGCGGGAGTAGGGTTTTACCTCCATCGAGAGGGCCCAACACAGGTAAAAACATCGTGTCCCTTGTCTCCTGTTACCATCCGCCTAGACGCACAGTTCGGGACCCCCTACCCGAGATCCGCCGGTTTTGACACCGACAGGTATGCAAAATTGAAAAATGATTCTTGGGCTTGGAATTGCAGCACGTACCGCATGGAACGAACAAGGAGGCGGACAACATCGCCAAGAGGGTGTCCCGGCACGAGCCCCAGAAGCCTGGCGTGTTCGAGGAGCGTCTCTTTAAGCCATCGACACCCCCCACTATAGGCCCGGGCTACTTCGGGAGGAGCCGCCTATGGCCCCCTCCTCGGGCACTCCAGCCTGCGGCCCGACCTCTGGAGCCCACTTGCTCCTCGCGCTCGTACCTCGGGAGGGGTGCTGGACCGAGGAGCTCAATGCCTACCTGCTCTGGGACACCTTGCCGGAGAAGGAGGTAGACGCAGAACGCATGGCCCGTCAAGCCACCGCTTACTGCGTATAGGACGGCGAGCTCTACCGAAGACGCCCAAACAATGTCTCGCTGCGGTGCATCTCCAGGGAGCAGGGGTGCGAGCTATTGGCTGGCATCCACAACAGGGATTGTGGGCATCACTCTTTGTCGCGCACCCTCATGGGCAAGGTGTTCTGCAGCAGGTTCTACTGGCCCACGGTGCTCAATGATGCAGCTGAGCTGGTAAGAACCTGTGAGGCATGCCAATTCCATGCCAAAAAGATCCATCATCCCACTCAGGGCCTCCAGACCATCCCACTCTCGTGGTCGTTTGTGGTCTGGGGGCTGGATATCCTGGACCCGTTTCCCCGAGCGGTCAGGGGCTAACGCTACCTCTACATCGCCATCGACAAGTTCACCAAGTGGGCGGAGGTAGATGTCGTGGTTCTAAGTCTGACAGTAGAAGTAGGGGTAGGTTAAGGAGAGGCGATGTCCTAGCTATGGAGCAGTTGTGGTGACAAGAGATGTACGAGTTCAGGCCCTTCTCGGAGGAAGTAATAGCCCTACGTCTCGGAGCCCTGAGGCGGTCGAGTGGATTATGAGTATGAGTATTACAAGAATCTGAACCCTTCTACCTGTGGAGGGGGGTGGCTTATATAGAGTGCGCCAGGACCCCAGCCAGCCCACATAATGGAGGGATTAAAGTACATTAAGCTAGGGGGTTCTTGTAACGCCCTCATAAAATGTCTTAACTATCATTAAGTCTATTCAATAATAAACCGTTGCCTTCATGGAGTGTCCTCTCGACCTTCGGTGGTCGAGTGGCGTTCATGGTCGAGCGGGTCTTCCATGGTCGAGTGCTTCCACCGGTCGAGTGCATTCTTCTTTGGTCGACCGAAGATGATCTCTTCGTGAGTACCCTTGGGTAGGACGATTAGGTCAGCCTATGACCCTACCCTAGGTACATGAATCCATCATTAGCCCCGAATGGATTGAGGCTTGAGTGAAGGAGGAGTTGACGTTGTTTCCATCGCTTTTGCATTCGGCTACATGTTGTCTTGGATCAAGATCTTCTTTGTTGGTAACAAAAACTTTCCTTCAATCGACTTGATCCATTCTTGTTCTTCATCGAGTGACTTTCTTTGCTATATTTGAGTAACGGATCGCAGGAGATCTCGCGATTGACAGATCGATCCGTCGTCCGCGGATCTCGCGGATACGAAATTTGGGGAAGCGCGAAACGGAACAGATCATGGGCGCTTGGATGGGACGTAATAGGCGCCTCGATTTTCGCGCTTTCTCCGCCACGATCGCGCGGTCAGGCGCTCGGGATATGATTGGATCGCTGGGTCCACATGTCATCCACTCGGAAGGATGCTATAAATGTAACTCCGGAGGCTCGCAGACAAGACCTTGTTCTTTCTCCTCCGTTCTCTCCGTCTCCGCTCCCCACCTCCGCTGCTGCTCCTTGCCGCTCTCTCCTTGCGCATTCTCGCCGGCGCCATGGGCAAAGAGAAGACGATCTTGCCGGAGCGTCTGAAGAAGGCGTCGGTGGCGGAGAAGGCGTCGGCGTCGAGAAGGCGAAGGGAGATCTACGGTCGCGGTGGTTCTTCGTCGAGATCCAAGCTGCCGAAAGGTCTGGGTCGAGGGGATGGATCCAATGACGATCGAGGAGAAGGATCTCCTTGATATGGCCAACGACGGATTGATTCCTCACAACGCCGCGAGACTTCCTGGCGGGAATGGCAGCCTCAACCGTAAGAGGGTGAGTCGTGCTTTTGGCCACCCATGTCGACCGAGGTTTTCGCTGCCACCGAGTGTGTTCTTTCGAGGTTTTCTGAATTTCTTCGAGCTCAGCTCCACCATTTCACTCCAAACTCCATCGCATACCTTGCCGCGTTTGTATCTATGTGCGAGAACTTCTGGGTTGTCGACCGACCGGGCTTGTTCAAGTACATCTTCACATGTCGCCTCGGTGTGAAGAAAGCAAGCCCTGATGACGAGAAGACCCAAGTGGTCCAGATGTGTGGTGGTTTAGGAGTCCAGCTTGAGGAGCAAAAGCACTTTTCCAGCTATGCATTTTCCCGAGTCGGTTAGGGGTTGGCAATCGACCTGGTTCTATTGTCGGAACGAGACGACGCCGGGCAATCGACCGCCTCCTGCATTCACCATGAGTCGAGTGAACAGGCCCTCCTCCTTGAAGGTCGCCCACAAGAAAGGGCTGAAGTGAAGATGCCGATGGACCGGTGGTGCAGCTGGTTAGAGACGGAGTGACGGCATGGATCTCTGAAGTCTTCCTTCAAGGCGAATCCAGCCCCTTCATTCCGAGTCATCAGATGTGGTTGTATTGCGGCACCAAGATGAAACTTCGCGTCCACCGGAGGCGATCGACGATGCCGTAGTGGAAAGATGGCTGACCTCAATCACGGAAACAAGGACAATCTCGCGATCCCGGAGGATTTCTCCGCTTGATCGTGATAATGTTCCGCATAAGGTACACTTGTTCTATTTTCTCGCTGCATGTATGTCGAGTGTGCTACGTGACTTGGTCGATCGAACTCGCTTTGATGCTACCAGGCCCTCACAGAGCTATACTCAATGCCCAACGGCGCCAAATTCGACGGAGGAGGGGGAAGCCATGGAGGTGAGAGTCGAGGAGGTGGAATTCAGATGACGCAGGAGACGCATTTACGACGATGATGATGATGACGAGGACGACGAGGACGACGAGGATGAGGAGGAGGAAGTCGCACCACCGCGCTTGGAAAGGCGGTCAAAACTTGTGCACGACCCTTCGGTGAACGCGTAGGAGTCGCGATCGCCATGATCGACCAAGCGCCCTCGACCGCTTCTCCGTGCCGACCGAGAAGGCGCCAAGCAACCGAAGGTAGTTCCGCCGAGGACAACCAAGCCTCGCCAAAGATGAAAGTGTCCATCCCCACCATCTCGTGGTAAATATCTTGTTTTAAATCTTCTTGTTCTATACAAATTTTGTCTCGATTGGTACTTTGAGTCGGTCGATCGATTCTTAGGATTTTCAGCTGCGACCTCCCAAACCTCAGCCAGGGCTGAAGACCATGAGATGGAGGATGCCGCCACCTCAAATCCTGGTATTATATCCTTAATTCTTGTCCTTAGTCGACTGACTCAAAATTCCTGATCTTAACTCTTTTCTGAAGCTCCAGCCGATAATATCATCACTCTCCCTGATGATGATGATGAGGATGAGGAGCCACAAAGGGCTAGGAGGAGCAGGAAGGCATCCGCTGGCAGAGAAACCCAAGGTGCGATGGCGCCCGAGACCATCGTGACGGAAGGGGAAGTCGGCACTCGACACACTGTATCTTTTGCAAATCCGTTGACGAGTGCCCGACCCACTTCGTCGAGTGCTGGACAGCCTTCGATCTTCACCACGCACCACGTCCCGGAGGACCAGGCTGATGCTGCTAAAGAGGCGATCCGTCAAGCAGGGATCATGATGGAACAGGTGAAGATCGCTCGGGAAGCGAGCCAAGCAGACTTACGGCGCCTTCCGCTTCTTCGTGAGTAATGTTCGGGTTAGTCGACCACCACCGCTACGTTAGGATATGCTATCGAAACTTTTCTTTCTCGAAATTTGCAACAATAGCAGCCACCCACCGGGTGTGTCGATAAAACTTCTTGTTAGCGGGCATCGCTGAGTGCACCGGCGGTGTGTAGTCCTCATATAAGGTCATTGCCGGCAATGGTCTTAGGCTTACTAAGTAGATGTTTATCAAGATCCTAATGGAATGCATGTGTTTAAAAACAAGTGGGGCACGCTGAGTGCACCCACCGGTAAGTCCCGAGATCGTAGTCATCGCCGCGCTGATTACAGTCTGAAGAAGCATTGGTCGACTGGTCGATTTTTTTTTTTTTTTTTATGTTGGTCGACTGGTCGACTCTACCATAGGCTTACTAAGAATGAAACTGGTCGACTGGTCGACTTGCTTTTTAACCGGTCGATCGGTCGACTCGTTTGAATAAGACCAGGGGGCACGCTGAGTGCACCCACCGGTGTAGTCCCCGAGACTACGGTTGAATGCTTGCATTCGACTGTAGTCTTAGAAACGCACAATTCCTCTTTATTCACTCGGAAGTGAATTATCTCTGATATTTTTGCAACTGACACTTCGTAGAAATCTTGTGATCTTGCGGCACGCTATACTGAACTGGAGCAGAAGCATATTCAGCTCGAGTTGGACTTAAAACTGGTGCGGGAGAGAACCCGACAAAGGCGAAGGAGGAGACCAAAGGTATGTTTGGTGAGATTTCGACGACTCTTTCCTCCTCCCACTTGCTTCAATTTTGACTTTGTTGCAATTTACAGGCAAGGTGAGGGAAGCTCAAAGGAAGAAGGAGCTTGAGCTGTCTGAAAAGATCAAGCTTGCGATGAAAAACTCGCCTCGGCTTGCCAAGCTCGAACAGATAACGCCGATCTCAAGACTGCTCTAGCCAGCGCTAACAAGGATGCCGAGCGAATGAAGTCTGACAAGAAGAACCTGACCGATAAGATCCTCCAACTGGCTGGGAAGAGGAATGAGCTGGAAAGCTTCTTGAGTGGTCTTGCTGAGGAATTGTTCCTTAAGCTCGAGGGTAACTTTCTTCACTCGACCAATTCCCCCAACTGTTATGTTTCCACTCGACTATTCTCCTGATTCGGGACTTTGTCTCTGCAGAGTTCTGCCGCAACTTTGAAGAAGAAACCAGCCAGCTGGAGACGAACCTTGACCCTGCCAATTCCCCGGTCAACGATGAAACCGCTATGAACATCTTCCGACTGGAGTCTCGTGTTGCCGCTGTTGTGGATTATCTCGCCAGACTGAAGGTTGCTACGTCCCGCATCGACTCGACGCTCTGGCCCAAGGAGACAGTTCAGAATGACCTTGAATCACTGATGGCTCGACTGAACGCCGTCCCTGACCGAGTACAAGAGTGGAAGAAATCTTCGGCTCGGTGTGGTGCGGACGTTGCCCTGTGTCTGGCGCGAGTCCATTGCAAGGAAGCCCGAGAAGACAAGCTGGCGGCTCTCCGAGTGGCCAACACCAAAAAGCACGACTTCAGGACCTTCATGGAGACTTTCATTGCTGCTGCCACGCGGATCGCCGACGGGATTGATCTTGACGAGTTCGTTGCTCCATCCAGCCCTCCACAGGAGGGGTAAAAAACTTTCCTTGACCTTAAATTTGCCTCGGAATGCCGAGTGAAGTTGTAACCGATAAAACTTTAATGTGCTTAGTGCCCGAGCACTCTCGGTTACTTTAGGTGTCGACCTAAATTTAGATTGATTTTTGAAAATGATTGCTCTCGGCTTAAATTGCTCTTTGCAGGTTGACAATGTGAAGCACTTATCGCAATCGACTTATTCCTTAGGCAAGCACTGGCTGCAGCTAAGCCTCCCGAGTGGAAGTCCGACTTACCACTCGGTAGGATTTTAATAACTTAGGCGAGCACTGGGCTGCAGCTAAGCCCCGAGTGGGAGGTCTGCTCTCCACTCGGTGGGATTTCTTTTACCTTAGGCGAGCACTGGGCCGCAGCTAAGCCCCCGAGTGAGAGGTTTGCTCTCCACTCGGTGGGATTTCTTTTATCTTAGGCGAGCACTGGTTGTAGCTAAGCCCCGAGTGGGAGGTTTGCTCTCCACTCGGTGGGATTTCTTTTATCTTAGGCGAGCACTGGGCTGCAGCTAAGCCCCGAGTGGGAGGTTTGCTCTCCACTCGGTAGGATTTCTTTTATCTTAGGCGAGCACTGGTTGTAGCTAAGCCCCGAGTGGGAGGTTTGCTCTCCACTCGGTGGGATTTCTTTTATCTTAGGCGCAGCACTGGTTGCAGCTAAGCCCCGAGTGGGAGGTTTGCTCTCCACTCGGTGGGATTTCTTTTATCTTAGGCGAGCACTGGTTGCAGCTAAGCCCCCGAGTGGGAGGTTTGCTCTCCACTCGGTGAGGATTTCTTTTATCTTAGGCGCACTGGTTGCAGCTAAGCCCCGAGTGGGAGGTTTGCTCTCCACTCGGTGGGATTTCTTTTATCTTAGGCGAGCACTGGGCTGCAGCTAAGCCCCCGAGTGGGAGGTCTGCTCTCCACTCGGTGGGATTTCTTTTATCTTAGGCGAGCACTGGGCTGCAGCTAAGCCCCCGAGTGGGGGTCTGCTCTCCACTCGGTAGGATTTCTTTTATCTTAGACGAGCACTGGGCTGCAGCTAAGCCTCCGAGTGTAAGTCTGGCTTACCACTCGGTAGGATTTTTAACAACTTAGGCGAGCACTGGGCTGCAGCTAAGCCTCCGAGTGTAAGTCTGGCTTACCACTCGGTAGGATTTTTAACAACTTAGGCGAGCACTGGGCTGCAGCTAAGCCTCCGAGTGGAAGTCCGCTTATCACTCGGTGGGATTTTTAATAACTTAGGCGAGCACTGGGCTGCAGCTAAGCCTCCGAGTGGAAGTCCGCTTACCACTCGGTGGGATTTTTAATAACTTAGGCGAGCACTGGCTGCAGCTAAGCCTCCGAGTGGAAGTCGGCTTACCACTCGGTGGGATTTTTAATAACTTAGGCGCAGCACCGGGCTGCAGCTAAGCCTCCGAGTGTAAGTCTGGCTTACCACTCGGTAGGATTTGTAATAACTTAGGCGAGCACTGGGCTGCAGCTAAGCCTCCGAGTGGAAGTCTGGCTTACCACTCGGTAGGATTTGTAAAAAACTTAGGCGGAACGGATTCGCGCCTAAGCCACCCACTGGGGGAAGTGAAAATTTTACTCGACGCAAAATAAAGAGTGACAAAAATTATGAAGGAATTATGACACTATTACTTCAAAGCTCGTGAGCTACAAGAGTACTTTATTACAATTCGTCCGAGCGAAAGACTTTAAGTGTAAAACGGGCGGAGCAGATCCGCATTCCAAGCTCGGGGCTCATCGATACCGTGCTCGACATTGTAGAGACGATATGCCCCATTGTGGAGAACCTTTGTGACGATGAAGGGACCTTCCCATGAGGGAGCAAGCTTATGTTGTTTCTGCTGATCCACCAAGGACCAGATCTCCTTCTGGAAGGCTCGACCTCTCACATTTCGGGCGTCTGGCGCGCACAAGTCTTGCTTGGTAAATGGTCGAGCGGATCGAGCCATTTCCGCTCCTCTTCAAGAGGTCGATTGCATCCCGACGCTTGCTCAGCTTCGCTTCATTATACTGCTTCAATTCGTGGAGCATTGTGAAGGAGGTCACTCGGTAAAACCGCTTCGCCCCATAGACCAGAAAAAGGAGTTCTCCCAATCGACCGATTAGGCGTGGTCCGCAAACCCCAAAGCCTTTGAAGGAAGTTCGTCGACCCAAGCTCCAACCGCATGCTTGAGATCTCGCATCAAACGGGGCTTCAGACCCTTGAGGATTAATCCATTGGCTCGCTCTGCCTGTCCATTCGACTGTGGATGGGCGACTGAAGCATAGTCGACTCGTATGCCTTGGGAGTTGCAGAAGCCCTTGAATTCTTCCGAGTCAAAATTCACCCATTGTCCGTGATAATGCTTTGTGCGGGACTCCATACCTGAACGTCAACTTTCTGATGAAGGAAACTGCAGTACCAGCATCAAGTTTTTTGATTGGCTTAGCCTCAATCCACTTGGTGAACTTGTCGACTGCTACCAGTACATGCGTGCAACCACTCCGACCCGTTCGTAAGGGACCGACCATGTCCAACCCCCATACAAATGTAAAGGCCAAACGAGCGGAATGGTCTTCAAGGCTGACGCAGGCTTGTGTGACATATTGGAATAGAACTGGCATCCTTCGCACTTATCCACTATTTCTTTTGCCATCTCATTTGCTCTTGGCCAGTAAAATCCTGCTCGGTATGCTTTGGCTACAATGGTCCGAGAGGACGCATGGTGACCACAGGTCCCCGAGTGGATATCATTGAGAATGACTCGACCTTCTTCGGTGTTATGCACTTTTGTCCGACTCGTTGGGCTTTCTCTATAACTGCCCATTGATAACAAAAAGGCTTTGGATCGACCAGACGATTTGTCGGGCCTCTTCCTCATCCTCCGGGAGTTCCTTTCTCGTAATATACGCAATGTATGGAATTGTCCAATCGGGAGTAACTACTAAGACCTCCATGACCAAGTCGACCACCGCTGGGACCTCAACTTCATCGGTCTCTGTGGCGCTCTTGGGTTGTGGGGCTTCCTCGTAAGGATCTTCTTTGGTGACGGAGTGTGTATATGTTCCAAAAACACGCCACTCGAATGGCTTCTCTCTTGGACCCTATCTTCGCCAGATCATCTGCACTGATTTTTCAATCGGGATGTGATGGAGCTCCAACCCTCAAACTTCTTTTCCAGCTTCCTCATTTGCATTGCAAGATCCGGTCATAGCCGGGCTTCACGTCCCACTCCTTCATCACTTGATTGACCACTAGATCTGAGTCGCCATAAACCATCAGGCGACGGACGCCGAGTGAGATGGCCATGCGCAATCCATATAGAAGGGCCTCGTACTCTGCCTCATTGTTGGAGGAATCAAAGTGAATCGGAGCACATACTTAAGCTTATCTCCTCCGGGGAAACCAGAACAACCCCAAACGACCGTAACCATTCAAAGATCTTGGAGCCGTCAAAGAACATGGTCCAATGCTCGAGTGAACTTCAGTCGGTTGTTGTTGTTCAATCCACTCGGCAAGGAAATCAGCTATAGCACGGGACTTAATAGCTTTCTTTGCCTCAAATTTGATATCAAGGGAAGAAGTTCAATCGCCCACTTCGCCACTCGACCGGTTCGTCTCATTATGCAAGATCTCGATAAAGGAGCGTCGTGACGATCGTGATGTAATGATCGGAGAAATAGTGAGCAACCTTCTTTGTGGTCATGTATATACCATACACAAGCTTCGATAATGTGGGTATCTTTGCTTGGATGGAGTCAAGACTTGGACAAATAATACATCGGGCGCTGAACTTTGAAGGCCTTTCCTTCCTCTTCCCGCCGAATCGTAAGCACGAATCCGACAACTTGTCCGAAGGGCTGCAATGTAAAGCAACAGAGGCTCTTTGCTGATTGGAGCAGCAAGCACCGGCTGGGTGGAGAGCGAGCTTTTAGCTCGCAAACGCTGCATCGCTTCCGAGTCCACTCGAACTGTCAGCCTTCTTCATCGATCGGTAAAGAGGTAATGCCTTTTCACCGAGTCGTGAGATGAATCGACTTAAAGCGGCCAAGCATCCAGTAAGCTTCTGGATGTCGTGCACTCGCACAGGGCGTTTCATTCGGAGAATAGTGCCTATCTTCTCTGGGTTAGCATCGATTCCTCGTTCGGAAACGAGAAAACCGAGTAATTTTCCACCAGGAACTCCGAATGTGCACTTGGACGGATTGAGCTTGATATCGTACCTTCGGAGGTTGGCAAATGTTTGGCGAGGTCACGAGCAGGTCGGAACCTTTTCGCGACTTAACGATTTATATCATCCATATACGCCCACATTCCGACCGATCCGAGGAGAAGACATTTCGAATCATTCGCATAAATGTGGCTCCGGCATTCTTGAGGCGAATGGCATGGTGATATAGCGAAGCACCGAATGGAGTGATGAAAGCTGTTTTTATTTCGTCGGGTCCATACTGAGCGGATCCGATGATACCGTAATATGCATCTAGAAAAGACAACCTCTCACACCGCGGTCGAGTCGACAATTTGATCGATGCGGGGAGGAAATGATCCTTCGGGCAGGCCCGATTGATGTGCTTAAAATCAATGCACATGCGGAGTGAGTTATCCTTTTTGGGGACCATGACAACATTGGCGAGCCACTCGGAGTGGTAAATCTCTCGGATGAATCCTGCTGTCAACAGTCGAGCCACTTCTTCACCAATAGCCTTTCTCTTCTGGACGGCGGACCGCCGAAGATGCTCTTTCACTGGTTTCGCTGTCTTGTCGACTCGTAGGCGATGCTCAGCCAATTCCCTGGGAACACCTGGCATGTCAGCTGGCTTCCATGCAAAAATGTCCCAGTTCTCACGGAGGAACTGGATGAGCGCTTCTTCCTATTTCGAGTCGAGTGTTGTGGATATGTGAGTCGGAGCTGCGTCGGGGTCAGTCGGATGAATATGGACGGGCTTCGTCTCACCAGACGACTTGAATGCAGATTCTGTGGCTGGCCTCTTAGACTTTAGCAAATCACTCGGATCCGCGTTTTGCATATACTCTTCGAATTCGACCGCTGTCACTTGAGAGTCGGCAATCTTCGAACCCTTCTGAAAGCATTCCTCTGCCTTTTTCCGATCGCGGTGGCGGTGATCACTCCCTTGGGTCTGGCATTTTCAGTTTGAGGTACACGTAGCATGGTCGAGCCATGAATCGTGCGTGGCGAGCCTCCCAAAATGGCGTGGTATGCACTCTGAAAATCCACAACCTCAAAGGTTAGCTTTTCTTTGCGGAAGTGCTTGGAATCACCAAAACCACGCCCGGGGCTATTTGGCGAGTGAATTGGCCTTCTTTCCCGGTATGACTCGTGGAAACTCATATTGTCGGCACTCAATCGGGACATCGGAATGCCCATCCCTTTCAATGTATCCGCATATAACAAATTCAGCCCATCGCCACCATCCATCAAGACTTTTGTCGACGAGTGCCTTCGACAATTGGATCGACCACTAACGCTTGCCGCCAGGGGGTGGCAATGTGAGTCGGGTGATCGATTGGTCGAATGTGATGGGTATCTGGGACCACTTCACATAACTTGGCTTAACTGGGCAACCATATTCACCTCCCGATTGATGACTTTCAGTCGACTTTTGCTTTCCACATCCGCGAAGATCATCAGAGTGGAGTTGACATGCGGGTATTCCTCCTCACTGTCCTCTTTGTCTCCGGCCTTGTCTGGCTCCTTCTCCTTGTCCTTAGACTGTTTGCCTGGCTGCCGCTGGATCAGAGTCGACATCGGCGTGTGGTGTGCTTCGGGTAAATAATGTTGCCCTCTTCATCCTTCTTCGTGTGAATATGGCATGGCATATCCAGCACGTCATTTCCTTCCTTATCTTTCACTTTCTTCGGATTCCAGGATCCTTTGGGTTTCCCCTTGAACTTCCCCTGAGTGACGGCGAGGGCCTCTCCGGGAGCTGCTGGCTCGGCTTTGCGTTCGCTTCCGATCGAATTGCCTTTCTCCGATCGCTCGGCTTGTACTTGCCACTTCGAGTCGGTCTTCTTCCTCGCCACATTGATTTGCTAGCAATCTCCATCATTCGACTCGTGGTCATGTCCCGGTTCGACCGAACTTCGACTCAATTCTCTGTTTTTGACACCGTCCTTGAAGGCGAAACCGCTGATGGTCGACACATTTTCTCAGATGTTGTGCAAGGTAATCCACCTCTGAATGTACTCTCGGAGAGTTTCATTGGTCTTCGCGCACACAAACTTGCAGCTCTGTCAAACCAGCCGGTCGCTTGCAAGTCCTTCAAAAGTCCCGACGAACACTCGGGACAAATCCTCCCAAGTATATATCTTCTTTGTGAGGTAATTGACTCAGCCATGCTCTGCCGAACCTTCCAACATGAGGGCAAATGTTTCATGGCCACCTCGTCATTTCCACCACCAATTTGAACAGCCACTCGGTAATCCTCAAGCCAAGTTTCGTGCTTAGATTCTCCGATGAACTTGCAGACTCGCCGCCAATCTGAAATTGGGGGATCACCGCGACTCGATAGCCTGCTAAAACACTCCGGACCGAGACGCACTCGATCTGGTGGGTGCATCTCTCTCGGGTCCTCCTCGATGGGCTCTGTTCGGTCGACCAAGCCTTGCACGATAATGGACCGCGATCAAAGCTCGGTTCCACAGGGTCGATCGAACCCTTCGCCTATCTTGAATCGTATGCTCATCATCTTGCCGCCGAGGCGTATGACCCTTCCTCGGAGGAAGGGGCATTCGACGCTGTCATCTCGGTCGGAACGGTCTCGAGCTGCTCTCGCCGGTTGTCGCGCCCTTCCCGCCGCGGAGGCGATCTGGGGCTGTGAGCGATTATGCATGTTCGCAGCGACGGATCGGTCAGTGAATCTGTTCTTGGCGATCGCGACACGGCTGAGTTTTGATTACTGCCGCCGGAGTAAATCTACGATCTGCTGCAAACCCTTCCAGACTTCCGACCGACGGCTGAATAGATTCTCGCTATACGAGTTGCATACCGCTAAATTCTGAATTGGCGTCACGGTATACCCGGTCGGCGGGAAAAGCCGACGCCGATCGGATTCAGGAGTCGTTGCTGCTGCGTTAAATCGAGTGCTCGCTGAAGATTCTCCAAACGAAAGGCCAGCCACATTGGCCAAACGTGCTTCCTCCAAGGCACGAGCCTCGGGGTCTCTCCGCGATGGGAGTATGTAGTGCATCCATGTTCCTCGACTAAGCTCTTCTCTTTGTAGAGAGTCGAGTGTCTCGGGCTGGTACTCCTCGTGTTCTTGCACGGGTCACCTCCCAGCCCCCCCGCCGCGGGCGGCCGGAGGACTGTGAGGGCCGTCGACCATGAGGACCTCCGCCGCGGATCACCGCTATCACACTGGATGCAGCCTCTCTGAGCCACCGACAGATCAAACAGCCAGAGAGATTCGTCGGGCTCAATAATCAAGAACTTGGGCGGTGGCTGTCTGGCGAGCCACCGCGTGCTTCACCCACCGCTGAAGCCTCGACCTACCAGAGCGCTTGCGCTGGTGGGAGACCGGGCGGGCGACCGATAAGGGAGTCGACCGATACGGAGTCGACGGTTGCCGCAGCAAAACGCCGCGAACACATGCACGAAGTCGCGCCGCCCGCGGACGGGAGCGCCTCGATGTCAAGAGGGGCCTCCACGGAGCCATCTTGAGTCGTCGGCGACGAAGTGAGAGCACCGAGACGGATCTCGTGCCCTTTTAAAACTCCGAAGTCATCATGATGAAGGTACTGAAGTCTGCAACTCCTCCACAAATTGCTAAAACACCTGCCCCAAGGTGGGCGCCAACCGTCGTGGTTCTAAGTCCGACAAGAGAAGTAGGGGTAGGTTAAGGAGAGGCGATGTCCTAGCTATGGAGCAGCTTGTGGTGACAAGAGATGTACGAGTTCAGGCCCTTCTCGGAGGAAGTAATAGCCCTCGCCTCGAGCCCCGAGGCGGTCGAGTGGATTATGAGTATGAGTATTACAAGAATCAACCCTTCTACCGTGGAGGGGGTGGCTTATATAGAGTGCGCCAGACCCCAGCCAGCCCACATAATGGAGGGATTAAAGTACATTAAGCTAGGGGGTTACTGTAACGCCCCTCATAAGGTGTCTTAACTATCATTAAGTCTATTCAATAATAAACCGTTGCACTGCGGAGTGTCCTCTGACCTTCTGGTGGTCGAGTGAGCGTTCATGGTCGAGCGGGTCTTCCATGGTCGAGTGCTTCCAGTCTGGTCGAGTGCATTCTTCTTTGGTCGACTGGAAGATGATCTCTTCTGTGAGTACCCTTGGGTAGGACGATTAGGTCAGGCCTATGACCCTACCCTAGGTACATGAATCCATCAGTAGACCCCGTGCGCACCATCCCATCCGGTTCGGTCTTCAAGTTCATCAAGGGCCTCATGAGCCGTTTTGGGGTCCCCAACTGTGTCATCACTAACAATAGCTCTCAGTTCACGAGCAGCCTCTTCAACACATATTGTGCTAACCTTGGAACACAGATATGCTACGCTTCGGTGGCGCACCCACAGAGCAACGGTCAGGCCGAACGCGCCAACGCAGAGGTCCTGAGGGGCCTCAAGGCGAGCAGCTTCAAGAATAAACTCGAAGCCCGCGGCAGGGGTTGGCTCGATGAGCTTCAGTTCGCATTGTGGTCCATCCGCACCACTGCGACCAAGCCCACTGGCGAGACCCCGTTATTCCTCGTCTACGGGACTAAGACGGTCCTCCCTCATGAGGTCAAACATCGCTCCCCCCGGGTCTTGGCATTTGACGATGCAACAGAGGACGCCTCGTGGGAGATGGGCCTCGTGCTCGGGGAGGGAGGGCCGCCGCCGAGCCGCACTCCGTGCCGCGAGGTACCAGCAGGCGCTATGGTGGTATCACTGCCGTAGCATTCACTCCAAGACCCTCGAGGAGGGTGACCTCGTCCTGAGGCAGGTGCTCTCAAGGGAGGGGATTCACAAGCTCTCGCCTATGTGGGAGGGCCCGTTCAGGATCGCCCGTATCTCCAGGCCTGGCGCCGCGCGCCTAGAGACACAGGACGGGGTCTCTATCCAAAACACCTGGAACACAAGCATCTCAGGAGGTTCTATCTGTGACCAACAAGCGCCATGCGCCTCTCAAGTCTCCGCCCATTACACTCTCACATAATACTGAATGGGGTTGGAGGGTTGTACACGCCCCGGAGTCTCCTGAGTGCTGCCCCTGAGCCTCACGGGGGCTCCCACCCACGTCCTAGTGGAAGCCTCATGCTTGCAGTGGTGGGAAGACCAGAAGACTAGTGTAGGTGCTGGACGCAGCTGTTCTTTTGCTTGCTTTTTGTATCTGGTCTGCCTCTTCTTGGAATGAAATTCGAAGTTCTTGTATCTTTATTCGAAAGGGTTGGGAGTTTTTCCTCTACAACGTTTTGTTCTTTCGAGTCTTTCTTTGTCCAGAGTTGCCCATCGCTCTCCTCCACGCGCCTCGCGAGCGAGGGCTGGGGTACGGTGTGTACATCGCCCCGCCCCCCATGAACACATCTCCTAATCCTCGCGTGGTGCTCTCAGGCGAGCAGTCGGGCATGAACGCCCTCTTGAGCCTCCATCTCCTGGCCTCACAGGGCATCACGACCCGGTGTACCAGCAACGATCCTGGCTTTGCTAGACATCACAATCAAGTAAATTGGTGACACCGGCCCCTGCTCGGGGGCTCGCGTGGGGTTCATGGCACCTGTATACTCATGACTCGTCGAGAACCTTGCGTTGTTGGGTGACTCCTGGGGTCGGGATGCCTCCCGACCCTCAATGAATAGGCCGCTAGCAGGGCCTCCAGATCGCCCTTGTGCCCAACTCACACCATCACAGGATCAAGGGCACGCAAGGGGTCTGAGCTCTGGAGGAGCGCGCCCTCGCGACACAGGAGTCTATCGCAAGCACACCAAGCTAAGTTATCCTAATCATGATCAGCAAACATCTGCTAGTTGGTAACAACACGAATGATAAGGTGCAGAGTACAAAGTTTAAACATAACGGCGCAAGCGCCATGGTCCATTACACGCCCTGGTAGGGCCTTCTCAATTTTTAATGCAGGAAAGTCAAAAAAGAGAACAAAAGCAGCTCCGCGACCACCACAACTCCTGAGGCTTGGCCCGGTGACGCCGCACTCAGTCCTCCTCCTCCTCCTGCTTCACCAGAGTGAGATGGCAAGGCGAATCGACATTGCCACGGGCAGGGGCGCCGTGACGAGATGACTCGCCACCCTCCCTGGCCCAGGCACGGTGACGTGGCGGCTTGTCGTAGTCACCGTCGCTTGTGCTTTCCCCGAAGTAAGAGTCGCCGCTGCTGGAGATGTTATGGCCATTGCCAAGGGCAAGTTCCCCATGGAGAGCCTCGCCCCACATGCCGTCGCCGTCAGAGGGGAGCTCGTCGTCATCGTTGTTGTCCTCGGGACAACACACTAGGCGCTGGCCGTCCTCCCCGAAGGTCCTAACATCAAGGGTCGTGAAAGCACAAGTGCTCCCTCGGTGATTTTGGTAATTAATGTCAACGTATCTCTGGTTGGACTAATACTTATACCTAGTACATTTAAGATAAGTTCAACATTGGAGTCGCATGGACAAGAGGATGTGGAGCCCCTTCAAGATGCTAAGGACAAACATTGGCAAAAGCTCAAGACCCTACATTTTCATTTTAGTGATCCAAGATCACATTGAGTCCATAGGAAAGCCAATACTATTAAAAAGGGATGAGGTGTTGCTTAATGGCTTGCTTGCTCAAAGTGCTTAGTGATATGCTCCAAAACCCTGAACCACTTTCTCATATCCACATATGTCCTAAACCTAAAAGTCAAACTCGGCCCCACCGATTTGATCTATCCGACACCACCGAGTTCATTTGACATAGCCACTGCCAAACCCTAATCAATTTGGTCTCGCCGACGGGATCTCGGTCTCACCGAGATGGGCTTGCAAATTCCCTTTTGCCTATTGCAAAAAAATTTGGTCCACCAAGTTTGTGCAATCGGTCCCACCAAGTTTGCTTGACCAATTCTCTATTTGTGTATTACCAAAATTGGTCTCACCGAGTTTGTGTAATCGGTCAAACCGAGTTGAGGTTTTACCCTAACCCTTGCACATCGATCCCACCGAGTTGACATTGTCGGTCCCACCGAAAACTCTAACGTTCACATTTTGACCTGAATCGGTCTGACTGAATTGCACCATTAGGTCTCACCGAGTTTGGGAATCTGTGTGCAACGGCTAGATTTTGTGTGGAGGCTATATATATCCCTCCACCCATTCTTCTTTAGTGGAGAAAGACATCAGAACGTGCCTACACTTCCAGCATTCATTTTCTGAGAGCGAACCACCCAGTCATGTGTTGAGACCAAGACTTTCCATTCCAACCACAAGAGTCTTGATCTCTAGCCTTCCCCAAGTTGCTTTCCACCCAAATCATCTTTCCACCATAGCAAAATCTATGAGAGAGAGTTGAGTGTTGGGGAGACTATCATTTGAAGCACAAGAGCAATGAGTTCATCATTAACACACCATCTATTACATTTTGGAGAGTGGTCTCTCCTAGATTGGTTAGGTGTCACTTGGGAGCCTCCGTCAAGATTGTGGAGTTGAACCAAGGAGTTTGTAAGGGCAAGGAGATCGCCTACTTCGTGAAGATCTACCCAAGTGAGGCAAGACCTTAGTGGGCGATGGCCATGGTGGGACAGACAAGGTTGCTTCTTCGTGGACCCTTCATGGGTGGAGCCCTCCGTGGACTCGCGCAACCATTACCCTTCGTGGGTTGAAGTCTCCACCAACGTGGATGTATGATAGCACCACCTATCGGAACCATGCCAAAAATCTCCGTGTCTCCAATTGCGTTTGCACACTCCAATCCCATCCCTTTACTTTCTTGCAAGTTGCATGCTTTACTTTCCGCTGCTTATATACTCTTTGAAGGCTTGCTTGAATTGTATTATGAATGCTTGAAATTGTTCTAATTTCCAACCTCAACTTGAAAAACTTAAAAACTGCTATCTTTGCTTGTTGAGGGTCTAATAACCCCCCTCGGGGCACCTCTTCTCGATCTTTTTAGGTCGCCGCCCTGTCATGCGTGAAGTGGAGGGTCCGCCTCCCCTTAAGGCCGCGTGCGTGGGCGAACGACTTCCACCCGCAGCCCAGGGACACGTAGCCGGCAGGGGTGACCTCAACCTCCACCCACAAGGACTTGCTGCAGCAGCCCTCGGCCTATAGCCAAAGGCCTCCTGGCCCTCTCACCGGTAGTGTGCCCGCGAAGAAGCATGGGAGCTGAAGCCAGGTGCCCGCTGATGTCTACTACACAACCTTCTTCTTGTTGACGTTGTTGGGCCTCCAAGTGCAGAGGTTTGTAGGACAGTAGCAAATTTCCCTCAATTGGTTGACCTAAGGTTTATTAATCCGTGGGAGGGGTAGGATGAAGATGGTCTCTCTCAAACAACCCTGCAACCAAATAACAAAGAGTCTCTTGTGTCCCCAACACACCCAATACAATGGTCAATTGTATAGGTGCACTAGTTCGACGAAGAGATGTTGATACAAGTGCAATATGGATGGTACATATAGGTTTTTGTAATATGAAATTATAAAAACAGCAAGGTAACAAGTGATAAAAGTGAGCGTAAACGGTATTGCAATGGTAGGAAACAAGGCCTAGGGTTCATACTTTCACTAATGCAAGTTCTCTCAACAAGGATAACATAATTAGCATATAACAATCCCTCAACATGCAACAGAGAGTCACTCAAAAGTCACTAATAGCGGAGAACAAACAGAGAGATTATTGTAGGGTACAAAACCACCTCAAAGTTATTCTTTCCGATCAATCCATTGGGCTATCCCTATAAGTGTCACAAACAGCCCTAGAGTTCATAGTAAAATAACACTTTAAGACACAAATCAACTGTCACCTAGATACTCCAATGTCACCACAAGTATCCGCGGGTATGATTATACGATATGCATCACACAATCTCAGATTCATCTATTCAAACCAACACAAATTACTTCATAGAGTTCCCCCAAAGTTTCTACCGGATAGTCAAGACGAAAACGTGTGCCAACCCCTATGCATAGATTCCCAAGGTCACGGAACCCGCAAGTTGATCACCAAAACATACATCAGGTGAATCAATAGAATACCCCATTTTCACCACGGGTATCCCACGCAAGACATACATCAAGTGTTCTCAAATCCTTAAAGACTCAATCCGATAAGATAAATTCAAAGGGAAAACTCAATACATTACAAGAGAGTAGAGGGGGAAAACATCATAAGATCCAACTATAATAGTAAAGCTCGCGGTACATCAAGATCGTGCAAAATCAAGAACACGAGAGAGAGATCAAACACATAGCTACTGGTACATACCCTCAGCCCTGAGGGTGAACTACTCCCTCCTCGTCATGGAGAGTGTCGGGATGATAAAGATGGCCACCGGTGATGGATTCAACCTCCGGTAGGGTGCCGGAATGGGGTCCCGATTTGTTTTTGGTGGCTACAGAGACTTGCGGCAGCGGAACTCCCGATCTAGGTTATTTTCTAGAGGTTTGGGGATTTATAGGAGAGGTTGGCGTCGAGAACAAGTCAGGTGGACCCACGGAGAGTCCATGAGGCACAAGGGCACGCCCCAGGGGGGTGGGTGCATCGTCCACCCTCGTGGGGCCCATGGGCCTCCCCTCCAGTAACTCTTCATTCCAGTATTTTTTATATTTTCCAGAAAAATCTCCATTGATTTTCAGCGCATTTCGAGAACTTTTATTTCTGCACAAAATAAACACCACGGTAGTTCTGCTGAAAACAGCGTCAGTCCGGGTTAGTTCTAACCAAATCATACCAAAATCATGTAGAAATATTATAAACATGGCATGAATACATCAAAAATTATAGAATACGTTGGAGATGTATCAGTATCCCCAAGCTTAATTCCTGCTCGTCCTCGAGTAGGTAAATGATAAAAACAGAATTTTTTATGTGGAATGCTACCTAACATATTTATCAATGTAATCTCTCTTTATTGTGGCAAGAATATTCAGATCCATAACATTCAAAACAAAAGTTTAATATTTACATGAAAATGATAATACTTCAAGCATACTAACAAAGAAATTATGTCTTCTCAAAATAACATGGCCAAAGAAAGCTCATCCCTACAAAATCATATAGTTTGGATATGCTCCATCTTCGTCACACAAAATATTCAAATCATGCACAACCCCAGTTTAAGCCAAGCAATTGTTTCATACTCTAGTATTCTCAAACTTTTTCAACTTTCACGCAATACATGAGCGTGACCCATGGACATAGCACTATAGGTGGAATAGAATGGTGGTTGTGGAGAAGACAAAAAGAGGGAGATAGTCTCACATCAACTAGGCGTATCAATGGGCTATGGAGATGCCCATCAATAGATATTAATGTGAGTGAGTAAGGATTGCCATGCAACAGATGCACTAGAGCTATAAGTGTATGAAAGCTCAAAAAGAAACTAAGTGGGTGTGCATCTAACTTGCTTGCTCATGAAGACCTAGGGCATTTTGAGGAAGCCCATCGTTGGAATATACAAGCCAAGTTCTATAATGAAAAATTCCCACTAGTATATGAAAGTGACAACATAGGAGACTCTCTACCATGAAGATCATGGTGCTACTTTGAAGCACAAGTGTGGTAAAAGGATAGTAGCATTGCCCATTCTCTCTTCTTCTCTCATTTTTTGGGGCCTTCTTTTTTTTGCCTCTCTTTTTTTATATATTTTTTCGTCCGGAGTCTCATCCCGACTTGTGGGGGAATCATAGTCTCCATCATCCTTTCCTCACCGGGACAATGCTCTAAAAATGAAGATCATCACACTTTTATTTACTTACAACTCAACAATTACAACTCGATACTTAAAACAAAATATGACTCTGTATGAATGCCTCCGACGGTGTACCGGGATGTGCAATGAATCAAGAGTGACATGTATGAAAGAATTATGAACGGTGGCTTTACCACAAATACAATGTCAACTACATGATCATGCAAAGCAATATGACAATAATGGAGCATGTCATAATAAATGGAACGATGGAAAGTTGCATGGCAATATATCTCGGAATGGCTATGGAAATGCCATAATAGGTAAGTTTTCATTAGGACTAGTTTTATAACCCAAGAAAATTACCATGCTGTTCTAAAGGACTCTCAAAATAATATAAATGAAGCATGAGAGTTCATTAATTTCTTCAAAATAAAACCATCTTCGTGCTCTAAAAAGATATAAGTGAAGCACTAGAGCAAATAACAAACTACTCCAAAAGATATAAGTGAAGATCAATGAGTAGCTGAATAATTGTGCAACTTTGTGAAGACTCTCTAACATTTAAGATTTTCAGATCTTGGTATTTTATTCAAACAGCAAGCAGAACCTAATAAAATAAAATGACGCTCCAAGCAAAACACATATCATGTGGTGAATAAAAATATAGCTCCAAGTAAAGTTACCGATGAACGAAGACGAAAGAGGGGATGCCTTCCGGTGCATCCCCAAGCTTAGGCTCTTGCCACTCCTTATTCCATAGTCCATCGAATCTTTACCCAAAACTTGAAAACTTCACAACATAAAACTCAACAGAAAACCCGTAAGCTCTGTTAGTATAAGAAAATAAATCGCCACATTTGGTACTATTGTGAACTCATTCTAAATTCATATTGGTGTTATAACTACTCTATTCCAACTTATATATGGTTCATACCCTCCGATACTACTCATAGATTCATCAAAATAAGAAAACAACACATAGCAAATAGAATCTGTCAAAAACAGAACAGCCTGTAGTAATCTGTAACTCTCGAATACTTCTCTAACTCCAAAAATTCTGAAATAAATTGGTGGACGTGAGGAATTTGTCTATTAATATTCTGCAAGAATAATCAACTTAAGATCACTCTTCTTTAAAAAATTACAACTAATCTCGTGAGCACAAAGTTTCTGTTTTTTACAGCAAGATCGCATTAACTTTCATGAGCGCAAAGTTTCTGTTTTTTTACACCAAGATCACATTAACTTTCACCCAAGTCTTCCCAAAGGTTCTACCTGGCACTTTTATTGAAACAAAGCTATAAAACATGATTACTACAGTAGCTTAATCATGTGGACACACTAAAACAGTAGGGGTAAATATTGGGTTGTCTCCCAACAAGCGCTTTCTTTAATGCCTTTTCTAGCTAGGCATGATGATTTCAATGATGCTCACATAAAGGATAAGAATTGGAACACAAAGAGAGCATCATGAAGAATATGACTAGAATATTTAAGTCTAACCCACTTCCTATGCATAGAGATTTTGTGAGCAAACAACTTATGGGAACAAGAATCAACTAGCATAGGAAAGCAAAACAAGCATAACTTCAAGATTTTCAACACATAGAGAGGAAACTTGATATTATTGCAATTCTTGCAAGCATATATTCCTCCCTCATAATAATTTTTATTAGCATCATGAATGAATTCAACAATATAACTATCACATAAATCATTCTTTTCATGATCTACAAGCATATAATTTTTATTACTTTCCACATAAGCAAATTTCTTCTCATGAATAGTAGTGGGAGCAAACTCAACAAAGTAACTATCATGTGAGGCATAATCCAATTTAAAATTAAAATCATGATGACAAGTTTCAAGGTTATCATTGTTCTTTAGCGTACATGTCATCACAATAATCATCATAGATAGGAACTTTATTCTCATAATCAATTGGAACCTCTTCTGAAATAGTGGAATCATTACTAAATAAAGTCATGACCTCTCCAAATCTACTTTCATCAATATAATCATCATAAATAGGAGGCATGCTTTCATCATAATAAATTTGCTCATCAAAACTTGGGGGACAAAAAATATCATCTACTTCAAACATAGCATCCCCAAGCTTGTGGCTTTGCATATCATTAGCATCATGGATATTCAAGGAATTCATACTAACAACATTGCAATCATGCTCATCATTCAAAGATTTAGTGTCAAACATTCTAATGCATTCTTCTTCTAACACTTTGGCACAATTATTGGAATCCTTATTTCCACAAAAGATATTAAAAAGATGAAGCATATGAGGCACCCTCAATTTCTTTTTTTGTAGTTTTCTTTTATAAACTAACTAGTGATAAACCAAGAAACTAAAAGATTCAATTGCAAGATCTAAACATATACCTTCAAGCAGTAACCTCCTCGGCAGCGGCGCCAGAAAAGAGCTTGATGTCTACTACACAACCTTCTTCTTGTAGACGTTGTTGGGCCTCCAAGTGCAGAGGTTTGTAGGACAGTAGCAAATTTCCCTCAAGTGGATGACCTAAGGTTTATCAATCCATGGGAGGCGTAGGATGAAGATGGTCTCTCTCAAACAACCCTGCAACCAAACAACAAAGAGTCTCTTGTGTCCCCAACACACCCAATACAATGGTAAATTGTATAGGTGCACTAGTTCGATGAAGAGATGGTGATACAAGTGCAATATGGATGGTAGATAAAGGTATTTGTAATCTGAAAATATAAAAACAGCAAGGTAACTAATGATAAAAGTGATCACAAATGGTATTGCAATGGTAGGAAACAAGGCCTAGGGTTCATACTTTCACTATTGCAAGTGTTGGGGAACGTAGTAATTTCAAAAAATTTCCTACGCACACGCAAGATCATGGTGATGTATAGCAACGAGAGGGGAGAGTGTTGTCTACATACCCTTGTAGACCCGGCGAAGCGATCACAACGTAGAGGAAGTAGTCGACGTTCTCCTCGCGATCCGACCGATCCGGCGCCAAGCATTCGACGCCCCGAGTTCTTGACACACGTACAGCTCGATGACGCCCCTCGTACTCGATCCAGCCGAGTGTCGAGGGAGAGTTCCACAAGACGACGGCGCGGTGACGATCTTGATGTTTCACGGCAGGGGCTTCGCTTAAGCTTCATGACGGTATAACCGAGGTGGAATATGGTGGAGGGGGCACCGACACGGCTAAGGAACGATCTAAAGATCAACTTGTGTGTTCTAAGGTGCCCCCTGCCCCAGATATAAAGGAGCCAGGGGGAGGGGCCGGCCAAGAGGAGGCGCGCCAGGAGTCCTACTCCTCTGGGAGTAGGATTCCCCCAATCCTAGTTGGACTAGGATTCCTGAGGGGGAAAGAGAGAGGGGGCGGCCCTTCTCCTAGTCCTAGTAGGACTAGGGAAGGGGGAGGCGCCCCTCCTAGGGCTGCCCTTCTCCTTTCCACTAAGGCCCATCGAGGCCCATTTACCTCCGGGGTTCCAGAACCTCCCTGTACTCGGTAAATTCCGTTTTCCCGGAACCATTCGAACTCCAAACATAGGCTTCCAATATATCAATCTTTATGTCTCGACCATTTCGAGACTCCTCGTCATGTCCGTGATCACATCCGGACTCAACTTCTTCGGTACATCAAAATACATAAACTCATAATAACCGCCATCGAAACCTTAAGCGTGCATGGACCCTACGGTTCGAGAACAATGTAGACATGACCTAGAACTATTCACGGTCAATAACCAACAGCGGACCTGGATGCCCATATTGGTTCCTACATATTCTACGAAGATCTTTATCGGTCAGACCGCATAACAACATACGTTGTTCCCTTGGTCATCGGTATGTTACTTGCCCGAGATTCGATCGTCGGTATCCAATACCTAGTTCAATCTCGCACGCAAGTCTCTTTACTCGTTCCGTAATACATCATCTCACAACTAACTCATTAGTTGTAGTGCTTGCAAGGCTTCATGATGTGCATTACCGAGAGGGCCCAGAGATACCTCTCCGACAATCGGAGTGACAAATCCTAATCTCAAATACGCCAACCCAACATCCGCCTTTGGAGACACCTGTAGTACTCCTTTATAATCACCCGCTTCGCTGTGACGCTTGGTAGCACCCAAAGTGTTCCTCCGTAAACGGAGTTGCATAATCTCATAGTTACAGTGAACATGTATAAGTCATGGATAAAAGCAGTAGCAACATACTAAACGATCGTGTGCTAAGCTAAGGAATGGGTCATGTCAATCGATCATTCTACTAATGATGTGACCTTGTTAATCAAATAACAACTCCTTGTTCATGGTTAGGAAACATAACCATCTTTGATTAACAAGCTAGTCTAGTAGAGGCATACTAGTGACATGTTGTTTTGTCTATGCATTCACACATGTATCATGTTTCCTGTTAATACAATTCTAGCATGAATGATAAACATTTATCATGAAATAAGGAAATAAATAATAACTTTATTATTGCCTCTAGGGCATATTTCCTTCAGCCTCCCACTTGCACTAGAGTCAATAATCTAGATTACATAGTAATGATTCTAACACCCATGGAGTCTTGGTGCTGATCATGTTTTGCTCGTGGAAGAGGCTTAGTCAATGGGTCTGCAACATTCAGATCCGTATGTATCTTGCAAATCTCTATGTCTCCGTCTGGACTAAGTCCGGATGGAATTGAAGCGTCTCTTGATGTGCTTGGTCCTCTTGTGAAATCTGGATTCCTTCGCTAAGGCAATGGCTCCAGATTGTCACGAAGATTTTCATTGACCCGATGCACTAGGTATGACACCTAGATCGGATATGAACTCCTTCATCCGCATCCTTCATTAGCTGCTTCCGGCTGCTATGTATTCCGCTTCACATGTAGATCCCGCCACGACGCTTTGTTTAGAACTGCACCAACCGACAGCTCCTCCGCTTAATGTAAATACGTATCCGGTCTGCGATTTAGAATCGTCCGGATCGGTGTCAAAGCTTGCATCAACGTAACTGCCACGATGAGCTCTTTGTCACCTCCATATACGAGAAACATATCCTTAGTCCTTTTCGTATTTCAGATGTTCTTGACCGCTGTCCAAAGGATCCACTCTGGATTACTTTGGTACCTTCCTGCTAGGCTTATAGCAAGGCACACATCAGTCCGGTACACAAGATTGCATACATGATAGAGCCTATGGCTGAAGCATAGGAACATCTTTCATTTTCTCTCTATCTTCTGCAGTGGTCGGGCATTGAGTCCGACTCAACTTCACACCTTGTAACACGTGCAAGAACCCTTTCTTTGCTTGATCCATTTTGAACTTCTTCAAAACTTTGTCAAGGTATGTGCTTTGTGAAAGTCCAATTAAGCGCCTTGATCTATCTCTATAGATCTTAATGCCCAATATGTAAGCAGCTTCACCGAGGTCTTTCATTGAAAAACTCTTATTCAAGTATCCTTTATGCTATCCAGAATTCTATATCATTTCCGATCAGCAATATGTCATCCACATATAATATCGTAAATGCTACAGAGCTCCCACTCACTTTCTTGTAAATACAAAGCTTCTCCAAAAGTCTCAGACAAACCCAAATGCTTTGATCACACTATCAAAGCGCTTATTCCAACTCCGAGATGCTTGCACCAGTCCATATATGGATCGCTGGAGCTTGCACACTTTGTTAGCTCCCTTGGATCGATAAAACCTTCGGTTGCATCATATACAACTCTTCTTCCGTAAATCCATTCAGAATGCGTCTTTACATCCATTTGCCAAATTTCATAATCATAAAATGCGGCAATTGCTAACATGATTCGGACGGACTTAAGCATCGCTACGGGTGAGAAGGTCTCATCGTAGTCAATCCCTTGAACTTGTCGAAACCTTTTGCATAAGTCGAGCTTTATAGACGATAATATTACCGTCCGCGTCGGTCTTCTTCTTGAAGATCCACTTGTTTTCTATTGCTTGCCTACCCTCGGCAAGTCAACCAAAGTCCATACTTTGTTTTCATACATGGATCCCATCTCGATTTCATGGCCTCAAGCCATTTTATGCGAATCTGGGCTCACCATCGCTTCTTCATAGTTCGTAGGTTCACCATGATCTAGTAGCATGATTTCCGAACAGGATTACCGTACCACTCAGTGCGGATCTTACTCTGGTTGATCTACGAGGTTCTGCAGTAACTTGATCTGAAGTTTCATGATCAACATCATTAACTTCCTCACTACTTGGTGTGGTTGTCTCAGAAACCGGTTTCTGCGATGAACTACTTTCAAGTAAGGGAGAAGGTACTATTACCTCATCAAGTTCCACCTTCCTCCCACTCACTTCTTTCGAGAGAAACTCCTTCTCTAGAAAGGATCCATTCTTAGCAACGAATGTTTTGCCTTCGGATCTGTGATAGAAGGTGTACCCAACTGTTTCCTTTGGGTATCCTATGAAGACACATTTCTCCGATTTGGGTTCGAGCTTATCAGGTTGAAGCTTTTTCACATAAGCATCGCATCCCCAAACTTTAAGAAACGACAACTTTGGTTTCTTGCCAAACCACAGTTCATAAGGTGTCGCCTCAACGGATTTCGACGGTGTTCTATTCAGTGTGAATGCGGCCGCCTCTAGAGCATAACCCCAAAACGATAGCGGTAAATCTGTAAGAGACATCATAGATCGTACCATATCTAGTAAAGCACGACACGACGCTCGACACACCATTACGCTGTGGTGTTCCGGTGGCGTGAGTTGCTAAACTATTCCGCATTGTTTCAAATGTAGACCAAACTCGAACTCAAATATTCACCTCCACGATCGATCGTAGAAATTTAATTTTCTTGTTACGATGATTTTCAACTTCACTCTGAAATTCTTTGAACTTTTCAAACGTTTCAGACTTATGTTTCATTAAGTAGATATACCCATATCTCGCTTAAGTCATCTGTGAAGGTGAGAAAATAACGATATCCGCCACGAGCCTCAACATTCATCGGACCACATACATCTGTATGTATGATTTCCAACAAATCGCTGCTCTCTCCATAGTACCGAGAACGGTGTTCTAGTCATCTTGCCCATGAGGCACGGTTCGAAGTGCCAAGTGATTCATAATCAAGTGACTCCAAAAGTCCATCAAGATGGAGTTTCTTCATGCGCTTTACACCGATATGACCTAAACGGCAAGTACACAAATAAGTTGCACTTTCGTTATCAACTCTGCATCTTTTGGTTTCAACATTATGAATATGTGTATCACTACTACCGAGATTCATCAAAATAGACCATTCCTCAAGGGTGCATGACCATAAAAGATATTACTCATATAAATAGAACAACCATTATTCTCTCGATTTAAATGAATAACCGCCTCGCATCAAACAAGATCCAGATATAATGTTCATGCTCAACGCAGCACCAAATAACAATTATTTAGGTCTAAAACTAATCCCGAAGGTAGATGTAGAGGTAGCGTGCCGACCGCGATCACATCGACTTTGGAACCATTTCCCACGCCGCATCGTCACCTCGCCCTTTGCTAGAGTTCGCTAATCCGTAGTCCCTGCTTCGAGTTGCAAATATTAGCAATGTAACCAGATATCAAATACCCAGTGCTACTACGAGCTCTAGTAAGGTACACATCAATAACATGTATATCACATATACCTTTGTTCACCTTGCCATCCTTCTTATCCGCCAAATACTTGGGGCAGTTCCGCTTCAAAGGACCACCGCTTGCGGAGAAGCACTCGATTTCAGGTTTGGGGCCGACTTGGGTTTCTTCTCCCGAGCAAAGAACTTGCTTGCTGTTCTTCTTGAGATTCCCTTTCTTCTTCCCTTTGCCTTTCTTCTTGAAACTAGTGGTCTTATTGACCATCAACACTTGATGCTCCTTCTGATTTCTACCTCCGCAGCTTTTAGCATTGCGAAGAGCTCGGTATAGTTTTCACTAACCCTTGCATATTATAGTTCATCACGAAGCTTTTGTAGCTTGGTGGCGTGATTGAGAATTCATCAATGACACAATCATCCGGAAGATTAACTCCCAATTGTGTCAAGTGATTGTAGTACCTGCACATTCGAGTATATGCTCACTAATGTAACTGTTCTCCTCCATCTTGCAGCTATAGAACTTATTGGAGACTTCATATCTCTCAATCCGGGCATTCTGTTGGAATATCAACTTCAACTCTGGAACATCTCATATGCTCCATGACGCTCAAAACGCCGTTGAAGCCCGGTTCTAAGCCGTAAAGCATGGCACATCGAACTATAGAGTAGTCATCGCTTTGCTCGCCAGACGCTCTTAACGCCGCCGGCCAGATCTGATCGTGCTGCTCACCTAGCGGTGCATCCAGACGTAACTCTTCTCGTGCAGCAATGAGGATGATCTCAAATTACGGACCCAATCCGTAATTGCTACCATCATCTTTCAACTTTGCTTTCAAGGAACGATTAAAATTCAACGGAACAACAGACGAGCCATCTATCTACAATCAAACATAAACAAGCAAGATACTAAGTTCATGATAAATTTAAGTTCAATTAATCATATTACTTAAGAACTCCCACTTAGAAAGACATCTCTAGTCATCTAAGTGATCACGTGATCCAAATCAACTAAACCATAACCGATCATCACGTGAAATGGAGTAGTTTTCAATGGTGAACATCTTATGTTGATCATATCTACTATATGACTCACGCCGACCTTTCGGTCTCCGTGTTCCGAGGCCATATCTGCATATGCTAGGCTCGTCAAGTATAACCCGAGTATTCTGCGTGTGCAAAACTGGCTTGCACCCGTTGTAGATGGACGAGAGCTTATCACACCCGATCATCACGTGGTGTCCGGGCACGATTTAACTTTGGCAACGGTGCATACTCGGGAGAACACTTCTTGATAATTTAGTGAGAGATCATCTTATAATGCTACCGCCAATCAAAGCAAGATAAGATGCATAAAAGGATAAACATCACATGCAAATCAATATAAGTGATATGATATGGTCATCATCATCTTGTGCTTCATGATCTCCATCCCGCAGCACCACCATGATCACCATCGCCACCGGCGCGACACCTTGATCTCCATCGTAGCATCGTTGTCGCCTCGCCAAACTTATGCTTCTACGACTATCGCTACCGCTTAGTGATAAAGTAAAGCATTACAGGCGATTGCATTGCATACAATAAAGCGACAACCATATGGCTCCTGCCATTGCCGATAACTTCGTTACAAAACATGATCATCTCATACAATAAAATATAGCATCACGCCTTGACCATATCACATCACAACATGCCCTGCAAAAACAAGTTAGACGCCCTCTACTTTGTTGTTGCAAATTTTACGTGGCTGCTACGGGCTTAAGCAAGAACCAGTCTCACCTCGCATCAAAACCACAACGATATTTCGTCAAATAGACTCCGCTTTAACCTTCTCAAGGACCGGCGAGCCACACTCAGTTCAACTAAAGTGAGAGAGACAGCACCCACCACCACCTTTAAGCAACGAGTGCTCATAGCGGTGAAACCAGTCTCGCGAAGCGTCACGCTGTAATGTCGGTCCGGCCGCTTCATCTCACAATACCGCTGAACCAAAGTATGACATGCTGGTAGGTAGTATGACTTGTATCGCCCACAACTCACTTGTGTTCTACTCGTGCAAAACATCAAACCATAGAAAAACCTAGGCTCGATACCACCGTTGGGGAACGAGTAATTTCAAAAATTTTCCTACGCACACGCAAGATCATGGTGATGTATAGCAACGAGAGGGAGAGTGTTGTCTACATACCCTTGTAGACCCGGCGAAGCGATCACAACGTAGAGGAAGTAGTCGACGCTCTCCTCGCGATCCGACCGATCCCGGCGCCACATTCGACGCCCCGAAGTTCTTGACACACGACAGCTCGATGACGCCCCTCAGACTCGATCCAGCCGAGTGTCGAGGGAGAGTTCCGTCAAGACGACGGCGCGGTGACGATCTTGATGTTTCACCGGCGCAGGGCTTCGCTTAAGCTTCATGACGGTATAACCGAGGTGGAATATGGTGGAGGGGGCACCGACACGGCTAAGGAACGATCTAAAGATCAACTTGTGTGTTCTAAGGTGCCCCCTGCCCCGTATATAAAGGAGCCAGGGGGGGGGCCAGGCCAAGAGGAGGCGCTGGCCAGGAGTCCTACTCCTCCTGGGAGTAGGATTCCCCAATCCTAGTTGGACTAGGATTCCTGAGGGGGAAAGAGAGAGGGGGGCGGCCCCTTCTCCTAGTCCTAGTAGGACTAGGGAAGGGGAGGCGCGCCTCCTAGGGCTGCCCTTCTCCTTTCCACTAAGGCCCATCGAGGCCCATTTACCTCCCGGGGTTCCGTAACCTCCGGTACTCCGGAATTTCCGCCCCGAACCATTCCAACTCCAAACATAGGCTTCCAATATATCAATCTTTATGTCTCGACCATTTCGAGACTCCTCGTCATGTTCGTGATCACATCCGGACTCAACTTCTTCGTACATCAAAATACATAAACTCATAATAACCGCCATCGAAACCTTGCGTGCAGGACCCTACGGTTCGAGAACAATGTAGACATGACCTAGAACTATTCACGGTCAATAACCAACAGCGGACCTGGATGCCCATATTGGTTCCTACATATTCTACGAAGATCTTTATCGGTCGGACCGCATAACAACATACGTTGTTCCTTTGTCATCGGTATGTTACTTGCCCGAGATTCGATCGTCGGTATCCAATACCTAGTTCAATCTCGCACGCAAGTCTCTTTACTCGTTCCGTAATACATCATCTCACAACTAACTCATTAGTTGTAGTGCTTGCAAGGCTTCAGTGATGTGCATTACCGAGAGGGCCCAGAGATACCTCTCCGACAATCGGAGTGACAAATCCTAATCTCAAATACGCCAACCCAACATCCGCCTTTGGAGACACCTGTAGTACTCCTTTATAATCACCCGCCATGCCAGTGACGCTTGGTAGCACCCAAAGTGTTCCTCCGTAAACGGAGTTGCATAATCTCATAGTTACAGAACATGTATAAGTCATGGATAAAAGCAGAGCAACATACTAAACGATCGTGTGCTAAGCTAAGGAATGGGTCATGTCAATCGATCATTCTACTAATGATGTGACCTTGTTAATCAAATAACAACTCCTTGTTCATGGTTAGGAAACATAACCATCTTTGATTAACAAGCTAGTCTAGTAGAGGCATACTAGTGACATGTTGTTTTGTCTATGCATTCACACATGTATCATGTTTCCGGTTAATACAATTCTAGCATGAATGATAAACATTTATCATGAAATAAGGAAATAAATAATAACTTTATTATTGCCTCTAGGGCATATTGCCTTTATTATTGAAGCACAAGTGTGGAAAAAGAGATAGTAACATTGCCCCTTTTTATTTATATTCTTATTTTTTTTTCTTTTCTTTTTTTTCTTTTTTTGGGGCCTTTCTTTTTTTTGGTCTTTCTTCTTTTTTTTGGGAAATGCTCTAATAATGATGATCATCACACTTTCATTGATTAGAACATATGAATTACAACTAGAAATTAGAACAAGATATGACTCTATGTGAATGCCTCCGGCGGTGTACCGGGATGGTACAATGAATCAAGAGTGACATGTATGAATTATGCATGGTGGCTATGCCACAAATACGATGTCAACTACATGATCATGCAATGGCAATATGACAAAAGTAAAGTATGTCATGATGATGATGAACGGAACGGTGGAAAGTTGCATGGCAATATATCTCGGAATGGCTATGGAAATGCCATAATAGGTAGGTATGGTGGCTGTTTTGAGGAAGATATAGGGAGGTTTATGTGTGATAGAGCGATCGTATCACGGGTTTGATGCACCGCTAAGTTTGCACCAACTCTCAAGGTGAGAAAGGGCAATGCACGGCATCAAGAGGCTAGCAATGGCGGATAGGTAAAAGTGCGATAATCCATGGACTCAACATTAGTCAAAAGAACTCATATACTTATTGCAAACATTTAGAATTCATCAAAACCAAGTACTACGCAAGATGCTCCTAGGGGATAGATTGGTAGGAAAATACCATCGCCGTCCCCGACCGCCACTCATAAGGATGCACAAGCCAGGTACACTTCATGTTTCAAATTTGTTACACAACTTTAACCATACGTGCATGCTACGGGACTTGCTAACTTCAACACGAGCATTCTTTAAATTCATAATCACCCAACTAGCATGACTTTAATATCACTACCTCCATATCTCAAAAAAATTATCAAGTATCAAATTGATCATAGCATCCAATTCACTTCCTATGATAGTTTTTATTATACCCAACTTGGATGCTCATCATTCTAGGACCAACTTTATAACCATAGAAAATACCATGTTGTTCTAAAAGACTCTCAAAATAATATAAGTGAAGCATGAGAGACTAGCAATTTCTACAAAATATAACCACCGCCGTGCTCTAAAATATATAAGTGATGCACTAGAGTAAATGACAAACTACTCCGAAAGATATAAGTGAAGATCAATGAGTAGTCGAATAATTGTGCAACTATGTGAAGACTCTCTCTCATTAAATAATTTTAGATCTTGGTATTGTATTCAAACATAAAGCAAAACAAAATAAAATGACAATGCAAGGATAGCACAACTCATGTGAAGAAGCAAAAATTTAGGCTCAACCGATACTAACCGATAGTTGTTTAAGAAGAAAGGTGGGATGCCTATGGGGCATCCCCAAGCTTAGATGCTTGAGAATTCTTGGAATATTATCTTGGGGTGCCTTGGGCATCCCCAAGCTTGAACTTTTGTGTCTCCTTAATTCCTCTCATATCATGGTTTCTCTTTTTATCAAAAGCTTCATCCACAACAAACTCAACAAGAACTCGTGAGATAGGTTAGTATAAACCAATGCAAAACCTTATCATCTTCTACTGTAACAATCACTAAAATTATTGTTCAACATTGAATACTAAATGCCTCTGCATATTTAATACTCCTATCCTCAAATAGAATCATTAAACAAGCAAACATATGCAAACAATGCAACCATAACAGCAATCTGTCAAAACAGTACAGTCTGTAAAGAATGCAAGAGTCATCATACTTCCCTAACTACAAAAATTATGAAATAAAATTCCCACTGTATTAAATTTATCATATCTCATTATGCAAAAGGTTTCAACATTATATAATTCTCTGACTTTTCTAGGGGATTTTTGCAACAGCGGTAAACTTTCTGTTTTCAAACAGCAACATGTATACTAGCAAAATAAGCATGGCAAAGGCTATCCTTGACATTTTTATTGAATCTAAAGATGCAAAACATTATTCTAAATAACAGCAAGCAAATACTACAAAAGAAAATGACGCTCCAAGCAAAACACATATCATGTGGTGAATAAAAATATAGCTCTACGTAAAGTTACCGATGAACGAAGACAAAAGAGGGGATGCCTTCCGGGGCATCCCCAAGCTTAGGATTTTGGCTATTCTTGAATATTATCTTGGGGTGCCTTGGGCATCCCCAAGCTTAGTCTCTTGCCACTCCTTATTCCATAGTCCATCGAATCCTTACCCAAAACTTGAAAACTCCACAACACAAAACTCAACAGAAAACTCGTAAGCTCCGTTAGTATAAGAAAATAAAACCACCACTTAGGTACTGTAATGAACTCATTCTAAATTCATATTGGTGTAATATCTACTGTATTCCAACTTATCTATGGTTCATACCCTCCGATACTACTCATAGATTCATCAAAATAAGTAAACAACACATAGAAAACAGAATCTCTCAAAAACAGAACTGTCTGTAGTAATCTGTATCAAACTTATACTTATGGAACTACAAAAATTCTACCAAATTAGGAGGTCCCAAGAAATTTGTGTACCAATCCAGATCAAAAATAATCAGATCAGAAGCACGTTTCTGTGAATTAACAAAACTAATTTACTGGGTTCAAAAGTTTCTGATTTTCAGCAGGATCAACACAACTATCACCGTAAGCCATCCTCAAGGTCTTGGCACTTTATTGAGACAAAAGCTATAAAACATGATTACTACAGTAGCATAATCATGTGAACACAGAAAAACAGAAGGGTATATATTTGGTTGTCTCCCAACAAGCGCTTTTCTTTAATGCCTTTCAAGCTAGGCATGATGATGACAATGATGCTCACATAAAAGATAAGAATTGAAACATAACGGGAGCATCATGAAGCATATGACTAGCACTTTTAAGTCTAACCCACTTCCTATGCATAGGGATTTTGTGAGCAAACAACTTATGGGAATGATAATCAACTAGCATAGGAAGGTAAAACAAGCATAGCTTCAAAACTTGAAGCACATAGAGAGGAAACTTGATATTATTGCAATTCCTACAAGCATATGTTCCTCCCTCATAATAATTTTCAGTAGCATCATGAATGAATTCAACAATGTAACCAGCACCTAAAGCATTCTTTTCATGATCTACTAGCATAGAAAATTTACTACTCTCCTCATAAGCAAAATTCTTCTCATTAATAGTATTTGGGAGCAAACTCAACAAAATAACTATCATATGATTTAAAATTAGGATCAAGATGACAAGTTTCATGATTATCATTATTCTTTAAAGCATACGTGTCATCACAATAATCATCATAGATAGGAGGCATGCTTTCGTCATAGTAAATTTGCTCATCAAAGCTTGGGGGACCAAAAATATCATCTTCATCAAACATAGCTTCCCCAAGCTTGTGGCTTTGCATATCATTAGCTCATGGATATTCAAGGAATTCATACTAACAACATTGCAATCATGCTCATCATTCACATATTTTATGCCAAGCATTCTATGTAATTCTTCTGTTAGTACTTGAGCACAATTTTCCTTCCCATCATTTTCACGAAAGACATTAAAAAGATGAAGCATATGAGGCATCCTTAATTCCATTTTTTTGTAGTTTTCTTTTATAAACTAAACTAGTGATAAAACAAGAAACAAAAAGATTCGATTGCAAGATCTAAAGATATACCTTCAAGCGCTAACCTCCCCGGCAACAGTGCCAGAAAAGAGCTTGATGTCTACCAACCTTCTTCTTGTAGACGTTGTTGGGCCTGCAAGTACACAGGTTTGTAGGACAGTAGCAAATTTCCCTCAAGTGGATGACCTAAGGTTTATCAATCCGTGGGAAGCGTAGGATGAAGATGGTCTCTATCAAGCAACCCTGCAACCAAAGAACAAAGAGTCTCTTGTTTCCCCAACACACCCAATCCGATGGCAAATTTTATAGGTGCACTAGTTCGGCGAAGAGATGGTGATACAAGTGCAATATGGATAGTAGATAAAGGTATTTGTAATCTGAAAATATAAAAACAGCAAGGTAACTAATGATAAAAGTGATCACAAACGGTATTGCAATGGTAGGAAACAAGGCCTAGGGTTCATACTTTCACTATTGCAAGTTCTCTCAACAATAATAACATAGATAGATCATATAACAAGCCCTCAACATGCAACAAAGAGTCACTCCGGAGCCACTAATAGCGGCGAACAAACGTAGAGATTATGGTAGGGTACGAAACCACCTCAAAGTTATTCTTTCAGATCAATCTATAAAAGAGTTCGTACTAGAATAACACCTTAAGACACAAATCAACCAAAACCCTAATGTCACCTAGATACTCCATTGTCACCTCAAGTATCCGTGGGCATGATTATACGATATGCATCACACAATCTCATATTCATCCAACCAACACAAAGTACTTCAAAGAGTGCCCCAAAGTTTCTACTGGAGAGTCAAGAACATCTGCCAACCCCTATGCATAGGTTCATGGGCGGAACCCGCAAGTTGGTCACCAAAACATACATCAAGTGGCACATGATATCCCATTGTCACCATAGATAAACACGGCAAGACATACATCAAGTGTTCTCATAAAAGACTCGATCCGATAAGATAACTTCAAAGCGGAAACTCAATTCATCACAAGAGAGTAGAAGGGGAGAAACATCATAAGATCCAACTACAATAGCAAAGCTCGGGATACATCAAGATCGTGCCATAGAGGAACACGAGAGAGAGAGATCAAACACATAGCTACTGGTACATACCTTCAGCCCCGAGGGTGAACTACTCCCTCCTCGTCATGGATAGCGCCGGGATGATGAAGATGGCCATAGGTGATGGGTTCCCCCTCCGGCAGGGTGCCGGAATGGGCTCCCGAGAGGTTTTTGGTGGCTACAGAGGCTTGCGGCGGCCGAACTCCCAATCTATATTCTGTTTTAGAAGTTTTAGGCTACGTAGGTATATATGGGTGCAAGGGGTACGTCAGTGGAGGTTCGGGGGCCCCACGAGGCAGGGGGCGCGCCCTAGGGGGGTGGGCGCGCCCCCCACCCTCGTGACCAGCTCCCGTATCTTCTGGCATAGAGTCCAAGTCTATCCGGTGGCTTTCCTTCCAAAGATAACTTCTCCAGTTGATTTCGTTCCGTTTTGACTCCGTCGATATTCCTTTTCCTCAAACACCAAATAGGCTTAAAACAAGAATCTGGGTTGGGCCTCCGGTTAATAGGTTAGTCCCAAAAATAATATAAAAGTGGATAATAAAGCCCAATATTGCCCAAAATAGTAGATAATATAGCATGGAGCAATCAAAAAGTATAGATACGTTGGAGACGTATCAATGCGTTACGTGTATGACCGAAAAAATAGTCCTTCGTTTAAAACGGAAAATCGTTAAAGATTTAGTAAGTCACCGAACGGCTGACCAGTTCTCGCCGCATCAGGACAGTCAGTTTTTGGCTTTCTCTACTTAGGTGCTTGACCAGATGAACCAGAAATACAATCGCAATAGTTCCCCCTTTACTACCCTAGTCGAACAAACGGAACGTAAGGTAGCAAACACAGGAGCCGGGCAACCCAGTTGTTGACCAAAGACATGATTCGGAGCCGATGCATATAATGCCAAGCTTGGGACACTAAAGTGTGCTACAAAGCTGTTCGGGCTTTCGTTTAGTGGCTCATAAGTGGCCGTATAGAGCCCCTGGCGGTGGGTGTCGAGGTATGTATGACAACTGGAGAGACGGACTACAGTTTTATAAATAAAGTAGATACCGAAAAATTGTCGCTACTAGAATCTGATTGATACGTCAAGACGTGATCTTACAGAGGGTGTCATAAGCACCAAAACCATTTTACATGTCGGGGGTCTAAAACAAGGAGAAAAGCTCTGTACAGGTCCTTTTTAAATAAGGTTTGGTCCAAAGAGTCCTTTGGATGTCCTGCCGCACGTCTACGCTGCTTTCGTCCTGTAGAGAGGGGTTCCTTGAAGGAAACAGTCTTTTGTTTGCCGTACAGAATCGGGCCATGAGTGAGCCCTTGTAAGTCCGTAGGATAAATGGGCTCAGAAGCACCTGTGGGAAAAAGGTAAGCGAAAAAAGGTGGAAGACCATATAGGGTCGAGCCGTACTATAGACCTTCCTGTATTGTGCCTCCGGTGATGCCCAAGGTATTTTGAGTGTGTAATGAAGCATGCGCGGTACAAATTCCACGGTTGTGCGCGGCGATCGGCGGAGGCGAAACTGCTAGTCTAGCTCTGGATGTACTGAGCTGCTAGCTTGCGGGACTGACCGAACTCTTTTAATAAAGTCCGGTGGCTTGATGACCGACGAGGTGTGCGGCTTAAGGTGGCCGCTCTGTACCTTGGTTGCAAGAGCTGCGGTGTGCTCCACTGTGCGGAGGGAGCATTTCATGTTTCCATTGACTGTTATAACGCTCGTGGACCGGGCATTTTGAGTTTTAAGTAAGCATAGTGGGGCACCGCGTTAAATCGAGCAAAAGCGGTCTGTCCGAACAGCGCATGATAGCCACTTCGGAAGGGTACGATATCAAAGATTAAGTCTTCACTGCAGAAGTTGTCGGGCGAGCCAAAGACAACTTCCAACGTTATGGAGCCCGAGTAGTGGGCCTCTACGCCAGATATTACTCCTTTAAAGGTAGTTTCGTGGGCTTAATTCTTGATAGATCGATACCCATTTTGCGGACGGTGTCCTGATAGAGCAGGTTGAGGCTGCTGTCGCCATCCACGAGGACTCGCATGAGATGGAATCCGTCGATGATTGGATCAAGGACCAAAGTTGCCGATCCTCCATGACAGATATTGGTCGGATGGTCCTTTCGATCGAAGGTGATCGGGCAAGCCGACTACGGGTTGAATTTTGGGGCGACCGGCTCTATGGCGTAGGCGTCCCTTAATGCGCGCTTGCGCTTCCGTTTGGGGATGTGTGTGACATAGATCATATTCACCATTTTGACCTCGGGGGGAAATTGCTTCTGCCCCCCCCCCCTATGTTCGGTGGGCGAGGCTCTTCATCATCGTCCTCGTTGGGTGGCCTTTTCCCCTTGTGTTCAACATTGAGATTGCCGGCCTATTTAAACACCCAATAGGTTCTGTTGGTGTGATTGGCAGGTTTATCGGGGGTGCCATGAATCTGGCAAGGCCGATCAAGTATTATGTCCAAACTAGATGGGCTATCTTTATTTCCTTTGAATGGCTTCTTCCGCTGACCGGATTTTGAGCCACTAAATCCGGCGTTCATCGCCGTGTCTTCTGTATTGTTTCGACGCTTGTTCCTGTCGCGTCGTGGTTTTTCATTGCCGTCTTTGACTTT
Source organism: Aegilops speltoides (assembly GCA_021437245.1). Lineage (NCBI taxonomy): Eukaryota > Viridiplantae > Streptophyta > Magnoliopsida > Poales > Poaceae > Aegilops > Aegilops speltoides. The sequence continues at coordinate 292,142,154 of CM038141.1, forward strand.
AGAGGTGCCTGGGTCGCTGGTGCTATTGCTTCTACGAAGGAGCCAACTATCTTCTCCCGTGCAAAAGCGGGTCATAAGTGCGGCGAGGGCTGCCATGGACTTCGGTTTCTCTTGGCCGAGGTGTCAGGCGAGCCACTCATCTCAGACGCTATGTTTGAAGGCCGCGAGGGCTTCGGCGTATGGACAATCCACAATCTGGTTCTTTTTAATTAAGAACCTGGTCTAGAGCTTCCGGGCTGATTCACCGGGTTGCAGGATTATGTGACTAAGGTCATCGGCATCCGGGGGCCGAACATAGTTACCTTGGAAGTTGTCTCTAAAGGCGCCCTCCAAGTCTTCCCACCTTCCAATAGAGTTTTCTGGGAGGCTATTCAGCCAATGCCATGCTGGTCCCTTAAGTTTTAGGGGGAGGTACTTGATGGCATGGAGGTCATCACCGCGGGCCATGTGGATATGGAGAAGAAAGTCTTCAATCCATACTACGGGATCTGTGGTGCCATCATATGATTCAATGTTTACGGGTTTAAACCCTTCTGGGAACTGATGCTCCATTACTTCATCGGTGAAGCATAGAGGGTGTGCGGATCCTCTGTACCGGACGACATCACGGCATAGTTCGGATGGAGTCCGTATGCGGTTTTCGGCCCTAGTGAGGTTGCGTGTATCGCGCTAGGCTTGATGACCGTCTTCTCGCGCTGGTGCACGCTCTCGTGATCCATAAATTGTTCTTGTATGACCGACTCTATTGTCTAGGTCCTGTTGCAGGTCGTGCGTGCGTCCTGCGGCCGTTGTTTCTCTGCCTCTAGGGCGAGGTGGCGCAGGTTGGTGTTCGGCTTGGGTTGCCGCTCTGTCCCGACCACGAGGTGGCCGGTCAGATCTATCAGCCGTGTTACATGCTGTCGGTATAGGCTCTAGGACCTCTTCATCGAATTAGGAAAGCAACCTGCGCTTTGGGTAACTTTTAGTTGGGCGCTCGAGGCCGTATTCCTCGACTATCGGGACATTAGGCCATCTGTCGTTGAGTAAATCCTGATCGTCTTGAAGTTGCTGCCGCCTCTTTTTCAGGCTTCTTGTTGTGGCTATTAGCCGGCACTTGAAGCGCTCTTGTTCGAGGGGGTCCTTTGGTACGATGAAGTCTTCGTCGCCCAGGCTCTCATCCTCTTCGTAGGTCGGTAGGTAGTTACTATCCCCCGAGCCCTCGTTCCTGATAGGATCATTGGGGTTGACTTGCCCCTCTTCCCAATCATCCTGCTCGGATGTTGGCTCGATAGGGGCTTCTTGGTCCTCGGCGTTATCTGGGGTGTTATTGTCTCCGATGCTGGTATTGTTGTCTTTTTTGTGACACGATTTTGATGGGCGCCGCTGACATCGACACTTCGTAGGTGCTTCAGCAGGTTCATCCTCTAGAATCTTCCCATCGTCGGCGTCATTCTCTTTGGGTGTGTCCACCATGTATACGTCGTATAAAGAAGTGGCCATCTAGCGTCCGGTAAACGACAGGTTCTGGCCTTGCTCTTCTCCGTCATCGTCGTCCATACCGTCGATGTCTTCGGAGGTGTAATCAAGCATGTCGGTTAAATCCTTGACAATGGCTATGAAGTGGGTGGTGGGTGGGACGTAAAATTCCCTGCTCTCAGCCCCTAGTGCGGGCTGGGCATAGTTCGGGAGCGATCCTTCTGTAATGGCGAGAGATCGCATTAAGTCCAGAGCCTCGTTTAAGGGCAAGGTATGGACAGGGAAGCGAGAATCCGTGGAGCAGGCCGGGACAGGAGTTCCCTAGCCGAGCTCGTATAACACAGACCTTGAGAGTTCGGAGCTGGTGCACGGACGTGAGTCCGGCTCGATGAGGATAGAGGGAGCCTGGAGTGATTCCAGGACGGTCGGTGAAACGATCCCCTCCGTATCTCCGGTGTTTAGCTCTATGGCTGTGGAGAGTCCGGCGGGTCCTAAACCCCCATCTTCGGACTCAGCGAGGAGTTCTAGATCCGAAGTCAAAGCTGCGATCGAGGCTGTGAACCCTTGGAAGATCAAGTCTCCTCGGATATCAGTGACGTAGTTTAAGTTTCCAAAACTGATCTAATGACCAGGGGCATAGATGTCGATCTTCTCCCGATGACCAATCAAATTGGCATGCAGTGTGAAGCCGCCGAATACGAAGATTTGGACGGGGAGAAAAGTCTCCCTCAGGGCGGTGTTGTTGTGGATGGTTGATGGAGCCATCGAGCCTCCTGGTGATGACACAGTGGAACTCTCAATGAAAGCACCAATGTCGGTGTCAAAACCGGCAAATCTCGGGTAGTGGGTCCCAAACTGTGCGTCTAAGGATCGAAGGTAAAAAGGAGGCAGGGAACACGATGTTTACCCAGGTTCGGGCCCTCTTAATGGAGGTAATACCCTACTTCTTGCTTGATTGACTTTCATGAATATAGGGGTTACAAGAGTTGATCTACCTCGAGATCGTAATGGCTAAACCCTATACGTCTAGCCTGTATAATTGTGATCCTGCCCTACGGACTAAACCCTCCAGTTTATATAGACATCGGAGGGATCTAGGGTTGTACAGAGTCGGTTATAGAGGAAGGAAAGTACATGATCCGAACGCCAAGCTTGCCATCCACGCAAAGGAGAGTCCCATCTGAACACGGGGAAGGTTCTTCTATCTTGTATCTTCATGGCCCATCAGTCCGGCCCACATCACATAGCTCGGACGCACGAGGACCCCTTAGTATAGGACTCCCTCAACAGCTCCATACAAAATGTTATGCTCGTTGGATCTCTGGGCTATAATCTACTTTTTGTATCTAGACTAGCTGACTTTGGGTTCAGTGTCCTATTTATTGAAGCCGATTGCCAAGTGTTTCGAAGAGATAATCATAAAATGGTCTTTACCGGCATACGTAGAGGTGATCTATACATTGTTGATTTCACTAAAAAAGGCTCAACCTAGAACTTGAATAATCACTAAATCCTCTAAAGGTTGGTTGTGGCATAAACGGTTAAGTCATGTGAGCATGCGAAATCTTGACAAGCTTATTAAAGGTGATCATATCCTTCGTGTTAAAGATGTCATATTTGACAAGGATAGACTTTGCAGTGCTTGCCAAGCAGGAAAATAGAATGGAGGAAGCCACCCCGTGAAGAACATGATGACCACGAGGAGACCGCTCGAGCTACTTCAGATGGATCTTTTTGGTCCCAATGCCTACAAGAGTCTCGGTGGTAACTCGTTTGGACTAGTCATTGTTGATGATTTTTCAAGATTTACGTGGGTGGTATTTCCTGATGATAAATCGCAGGTCCAAAAGATCTTCAAAAGTTTGGCTAGGAAGGCCCAAAACCAATTTGAGGTGAAGATCAAGAAGGTTTGCACCGACAACAGAACGGAGTTCAAGAACGCCAATGTGGACACCTTTCTTGACAAAGAAGGGATTTCACATGAGTTCTCGGCTACGTACACACCTCAACAAAATGGAGTTGTTGAGAGGAATAATCGGACGCTCATCGAAATGGCAAGAACTATGCTTGATGAGTACAAGACGCCAAAACACTTTTGGGTGGAAGCGGTTGAGACAGCTTGTCATGCAACGAATCGTATATATCTTCACAAGCTACTCGGCAAGACGGCATACGAGCTTCTCACCGGTGAAAACCCCCAAGTTGGATACTTTCGGGTATTCGGCTCAAAGTGCCACATTCTTGATAAGCATCGTCGTTCAAAATTTGCTCCTAAATCTCATGAAGGTTTCCTACTCAGTGATGGCTCAAACTCTCACACTTACCGTGTCTACAACAACTTCACCCGAAAGGTTGAAGAGACGATAGATGTGAAGTTTGATGAATCTAATGGCTCGAAAGTAGAGAAATTGCTAATTGATGTAGGTGACAAAGGTCCTTCGGAAGCAATCCAAGACTTGTCTATCGGCAAGATTCGCCCAACGGAGGTGAAGGAGAGTACCCCGTCCGTCCAAGTGGAATCCTCAACTTCACGCCAAGGTGAACCACAAGTTGACTTGGAGGCATCCACGAGTGGGACACATCAAGACGATGAGAATGAGGATGTACAACAAGATGAACCTCGACGACCTCCTTCCCGCCTCCACGGGAGAACAACAATGCCAACAACAACGAAGAAAGACAAGATGAAGAACAAGACAATGAAGAGGATGTTCCACCCCGACCCAAACAAAAGCTCTCACGAGTTTGAGCAAGAGTCTCAAGAGATCATCCTGTCGAACAAATTTTTGTCGACATTCAAACCAGGAGAATTACTCGCTCTAAAACTCGTTTGGCTAATTTTTGTGAACATTACTTATTCATTTCTAGCATTGAACCTAAGAAGGTTGAAGAAGCATTGGAAGATCCGGATTGGATAAATGCCATGCACGAAGAGCTACACAACTTTGAGAGGAACCAAGTGTGGACGTTGGTTGAAAAGCACGTTGAGAAGCACAATGTCATTGGAACCAAATGGGAGTTTCGAAACAAGCAATATGACGCTGGACAAATTGTACACAACAAAGCTCATCTCATTGCTCAAGGCTACACTCAAGTCGAAGGTATGGACTAAAGTGAGACATACACGCCTGTTGCTAGACTTCAGTCCATTCGCATCTTACTTGCTTATGCCAATCATCATGACATTACCTTATATCAAATGGACATCAAAAGTACTTCTCTAAATGGTGAAATTGAGGAGGAAGTTTATGTTAAACAACCTCCCGGCTTTGTTAATCCTAAGAAACCCGACCATGTTTACAAACTCCACAAAGCTCTTTATGGTCTTAAGCAAGCTCCTAGAGCTTGGTACAAATGGTTAACTAAGTTTATTCTTAAAAAGGGGTTTGAAATTGGTAAAATTGATTCTACACTCTTTACTAAAAGGGTTAATGGAGAATTATTTGTGTGCCAAATTTATGTGATGATATCATATTTGGTTCAACAAACCCTCATTTTAGTGAAATGTTTGGAATGTTATGTCGGAGAAGTTAGAGATGTCTATGATGAGTGAACTCAAGTTCTTTCTTGGTTTGCAAATCAAGCAAACTAAGGAGGTAACCTTTATCTCTCAAACAAAGTACACCAAGGACTTATTCAAGAAGTTCAACATGCAAGAATGCAAAGGTATGAATACCCCCATGCCTACTAGTGGACATCTTGACTTCACAAAGGATGGTGAACAGGTTGACCAAAAGGTTTACTACTCTATGATTGGTTCATTGTTATATCTATGTGCCTCTCGTCCCGATATCATGCTAAGTGTGTGCATGTGTGCATGATATCAAGCGGCCCCCAAAGAATGTCATCTTAAGGCTGTGAAAAGGATAGTGAGATACTTAATACATACACCAAATTTTGGCATTTGGTATCCTAAGAGGTCTTCTTTTAATCTTGTTGGCTACTCCGATTTGGACTATGCCGGTGACAAGGTTGATAGAAAGTCCACTTCGGGTACTTGTCAATTTCTTGGTAGATCTCTTGTGTCTTGGTCTTCCAGGAAACAAAACTCGGTATCCTTATCCACCGCCGAAGCGGAATACATTGCCGCCGGTTCATGTTGTGCTCAATTACTTTGGATGACTCAAAATCTTAAAGATTATGGGATATATGTGAAACATGTTCCATTGCTTTGTGACAATGAGAGTGCTATTAAGATTGCTCATAATCCCGTGCAACATTCTCGAACTAATCATATTGAAGTTCGTCATTATTTCATTCGAGATCATGTTGCTAAGGGAGATATCAAATTTAAGCATGTTCGTACCGATAAGCAATTGGCGGATATATTCACCAAACCACTTGATGAGAAAGTGTTTTTCCGTTTGAGAGGTGAATTAAACATCATTGATGCTTCAAACTTGGAGTAGAAACTCCACATGGATGCATGCAAGGAATGAGCCTTATTATGACTAATCCTTGATATTTCTCTTATGATGATGATCATATGTCTTGGATATACTTGTACTCTTGCATGCTATCTAACCCTTCTAGGTACTTGGATAAGCCCAACTCTACGAGATTGCAACTCAATCACATTCTAAGCAATCTCTACATCTCCAAGTCTCTACAAAATGGTGGATGAAGACAAGGAAGCACGAATCCTTTTCATATATCCTTTGACAATTTTCTATATCAAATTCCATGATTGTCATTTTGGATACACAAGTGCTCTTCCTTGCAAGACTAACCCATGTAGGAAGATGAACTTTAACTGCAAGTGGTGCTCCCAACTCTTGATGAACTACATCAACTCTGAGCACCCTATAGAAGTTCAACTACATGACCAAAATCAACACCACCAACCAAGGTATGTCATTCCATCTTGGAGAAGCTTTACCCCAAGACATGGGTCATAGCAACTCAACAAGGTGAGAATACATCAAAATGCTTAAACGAAAAATGGCAACCCCATTTTGAGCTTAAACGATGAGTATGACCTATGATCAAGTGTCCTCACTTGAATCCTAAGTCAATATACTCTAACATAGGTGACTTTGTCGCCGACCAATTCTAGATGAAGTTCTCTGTCGTTTCTTTCTGCTCTTGCATTTGTCTCTTGCATGCTTGTTCCCCTTTCAAAAAAACTTCATCTAGATTTCTTTTCTTTTCTTTTCTCTGTTATGTTCTGCATTCCCTGCATCCAATTCATTGCAAATCCTTCATTTAATTCCTTGCATATCCTTGTGAGATCTTAATTTCTTAGGTGAGTTGAGGTGACAAGTATTTTCTCTCTGGGTTGAACTCGGCCTCACCAATTTGTTTATGTCGATCAAACCGAACCATCTCGATGCCACCAGAAATAACAACTCGGTGCTACTGATATCAATAGTGAGATAAAAAAACTGTGTCATTTGCATCCTGCATATCTTTCCCAGCTCCACTCAATGATACTTGTCCTCTACCAGCATCCTATATTACAAGTTGCTTTGTAATGTGACTCAAGGACCAAACCTACTTGGCTCATGCTCCAGAAGACCCTTCTTGGAAATTGATGTCAAAGGGGGAGAGAGAGAACATCAAAGCTTATCATACAGGAGAGAATGCACACCTAAAGCTTCTCCTCATGCTTCTTATTCTTAATAGGAGAGTTGTCTCATGTCTTAAAGAGGGGAAAGACATGATAGTATATGTTATGATTTTATTTTGCTCTGATTTTCTTGTTTGCTCTGATTTTCTTTCCCTATCTTCTCCCATTATCATATTTCAGATTCAGGGGGAGAGAGAGTTGAGTCCTAAGGGAAGAAAATCTTTGGAGTTCATTGCATATCTTTATTCTTGGGGACATGTCTGTAACTTACTAGAGTACCTAGTACTCACTCTCTACATGTCATCCCAATCTTGGTATTCTTGTGATCTCCTATTCTTGCTCTATCTAGTAGATGTTCTTGTGTTATCTAACCTTGTTTACCCAGGTACATCTCTTCCAAAGCCAGATCAAGACCACAAGGTAAGTATATGCATCACACTCATGTGCATGAAGATCTCTTGCTATGGTATATATTGTTTGCAAGAGAGATTCATGAACATGAAGGTATATTTCCAGTATCTACACCATTTGCTGTGATGCATATAGCCAAGACACATGTAACTCATTGCTTGCTCTATAATGCTTATGCATTCTCATACTCTTATGATCTATCATCACATGATTGCATACATGTAGGGGGAGCTAATGCATGTTGCATGCCCTTCCAACGCTTTACTTGCTACATTCTTCATATCTTTATCTAAAGCTTTGATGTATGTTGTCATCAATTACCAAAAAGGGGGGGATTGAAAGCACAAGTGCTCCCTGCATGATTTTGGCAATTAATGTCAACATATCTCTTGTTGGACTAATACTTTTACCTACTATATTTCAGATAAGTTCAACATTGGAGTGGCATGGACAAGAGGATGTGGACCCCCTTCAAGATGCTAAGGCCAAAAATTGGCAAAAGCTCAGGACTCTACATTTTCATTTTAGTGCTCCAAGATCACATTGAGTCCATAGGAAAGCCAATACTATTAAAAGGGGATGAGGTGTTGCTTAATGGCTTGCTTGCTCAAAGTGCTTAGTGATATGCTCCAAAACCCTCAACAACTTTCTCATATCCACATATGTCCTAAACTTAAAAGTCAAACTCGGCCCCACCGATTTGATCTATCTGGCGCCACCGAGTTCATTTGACATAGCCACTGCCAAACCCTAATCAGTTCGATCTCACCGAGATGGGCATGCAAATTCCTATTGCCTGTTGCAAAAAAATTTGGTCCCACGGAGTTTGTGTAATCGGTCCCACCGAGTTTGCTTGATCAATTCTTTGTTTGCTTATTACCAAAATCCGTCTCACCGAGTTTGCATAATCGGTCAAAGCGAGTTGAGGTTTTACCCTAACCCTTGCACATCGGTCCCACCGAGTTGACCTTGTCGGTCCCACTGAAAACTCTAACGTTCACATTTTGACCTGAATCGGTCTGACCGAGTTGCACCATTCGGTCTCACTGCTGAGAGCAGCCACGCAACCGGCAAGTCTTCGTACATCCTTGACGCGCTTTGGTGCCTCGATCTGTTCAATGGCCTTGATCTTGTCGGGATTGGCTTCAGCCTCACCGAGATGAAGAACCCGAGAAGCTTGCCGAGGGGACTCCAAACACACACTTCTCGGGGTTAAGCTTGAGGTTGATCTTGCGCAGATTTGCAAAGGTTTCGTCTAAATCTTGAATCAGAGTTGCCTTGTCCTTGCTCTTGACCACCATGTCATCCATGTAGGCTTCTACATTTCTGTGTATTTGTGGCTCAAAAGCGTGATGGACTACTCTTGCAAATGTTGAACCAGCATTCTTTAATCCGAAAGGCATCCGTACAAAACAGTATGTGCCACATGGGGTGATGAATGCGGTCTTCTCCTCATCCTCTTCTGCCATGAAGATCTGATGATATCCTGAATATGCGTCAAGAAATGAAAGCAAATCACATCCAACTGTGGAGTCAACAATCTGGTCAATGCGCGGCAAGGGAAATGGGTCTTTGGGACAAGCTTTATTAACATCGGTAAAGTCGATACAAAGCCTCCATTTCCGCTCGCTTTTATACGCATTTACTACTGAGATTGGCCAACCATGTAGGATGGAGCACTCCTCTGACAAGGCCTGCTGCTTCCAACTTCTTGATTTCTTCTGCGATGAATTCTTGGCGCTCCACTACTTGTTTCCTGATCTTCTGCTTGACGGGCCGCGCATGAGGACAGACGGCAAGATGGTGCTCGATTACTTTCCTGGGAACACCGGGGATGTCAGACGGTTGCCACGCAAACACGTCGACGTTCGCCCGCAGGAAAGAAACGAGCGTGCTTTCCTATTTAGGGTCGAGAGTGGCACTGATGGTGAAGGTACCACCAGTGCCGTCCTCCTTGGCGGACACCTTCTTGGTCTCTGGCGGAGCTGCCATTGTCTTCTTACACTTGTCGGTGGAGCTCGATGGTGCGTCCTCGACGGTAGCGCAGCACTCCGAAGAGGTGCGCTTGCCGGAGTGGGCATCAGAACTCTTGCCGGACTTGGTCTTCTTCTTCCCCCCGGGAGCCTCAGCGGCAAGTGACTTGCGATCTGTTGCGGCTGCTGCTTCCCGGTAAATCTTGTCGGCGCAGATAAGAGCATCCTTCTTGTCGCTAGGGATAGAGATGACACTTATCGGGCCTGGCATCTTCAGCCCGTTGTATGCATAGTGAGAGGCTGCCATGAATTTGGTGAGCGCTGGACGGCCGAGTATCCCATTGTAAGGCAATGGAAAGTCAGCAACGTCAAAAGTGACCCTCTCGATCCCGAAGTTCAACTCACGCCAAATGTCACCGCAACATAATCTTTCCCTTCGGCTTGCTCCTTCCCGGATTGATTCCTTGGAATGTGTCGGTCTCTTCGAGCTCGCTGTCAGGGATCTGGAGTTTCTGGAGTACCGCGGAGGAGATCAGGTTCAAGCCGGCCCCGCCGTCAACTAGCATCTTAGTGACCTTGAGGTTGCAAACGTTTGGCGAAACCAACATCGGCAAGCACCCGACCGCGGTTATGCGATCAGGGTGGTCCTCAATATCAAAGATGATAGGCGTGCTGGACCATTTAAGAGGCTTGCGTGACTCGACGAGTGGTTCTGCCGCATTGACTTCCCGCACCCACTGCTTGAGTTGGCAGTGTGAAGTATGCAGAGAAGCACCGCCGTCAACGCACAAGACCTCTGTGGCTTTCTGGAACTCCTGCTCATCGGCCTCGTCATCATCCATCTCCTCATCATCGTCGTCATCTTCATCCTTGTCGCGGCCGCGGGGAGGTCTGTCTCCTTGCCGCTGCTTGGCCTTGCCGCGGCGTCCTCCCCCCGCCGGGGCGCTTCTTGCCGGATCCTCCAAGACCTTCTTGGGCCTTCTCTTGTCGCGCCGCCAGATTCAGCCTTTTGTTGCTCAACAAGCTGCTCGACCTTCTTGCAGCTCGAGGTCATGGCCCTTGGTGCGGTGGATCTTGCAAGATCGCTTGTTGGTGTCGTCACGCTTGCGGCGACCGCCACAGCCTCGCCGAGCTACCAGCTTTGGCTTTCTCGGCGCCACCTCCGCTTCTTGGACTGCTCAACAACTAGCACGCTCTTTGCCTTTCCTCTTCCCGTTGTTCCGCCGCGGTTTCTCTTTGCGGGCAGCATCCTCGCAATGATCCTCCTGCTCTCAGATTCTCTCCGGAGTCTCCTCCTTCTCAAAGACGCGTGCACACTTGTCGGCCAGGCGTGATAGCTCACCGACGTCTCTGATCTTGCACATCGCCATCTCCTCCTGCATCCTGCGGTTACGCACGTTCTGATGGAACGCGCTGATGACCGCGGCAGGGTGGACATCTGGGATGTTGTGTTGTACACTGCTGAATCTCTGAATGTACTTGCGCAGGGACTCTCCTTTCTTCTGGACGAGTATATGAAGGTCGCTCTCTTGGCCATGAGGTTTGTGGCCGCCTGTAAAGGCGCCGACAAACTGATGGCATAGATCTGCCCATGAGGATATGGAGTTGTCCGCAAGTGCATGAGCCAGATCTCGACATTGGGCTTGAGCACCGGCGGGAAGTAGTTGGCAGGATCTTGTCGCCCGCCCCCGCAGCTTGCACCGCGATGGTGTAGATGCCGAGGAACTCCGACGAATCGCGCTTTGCCGCCGCATTTCTAGTACGCCCGGCTTGAAATTCTTCGTGCTGGGCCACTGGACTTGCCGCAGCTCACGAGTGAACGCAGGGCAACCTACCGCGTACGGCAAGTCGCATGGTTCCCCTGGCGCATGCATGTCGACAAGGGCCCAGCGCGCTGGTCCGATTGATGCCGCGCTTCTTCGGGCGCCGATCGCAGTACGAAGCGTCTTCTTGCTGTCGTTCGTGGAGAACTTGGCGCTGATCGCGACGGGCTCGTGGATCTGATGACGCAGTGGAGTCGCTGTCGAGGTGGACCCGGCGAGTCGGCGATTTTGGCCTTCGGGGTGGGGAGTGCACGGTGGTTGCACCCCTACCGGTCTTGTCGCCATCGGCTCGTGCCTGGCAGTCCTGCCGCGGCTTCGATGTACTCGGTTGCCGTGGAGTGTCGCCGTTGGCGGCCGGCGAGACTCGAATGGTGGCCTCCATTCGTCGATCTTGTCCGCCGTTGGAGGGTAATCCAGGAGCAGTTGAGCTCGGGCCAACGCTTCTGCTGGAGTCTTCGGTGGCGGCGGCGAACGGTGCGAGGAGCGGGATATGCTCGGACTTCCAACTGGGTTGGAAGGAGCAGTATCCCGTCCAGGCGACCGTGTCTTGCTCGTGCCAGCATGTTGGCGTGCATGCTGGTCTTGAGCGCCCCGAGATCCACCAGCTCGATCTTGATCCAACGAACGTATGGTACCGCGAGTACCATGACGCTGTCGGTCCCGCGCCTCCTGGGATGGGCACGGTGCATGCACGGATGCCGAGGTCTGTGCCGCCTTGTCCTTGGACCTGGCAGCACCGTGAGCTCCCTCGTCGACGCCCGTTCTTCCACCGGCATCTACCCCACCACCTGTCTGCTCCGGTGGTGGTGGGATGGACGTGGACGGAGCAGCCACCTCTGAAGCCTTCTTCTTCGGTGGCATGTTGATGAGGACGATGAAGATCTAGCTCGCGTGAACGCCGGATCAGGTTCACACAACCTCGACGCCCCCTACCTGGCGCGCCAAAGATGTCGTGGGTGCTGATCCACGGACACCTATGGGACCGGCGGACTGGCCCCTTTCGGTTCGGCGGGGGGTGGAGATCTCGCGAAGAGCAGATCGAGGCGAAGCACACGAGCGGTTTACCCAGCTTCGAAGCTCTCCGGAGAGATAATACTCCTACTGCTGCTTGTCTGATTTGTATTGTGTTCTTGCTCGGGAGCGCTGAATGCTACAGTACGCACCAGCTGCTAACGAGACCGAGCGTGAGTGCTTTCTGGTTTCGAACCCCCCTCTACGTTGCATGGGCCTCCTTTTATATGCTCAAGGGGTCACCGACAGGTGGCAACATAGACAAGGGCAAAAATGGAAAAGGAGTTGCGGTTGGTACAACTACTTGTACAGTGTATCATACCTAACCCTGACGGTAGGGGGACAAAGGCATTAAATGCCCGTCTGTGTCACCCAAACAGTGCAGAAAAGGGGCCGTCAAGGGTGCCACCGCTTGCCACGATGGCAGTCTTGTCAGCGTCGCTTGCCACCTCGCACCGCTGGCTGCACAGCCTCTTGCCACGCGCGCCTGGGACGGTCCTAGGGCGACACGTTGGTGGATGTGCCGAGCGCGGTGTAGAGTGGTAACTTGTCGCAAGCGCCTTGCCGCGATCGTTGTCTTGTCGCGCCCGAAGCTTGTCGCCATCGGGTCTTGCCGGACGCTGGCGGCGTCGCGGCAAGTTCCTTGAGATGCCTTGGTTGGCCTTCCGCAAGCTCCTCTTGCCGGGCCTTGTCTAACTTGTCTCCTCGCCTTGAACACTTTGTTCTTGAATGGCTCCAAAGGAACCACTTGAGGACCTTGGCGGTCACCCAGAAGCCTTGTCATGGGCGCCATGATCGCTCAGGCACAAGTTCGGGATACTAGGGTACCCCTACTTTAGTACACCGACACTCACCGAGTTTGGGAATCTGTGTGTAACGGCTAGATTTTGTGTGGAGGCTATATATACCCCTCCACCCATTCTTCATTAGTGGAGAAAGCCATCAGAACGTGCCTACACTTCCAGCATTTATTTTCTGAGAGAGAACCACCTAGTCATGTGTTGAGACCAAGACTTTCCATTCCAACCACAAGAATCTTGATCTCTAGCCTTCCCCAAGTTGCTTTCCACTCAAATCATCTTTCCACCATAGCCAAATCTGTGAGAGAGAGTTGAGTGTTGGGGAGACTATCATTTGAAGCACAAGAGCAAGGAGTTCATCATAAACACACCATCTATTACCTTTTGGAGAGTGGTGTCTCCTAGATTGGTTAGGTGTCACTTGGGAGCCTCCGTCAAGATTGTGGAGTTGAACCAAGGAGTTTGTAAGGGCCAGGAGATCGCCTACTTCGTGAAGATCTACCCAAGTGAGGCAAGACCTTCTGGGCAATGGCCATGGTGGGATAGACAAGGTTGCTTCTTCGTGGACCCTTCATGGGTGGAGCCCTCCGTGGACTCGCGCAACCATTACCCTTCGTAGGTTGAAGTCCCACCAAAGTGGATGTATGATAGCACCACCTATCGGAACCATGCCAAAATCTCCGTGTCTCCAATTGCGTTTGCACACTCCAATCCCATCCCTTTACTTTCTTGCAAGTTGCATGCTTTACTTTCCACTGCTTATATACGCTTTGCAGGCTTGCTTGAATTGTATTGTGAATGCTTGAAATTGTGCTAATTTCCAACCTCAACTTGACAAACTTAAAAACTGCTATCTTTGCTTGTTGAGGGTCTAATAACCCCCCTCGGGGCACCTCTTCTCGATCTTTTTAGGTCGTCACCCCGTCGTGCCTGAAGTGGAGGGTCCACCTCCCCTTCAGGCCATGCGCACAGGCGAATGACTTCGACCTGCAGCCCAGGGACACACAGCCGACAGGGGTGACCTCAACCTCCACCCACGAGGCCTTGCTGCAGCAGCCCTCGGCCTGTAGCCAAAGGCCGCCTGGCCCTCTCGCCGGCAGCGCGCCCATGAAGAAGCATGGGAGCTGAAGCCAGGTGCTCGCTGATGTCTACTATACAACCTTCTTCTTGTTGACGTTGTTGGGCCTCCAAGTGCAGAGGTTTGTAGGACAGTAGCAAATTTCCCTCAAGTGGATGACCTAAGGTTTATTAATCTGTGGGAGGCATAGGATGAAGATGGTCTCTCTCAAACAACCCTGCAACCAAATAACTAAGAGTCTCTTGTGTCCCCAACACACCCAATACAATGGTCAATTGCATAGGTGCACTAGTTCGACGAAGAGATGGTGATACTAGTGCAATATGGATGGTACATATCGGTTTTTGTAATATGAAATTATAAAAACAGCAAGGTAACAAGTGATAAAAGTGAGCGTAAATGGTATTGCAATGGTAGGAAACAAGGCCTAGGGTTCATACTTTCACTAGTGCAAGTTCTCTCAACAAGGATAACATAATTAGATCATATAAAAATCTCTCAACATGCAACAAAGAGTCACTCAAAAGTCTTAATAGCAGAGAACAAAAGAAGAGATTATTGTAGGGTACGAAACCACCTCAAAGTTATTCTTTCCGATCAATCCATTGGGCTATCCCTATAAGTGTCACAAACAGCCCTAGAGTTCATAGTAAAATAACACTTTAAGACACCAATCAACTGTCACCTAGATACTGCAATGTCACCACAAGTATCCGCGGATATGATTATATGATATGCATCACACAATCTCAGATTCATCTATTCAAACCAGCACAAAGTACTTCATAGAGTTCCCCAAAAGTTTCTACCAGAGAGTCAAGACGAAAACTTGTGCCAACCCCTATGCATAGATTCCCAAGGTCACGGAACCCGCAAGTTGATCACCAAAACATACATCAAGTGAATCAATAGAATACCCCATTGTCACCACGGGTATCCCATGCAAGGCATACATCAAGTGTTCTCAAATCCTTAAAGACTCAATCCAATAAGATAACTTCAAAGGGAAAACTCAATCCATTACAAGAGAGTAGAGGGGGAGAAACATCATAAGTTCCAGCTATAATAGCAAAGCTTGCGGTACATCAAGATCGTGCAAAATCAAGAACACGAGAGAGCGAGAGAGAGAGAGAGAAAGAGAGAGAGAGAGAGAGAGAGAGAGAGATCAAACACATAGCTACTGGTACATATCCTCGGCCCTGAGGGTGAACTACTCCCTCCTCGTCATGGAGAGTGTCGGGATGATAAAGATGTCCACCGGTGATGGATTTCCCCTCAGGTAGTGTGCTGGAATGGGTCCCGATTGGTTTTTGGTGGCTACAGAGGCTTGCGGCGGCGGAACTCCCGATCTAGGTTATTTTCTGGAGGTTTGGGGATTTATAGGAGAGGTTGGCGTGGAGAACAAGTTTGGTGGACCCACGGAGAGTCCATGAGGCACAAGGGCGCGCCCCAGGAGGGTGGGTGCGTCGTCCACCCTCGTGGGGCCCATGGGCCTCCCCTCCAGTAATTCTTCGTTCCAGTATTTTTATATTTTCCAGAAAAATCTCCATTGATTTTCTGCGCATTTCGAGAATTTTTATTTCTGCACCAAATAAACACCATGGTAGTTCTGCTGAAAACAGTGTCAGTCCGGGTTAGTTCTAACCAAATCGTACCAAAATCATGTAGAAATATTATAAACATGGCATGAATACATAAAAAATTATAGATACGTTGGAGATGCATCAGCATCCCCAAGCTTAATTCTTGCTCGTCCTCGAGTAGGTAAATGATAAAAACAGAATTTTTGATGTGGAATGCTACCTAACATATTTATCAATGTAATCTCTCTTTATTGGGGCAAGAATATTCAGATCCATAACATTCACAATAAAAGTTTAATATTGACATAAAAATGATAATACTTCAAGCATACTAACAAAGCAAATATGTCTTCTCAAAATAACATGGCCAAAGAAAGCTCATCCCTACAAAATCATATAGTTTGGCTATGCTCCATCTTCGTCACACAGAATATTCAAATCATGCACAACCCCAGTTTCAGCCAAGCAATTGCATCATACTTTAGTATTCTCAAACTTTTTCAACTTTCACGCAATGCATGAGCGTGACCCATGGACATAGCACTATAGGTGGAAGAGAATGGTGGTTGTGGAGAAGACAAAAAGAGGGAGATAGTCTCACATCAACTAGGCGTATCAACTGGCTATGGAGATGCCCATCAATAGATATTAATGTGAGTGAGTAAGGATTGCCATGCAACAGATGCACTAGAGCTATAAGTGTATGAAAGCTCAAAAAGAAACTAAGTGGGTGTGCATCTAACTTGCTTGCTCATGAAGACCTAGGGCATTTTGAGGAAGCCCATCATTGGAATATACAAGCCAAGTTCTATAATGAAAAATTCCCACTAGTATATGAAAGTGACAACATGGGAGACTCTCTATCATGAAGTTCATGGTGCTACTTTGCAGCACAAGTGTGGTAAAAGGATAGTAGCATTGCCCCTTCTCTCTTTTTCTCTCATTTTTGGGGGCCTACTTTTTTTTGCCTCTCTTTATATATATATAAATTTTCGTCTGGAGTCTCATCCCGACTTGTGGGGGAATCATAGTCTCCATCATCCTTTCGTCACTGTGACAATGCTCTAATAACGAAGATCATCACACTTTTATTTACTTACAACTCAAGAATTGCAACTCGATACTTAAAACAAAATATGACTCTGTATGAATGCCTCCAGCGGTGTACCGGGATGTGCAATGAATCAAGAGTGACATGTGTCGGATTTCGGGTTCCGGCAGACCCTTGAGGTTCGAACACTGGGGTGCGCATGAAGATCTCTCCCCTACCAGCTCACGTCTCGAAGTCTCGCAAAGATCTAGGCAAGAAAGATGAACACACAGAGGACACGAGATTTATACTGGTTCAGGCCACCATTGTGGTGTAATACCCTACTCCAGTGTGTGGTGCGGTGGATTGCCTCAGGGGCTGATGATGAACAGTACAAAGGGTGAACAACCTCGCGAGGGGCTGTTCTTGAGCTGGTGCGATGAACTGCTTGGGTGAGTTCGGTCGCTTCTCTCTCTCTCTCTGGTCGATCTCTAGATGCCTCTACCCTGTGGGTGGCTAGTCCTATTTATAGGCGGAGGCCCTGGGCCTCTTCCCAAATAATGAGTGGGAAGGGCGCCAACAATGGGCCATTTTGAAGGGGAACATCTGGCACGCTTTTCCTGACTAAAGTTGGTCTTCGGCTGCCAAAGGCCCTACTGGTGACACCGCCCTGGGCTCCACGATGACCTCCATCCTGCCGTTCTGCTGGTCTTGGTCTTGTTGCACCGAAACGGTAACCTTTGCCTAATGCCTTGGCCTGTGCTTGCCCCCTTTGCACCGAAAGGGAAACAAGGACATTGCGCAGGCCGGCGCCCGCCTGGCACCCGCCTGGCCTCTGATCGTCCTGGCTTGCGTCACGGGCCCCTCGGGAGGTGCCCTGCCTTGATCTCTCCGCCTCGCGAGCCTGCCAGAGGAGGGTGCTCCTGAGGAAGCTTCCTGTCGTCCACCCCGCGAGGCTTGGCCCCTCGCGACGGTCTTGAGCTCGAGTTGATGGAGCTGGGCTGCATTAAGCCCCCACTTGAGCCACGCCGCAGGCCGCAGGCAGGCAAGTCTGGGTACCCTCGTTCCCAGAACGCCGACAGTAGCCCCCGGGCCCAAGGCGCGCCCGGACATGGCTTAGCAGAGAAGCGAAGGGGCAAGTGCGAAGCGCCGCGGGCCCCAACAGCCTGCGGCCTTGGGCGCCATGTGGCGGTTGATTGAACGTGGGCGTCTCCGCTTCCCCACGATGCCTCATTATGCACCCGGCTAGGCGGACCCGTGGTTGCACACAGCTACTCCCTTTTTGCCGCCCGCACGCTTCTTGCCCTTCCTCCTTCCTCGAGCCTCAACCTCCACCTCCAATCCAACTCGAGCTCTCCCCTTTCTTGCCTACCATGGCGCCGACGAAGAAGGAAAAGGGGAAGAAGCCCGCGCCTTCGTCCCGCTCGCCTCCGGCGGTGGCCCCCGCCGTCGATCGGTCAATCATACTCAATCCCGAGGCCCTGCGCAAGGTCCGCTCTGCTCTTGCCACCATCTTCAACGAGTGTGGCCGGACCATAGCTTGGCCTGCGTCCCATGCTTCTATTAACAGGGTCGTCACAGAGGTCTGGTTCTTTGCCGACACCTTGTGGGCGGGTCTGGTTCCCCCTTTCTCTGCTTTCTTCAATGCGGGTCTGGTTCCCACATGATGCACCTCGGACCTGAGTCCATTACTCTCCTGGCTGTCTTTGCTTTTGTTTGCGAGGCAATGGTGGGCATTCCTCCTTCCGTTGCCCTGCTGCGCAATTTCTTCTCCTTGCGCCTGAGCGATCCTACTCAATGCTCAGGGTGTGTGAGCTTTCTTCCCGTGCTAGAGACGGCTACTTCAGGGATCGACTTCGGCCTTCCTCCTTCTGAGGCCAAGTTCAGAGAGCGGTGGATGTATGTGGACGTTGGGGTACCAAGCCCCCTGCTCTCGCACCCAACCGCGCCGGTTGTTCCTAGCTCAGGCTGGGCTCATGAGGCGCTCGTGAGCCCCCGGCTCGTCTTCGTCTGGCGCCGCTTCGAGACCTTGAGGGCGCTCAACGTGACGGCGCCCAAGGTGGTGAAGGAGTTCCTCCAGTGTTGCATTGCTCCTCTCCAGCGCCACTCTCGCCGAATGTGGGATTATGCGGGGTACAAGGACCGCATGCGGCTCCAGGAGGAGGACCTGGCGCCTGAAGCACTGAGGACGATGCTCAAGGTCCTGACTGGCAACCCTTCTCTAGGCAGCCTCCGACACGATGGTGCCCTCCTGTATCTTTGTTCGGGCAGGGCCGATTTTGTGAAGCAGATGCCCAGCTTCGATGAATGGGGACTGCGCCCTACTAGCCTCAGGGGCCCCCACGAGAATCCTGTCGTCGTGGTTGCCCTTCCAGTTGCACAATGCAGCCCCGTCCCAGGTGACGAAGCAAGAAGACAAGAATTGCGGGGAGCCGAAAAGGATGATGTTGTGGAGGTGAAGATGCCACGCGGGGCTCCGGAGGCAACATCTCATGAAGCCCGCCCTGGAGTAGTGGCAGGCGAGGAGCTCCGGCCTACGGCTCCCGAGGTTGGGGCTCCCGAGGCCCCGGTCGTCCCTCACGAGGTGGCGCCCGGTGGCGCTCCTCAGGCTGGTCGCATTAGCGCCGATTGTCCCGACGCCTCCAACATGCCGCAAGCCGACCCCTGCGCCAAGCGCTTGGGTCGATTTCGAGTAGATTTCGAGGCCCTCCACAAGAGGAAGGAGGCCTTGGGCGGTGAAGATTGCCCTTGCCGCTTGTTGAAGCATAGGAAGTACTTTGCCATGGATGAGTAAGTCCTCTTCCTTCTTTGCTCCTTCATTTCTCTGTTCTCACAGCTGATCGCGACTTTCTCAGGGCCCTTCCTGCTGGGTTCGTGGAGACGGCCAGGGAGCCATCCCCCCAAGCCTCGTCCTCGCTGCTGACCCTGAGCATGCCGGGCTCGAGCGGCGCTCCTGCCGCTCGGCCAATCGAAGGAGTGGCCCATCCTGCCGGGCATCTGGATCCTGCGCGCCTGCTGTCCTCCACCCATTGGTTCCCCTGGGGCATAACCAGCTTGCCCCATGCTCCTTCCTTGATCGTGAATGGCGAGTGGTTGAAGTCGGTCTTAAGCTTCTCTTCTGGGGACGGACCGGTGCCAGGCCGGGCTCCTGGCGCGGCTCGTCTGACGATTGCTGGGGCACCAGCTCCCGACTCCACGTCGGGAGGGGGCATGCCGCCCTAGTGCCCTCCGGTTTCGCCAGTGGCGGAGGATGATGCGGAAGACGTACTCATGAGTGCTCGTGAGCGTCGCGCCCTTCGCCAAGAATTCCTCCAGGGGGCAGTGGACGCAGTAAGCCGGATCGGAGCAGAGCTTGCTGGCGAAGACGCGCGCCTCGAGGCCGAAGGCTTGCGCCTTGCTAAAGAGAGGCACAAGCTGAAGGTAGCCGTTGCCTTTGCGCGTCACCAGTGGGACCTTGACAATGTGAAGGCTGAAGCGTCACTGGTGGCCTCGCGAGAGGCTTGCTCCCGAGCCGTCGAGGAGGCCCGGGAAGCAGACCGACGGCGCAAGGATGCGGAGGAGCGCGTGTGGGAGCTCCAAGCCTGGAGCAACTCTCTGGAGGAGCAGGTGGAACTGCGCCAGGCGGCCCTCGTGTTGCTGAAGGAGGCCTCCGTCGACCAGGTAGAGCTTCGGAAGCGCGAGGAAGCGCTGACGCTGGAGGCTGCCGAGCGCAACCTTGACCTTGAGCGGCTGGAGACGAGGGAGCGTCTGGTGGTTCTGGCGGAGGATGACATCGCTACGAGCGAAACCCGAGCCCAGGAGGAGGTCGACCGCCGAGTGGCGGAAGCTCCTTCGGGTCTCGAGTGCCAATACGAAGCGAGGTTAGAGCTGATCAGGGCTGAAGCTGAAGGTAGGACCACGGCCCTCAGGGACAAACTGGCCGAGGTGATGCGAGGTGCGGACTCCTCCGCGGCTGCCCTTGGTGCAGCGCAGGCGGAGCTGGCCTCTTCCCGTGCCGAGTTGCTTCTTCTCCGACAAAGGGTTGACGACGCCGAGGCTATCGTGCGACAGAACGAGGACGAAATCCGCTAGAGGCGGGTCCTGGAGCATGAGCATGCCCCCATGCTCAAAACGCTCAGGGAGCGGGCTAGCACGGCCCTGGGCAACATTTGCGAGGCCGTTACCGAGGTGCCGCACGAGACCAACTATGCCGACAACCTCAAATATTTCACTGACGTGGTGACACTCCTAGAGAACCGCTCCGAGAGGTCCTGTTGGCTCGTCGAGGAGAGGAGTCGAGCCTTGCTTGGGCGTGCCTTCTCCCGTGTCTTCAGCCACCTGCAGAACATGGATCCCCACTTCAGTTTCGACGCCGCCATTGCACCTATGCCCATAGCCATCCGGGGCGACCTGGCGCAATGGGTGGAGGACAATGTGGACGCCCTCGTTAGGGCCTTCGTGTCTGATGATGATGGTGTGATCGTGGCTGCCGATGAAGGCGGTGTGGTGGACGCGCCTGGCGCTGGTGGAGGTGTGGGTGGTGATGGTGATGACACCAGCGACGCCTCTGGAGGCGCCCCAGATGACGCGGCGAGCGATATGTCCGACTGATCGCGCGTCCCCCATGGTTTACCCTGCGTGAAGAAAGTTTGGGCTTGGCCCTAAAGACTGTAAGAGCATTTTGGGAGGGGAAGCCCCTCATATAAAGGTTTGCGAACAATATCCTTGTAAGTGTAACGCTGCGCGTGAGCTTAGCCACTAGCCTGGCGATGGGTCAGCTGACCTGTTTACCTCCTGACCCCAACGAGTCCCAAGCGGGTCTGTGGGAGCTGCTACGCCTTGAGTGTCTTCTTAATGGTCCTGTCGATCCTGCGGTGAGAACCTCCGGAGAGGGTGTGGCGACAGCGGTCCAGACTATAGACGTGCCTGGCCTGGCCCGGCTCGCGAGGGGCTCGCGAGGGGAGGCAGCCGACGCTAACTTGGACGTAAGGTCAAAACCAGAACACGAGAGATTGCTCGAACGAGACTAAGCTCCCCTTCCCCAAACACACGCAAGTCTCAAGTTCAAATCCAAATTAAATTCAAATCGAAGAAACTTGTCAACAGAGGAAAAGGCAAAAGGCAAAAAGCCGCGTCCGGCACCTAGTCTAGTCTTCGACGTCTTCTCACCAGCACGGAGCTAAGTGCTACCACTGGGCGTGGGCGGCAGCCCCCGAGGCCTGAGGGCGGCTCTTCGGAGACTCCGGGGCGTGTACAGCCCCACTCATTATTACGTGAGAGTGTCACGGGGCGGCGAGCTTCACAGGCACTGGACCTTCTTCACAGGTACCGGCCTTGCTTCATATCGCCAGACGAGGGCCCCGCCTTGCGCTGCACTCTAACGCCATTGACGGCGACCGGAAACAAAGGACGACGCCAATGGGGTAGAGCGGTCGCCAGCGGTTCCCCTGACGACCACGGGTCCTCCGCCGGGGGCAGGCCTTGTGGCACCTCCCCGACAGAGGGCCTACCTCCGGAGTGCGCCTGGTAACGAGCGCCGCGGGGGCGAACCCGGATCCCGGCCCCTTTCCTGCAGCCCTCGGTGCCCTCTACCCGAGGGGTAGGAGGCTGCAGCATTGGGGCAGCCATCTGCTGCGGCGACCTGTACCTTCTGCGACCCATGGTTCGCATAAGTTTGCTCCTGAGGAAGTAGTGGTACCAGATAGTTGCTGCCGCCGGTGCGGCCATCGAGGCCCTCTTGGGGCTCTTGAAAGAGCTCAGCTTTTGGTGGCTCCTCGCCCCAGCCTGGCCCAAGGAACGAGCCGTGTGTTGGGGAACGTAGTAATTTCAAAAATTTTCCTACGCACACGCAAGATCATGGTGATGCATAGCAACGAGAGGGGAGAGTGTTGTCTCACGCACTCGTGAGACCTGGCGAAGCGATCACAACGTAGAGGAAGTAGTCGACGCTTCTCCTCGCGATCCGACCGATCCCGCGCCAGCATTCCGGCGCCCGAGTTCTTGACACACGACAGCTCGATGACGCCCCTCGTACTCGATCCAGCCGAGTGTCGAGGGAGAGTTCCACAAGACGACGGCGTGGTGGACGATCTTGATGTTTCACTGCGCGAGGCTTCGCCTAAGCTTCATGACGGTATAACCGAGGTGGAATATGGTGGAAGGGGCACCGACACGGCTAAGGAACGATCCGTAGATCTAACTTGTGTGTTCATGGGGTGCCCCAGCCCCGTGATATAAAGGAGGGAGGGAGGAGGAGGCCGCCCTCTCTATGGCGCCCATGGGGAGTCCTACTCCCACCGGAGTAGGATTCCCCTTTCCTAGTCCAACTAGGAGTCCTTCCATGTAGGGGAGTAGGAGAGAAGGAAAGGAAGAGAGAAGGAGAAAGAAGGAAGGGGCGCCCTTTCCCTAGTCCACCTCGGACCAGAGCAAGGGGGGCGCGCCACCTTTTGGCCCTTTCTCTCCTTTTCCCGTATGGCCCATTAAGGCCCAATACGAATTCCGTAACTCTCCGGTACTCGAAAAATACCGAATCACTCGGAACCTTTCCGAACTCCGAATATAGTCGTCCAATATATCGATCTTTACGTCTCGACCATTTCGAGACTCTCGTCATATCCCCGATCTCATCCGGGACTCGAACTCCTTCGGTACATCAAAACTCATAAACTCATAATATAACTCGCATCGAAACCTTAAGCGTGCGGACCCTACGGTTCGAGAACAATGTAGACATGACCGAGACACGTCTCCGTCAATAACCAATAGCGGGACCTGGATGCCCATATTGGTTCCTACATATTCTACGAAGATCTTTATCGGTCGATCCGCATAACAACATACGTTGTTCCTTTGTCATCGGTATGTTACTTGCCCGAGATTCGATCGTCGGTATCCAATACCTAGTTCAATCTCGCATCGCAAGTCTCTTTACTCGCTCCGTAATACATCATCTCACAGCTAACTCATTAGTTGTAATGCTTGCAAGGCTTCAGTGATGTGTATTACCGAGAGGGCCCAGAGATACCTCTCCGATGATCGGAGTGACAAAACCTAATCTCGAAATACGCCAACCCAACATCTACCTTTGGAGACACCTGTAGTACTCCTTTATAATCACCCAGTTACGTTGTGACGTTTGGTAGCACCCAAAGTGTTCCTCCGTAAACGGAGTTGCATAATCTCATAGTTATAGGAACATGTATAAGTCATGGAAAAAGCAAGAGCAACATACTAAACGATCGTGTGCTAAGCTAATGGAATGGGTCATGTCAATCAGATCATTCAACTAATGATGTGACCTTGTTAATCAAATAACAACTCCTTGTCCATGGTTAGGAAACATAACCATCTTTGATTAACAAGCTAGTCAAGTAGAGGCATACTAGTGACACTGTTTGTCTATGTATTCACACATGTATTATGTTTCCGGTTAATACAATTCTAGCATGAATAATAAACATTTATCATGATATGAGGAAATATATAATAACTTTATTATTGCCTCTAGGGCATATTTCCTTCAGTCTCCCACTTGCACTAGAGTCAATAATCTAGATCACATCACCATGTGATTAACATTGATAGTTCACATCACCATGTGACCAACACCCAAAGGGTTTTACTAGATTCAGTAATCTAGTTCACATCGCTATGTGATTAATACCCAAAGAGTACTAAGGTGTGATCATGTTTTGCTTGTGAGAGAGTCTTAGTCAACGGGTCTTTCACATTCAGATCCGTTATGTATTTTGCAATTTTTCTATGTCTACAATGCTCTGCACGAAGCTACTCTAGCTAATTGCTCCCACTTTCAATATGTATCTAGATCGAGACTTAGAGTCATCCAGATCAGTGTCAAAACTTGCATCGACGTAACCCTTTACGACGAACCTTTTTCACTTCCATAATCGAGAAACATATCCTTATTCCACTAAGGATAATTTTGACCGCTGTCCAGTGATCTACTCCTAGATCACTATTGCACTCCTTGCCAAACTCAAAGTCAGGGGTATACAATAGATCTGTATACAACATGGCATACTTTATAGAACCTATGGCCAAGGCATAGGGAATGACTTTCATTCTCTTTCTATCTTCTGCCGTGGTCGGGTTTTGAGTCTTACTCAATTTCACACCTTGTAACACAGGCAAGAACTCTTTCTTTGATGCTCCATTTTGAACTACTTCAAAATCTTGTCAAGGTATGTACTCATTGAAAAAACTTATCAAGCATCTTGATCTATCTCTATAGATCTTGATGCTCAATATGTAAGCAGCTTCACCGAGGTCTTTCTTTGAAAAACTTCTTTCAAACACTCCTTTATGCTTTGCGAATAATTCTACATTATTTCGATCTACAATATGTCATTCACATATACTTATCGAAATGATGTAGTGCTCCCACTCACTTTCTTGTAAATACAGCTTCACCGCAAGTCAGATAAACTATATGCTTTGATCAACTTATCAAAGCGTATATTCCAACTCCGAGATGCTTGCACCAGTCCATAGATGGATCATTGGAGCTTGCACACTTTGTTAGCTCCTTTGGATCGATAAAACCTTCTGGTTGCATCATATACAACTCTTCCTCCTAAAACCCATTCAGAATGCAGTTTTTACATCCATTTGCCAAATTTCATAAATTATGGCAATTGCTAACATGATTCGACAGACTTAAGCATCGCTACGCTTGAGAAAATCTCATTGTAGTCAACACCTTGAACTTGTCAAAAATTTTTTTGCACAAGTCGAGCTTTGTAGATAGTAACACTACTATCAGCGTCCGTCTTCCTCTTGAAGATCCATTTATTTTCTATGGCTTGCCGATCATCGGGCAACGCCACCAAAGTCCACACTTTGTTCTCATACATGGATCTCATCTCAGATTTCATGGCTTCAAGCCATTTCGCGAATCTGGGCTCACCATCGCTTCTTCATAGTTTGTAGGTTCATCATGATCTAGTAGCATGATTTCCGAATAGGATTACCGTACCACTGCGTGCGGATCTTACTCGTTGATCTACGTGGTTCAGAGTAACTTGATCCAAGTTTCACGATCAACATCATCAACTTCCTCACTACTTGGTGTAGGTGTCTCGAAACCGGTTTCTGCGATGAACTACTTTCAAGTAAGGGAGAAGGTACTATTACCTCATCAAGTTCCACTTTCCTCCCACTCACTTCTTTCGAGAGAAACTCCTTCTCTAGAAAGGATCCATTTTAAGCAACGAATATCTTGCCTTCGGATCTGTGATAGAAGGTGTACCCAACAATTTCCTTTGGGTATTCTATGAAGACGCATTCTCCGATTTGGGTTCGAGCTTATCAGATGAAACTTTTTCACATAAGCATCGCAACTCCAAACTTTAAGAAACGACAACTTTGGTTTCTTGCTAAACCACAGTTCATATAGTGTCGCCTTAACGGATTTAGATGGTGCCCTATTTAACGTGAATGCAGCTGTCTCTAATGCATGATCCCAAAACGATATTGGTAAATCGGTAAGAAACATCATAGATTGTACTATATCCAATAAAGTACGGTTATGACGTTCGGACACACCATAACATTGTGGTGTTCTGTGGCGTGAGCTGTGAAACTATTCCACATTGTTTTAATTGAAGACCAAACTCAGAACTCAAATATTCATCTCCACGATCGATCGCAGAAACTTTATTTTCTTGTTACGATGATTTTCCACTTCACTCTGAAATTCTTTGAACATTTCAACTATTTCAGACTTATGTTTCATCAAGTAGATATACCCATATCTGCTCAAATCATCTGTGAAGGTCGAAAATAACGATACTTGCCACGAGCATCAACACTCATTGGATCGCATACATCGGTATGTATTATTTCCAATAAGTCAAGAGCTTGTTCCATTGTTCCGAGAACGGAGTTTTAGTCATCTTGCCCAAAAGGCACGGTTCGCAAGCATCAAGTGATTCATAATCAAGTGATTCCAAAATCCCATCAAGATGGAGTTTCTTCATGCGCTTTACACCAATATGACCTAAACGGCAAGTACCACAAATAAGTTGCACTATCATTATTAACCTTGCATCTTTTGGCCTCAATATTATGAATATGTGTATCACTACGATCGAGATCCCATGAACCATTTTCATTGGGTGTGTAACCATATAAGGTTTTATTCATGTAAATGAACAACAGTTTATTCTCTTACTTAAATGAATAACCGTATTGCAATAAACACGATCAAATCATATTCATGCTCAACGAAACACCAAATAACATTTATTTATGTTCAACACTAATTCGAAAGTATGGGGAGTGTGCGATGATGATCATATCAATCTTGAAACTACTTTCAACACACATCGTCACTTCACCCTTAACTAGTTTCATTATTCTACGCAACTCCGCTTGAGTTACTACTCTTAGCAACTCGAACCAGTACCAAATACCGAGGGGTTGCTATAAACACTAGTAAAGCACACATCAAACACCAGTATATCAAATATACCCTTTTTCACTTTGCCATCCTTCTTATTCACCAAATATTTAGGGCAGTTCCGCTTCGGTGGACCATTTCCTTTGCGGTAAGCACTCGGTTTAGGCTTTGGTTCAGCTTTGGGCTTCTTCGTGGGAGTGACAACTTGCTTGTCAATCTACTTGAAGTTCCCCTTTCTTTCCCTTTGCCCTTTCTTGAAACTAGTGATCTTGTCAACCATCAACACTTGATGCCCTTTCTTGATTTCTACCTTCGTCGATTTCAACATCACGAAGAGCTCGAATCATTTTCGTCATCCCTTGCATACTATAGTTCATCACGAAGTTCTACTAACTTGGTGATGGTGACTAGAGAATTCTGTCAATCACTATCTTATCTGGAAGATTAACTCCCACTTGATTCAAGCGATTGAAGTACCTGCATAATCTGAGCACATGCTCACTAGTTGAGCGATTCTCCTCCATCTTTTAGCTATAGAACTTGTTGGAGACTTCATATCTCTCAACTCGGTATTTTCTTGAAATATTAACTTCAATTCCTGGAACATCTCATATGGTCCATGATGTTCAAAACATCTTTGAAGTCCCGATTCTAAGCCATAAAGCATGGTGCACAAAACTATCAAGTAGTCATCATATTGAGCTAGCCAAACGCTCATAACGCCGCATACCGCTCTGCAATAGGTCTGTCACCTAGCGTGCATTAAGGACATAATTCTTCAGGCAGCAATGAGGATAAACCTCGGATCACGGATCAAATCCGCATCATTGCTACTAACATTTTTCAACACAATTTTCTAGGAACATATCAAAATTAAACATATGAAAGCAACAACGCAAGCTATTGATCTTACAACATAATTTGCAAAATACTACCAGACTAAGTTCATGATAAATTTAAGTTCAATTAATCATATTACTAAAGAACTCCCACTTAGATAGACATCCTCTAGTCATCTTAAGTGATCACGTGATCCAAATCAACTAAACCATAACCGATCATCACGTGAAATGGAGTAGTTTTAATGGTGAACATTTTATGTTGATCATATCTACTATATGATTCACGCCGACCTTTCGGTCTCCGTGTTCCGAGGCCATATCTGCATATGCTAGGCTCGTCAAGTATAACCCGAGTATTCTGCGTGTGCAAAACTGGCTTGCACCCGTTGTAGATGGACGAGAGCTTATCACACCCGATCATCACGTGGTGTCCGGGCACGACGAACTTTGGCAACGGTGCATACTCGGGAGAACACTTCTTGATAATTTAGTGAGAGATCATCTTATAATGCTACCGTCAATCAAAGCAAGATAAGATGCATAAAGGATAAACATCACATGCAAATCAATATAAGTGATATGATATGGTCATCATCATCTTGTGCTTCGTGATCTTCATCTCCGCAGCACCACCATGATCACCATCGCCACCGCGCGACACCTTGATCTCCATCGTAGCATCGTTGTCGCCTCGCCAATCTTATGCTTCTACGACTATCGCTACCGCTTAGTGATAAAGTAAAGCATTACAGAAGCGATTGCATTGCATACAATAAAGCGACAACCATATGGCTCCAGCCATTGCCGATAACTTCGTTACAAAACATGATCATCTCATACAATAAAATATAGCATCACGCCTTGACCATATCACATCACAACATGCCCTGCAAAAACAAGTTAGACGTCCTCTACTTTGTTGTTGCAAATTTTACGTGGCTGCTACGGGCTTAAGCAAGAACCAGTCTCACCTCGCATCAAAACCACAACGATATTTCGTCAAATAGACTCCGCTTTAACCTTCTCAAGGACCGGGCGTAGCCACACTCAGTTCAACTAAAGTGAGAGAGACAGACACCCGCCAGTCACCTTTAAGCAACGAGTGCTCGTAGCGGTGAAACCAGTCTCGCGTAAGCGTACGCGTAATGTCGGTCCGGGCCGCTTCATCTCACAATACCGCTGAACCAAAGTATGACATGCTGGTAGGTAGTATGACTTGTATCGCCCACAACTCACTTGTGTTCTACTCGTGCAAAACATCAAACCATAAAAACCTAGGCTCGGATGCCACTGTTGGGGAACGTAGTAATTTCAAAATTTTCCTACGCACACACAAGATCATGGTGATGCATAGCAACGAGAGGGGAGAGTGTTGTCTACGCACCCTCGTGAGACCGAAGCGAAGCGATCACAACGTAGAGGAAGTAGTCGACGTTCTCCTCGCGATCCGACCGATCCGGCGCCGTTACTCGGCGCCCCGAGTTCTTGACACACGACAGCTCGATGGCGTCCTCGTACTCGATCCAGCCGAGTGTCGAGGGAGAGTTCGTCGACAAGACGACGTGGTGGACGATCTTGATGTTTCACTGCGCAGGCTTCGCCTAAGCTTCATGACGGTATAACCGAGGTGGAATATGGTGGAAGGGGGCACCGCACACGGCTAAGGAACGATCCGTAGATCTAACTTGTGTGTTCATGGGGTGCCCCCTGCCCCCGTATATAAAGGAGGGAGGGAGGAGGAGGCCGGCCCTCTCTATGGCGCCCATGGGGAGTCCTACTCCCACCGGAGTAGGATTCCCTTTCCTAGTCCAACTAGGAGTCCTTCCATGTAGGGGAGTAGGAGAGAAGGAAAGGGAAGAGAGAAGGAGAAAGAAGGAAGGGGCGCCCCTTTCCCTAGTCCACCCGGACCAGAGCAAGGGGAGGGGCGCGGCCACCTTTTGGCCCTTTCTCTCCTTTTCCCGTATGGCCCATTAAGGCCCAATACGAATTCCGTAACTCTCCCAGACTCAAAAATACCCGAATCACTCGGAACCTTTCCGAACTCCGAATATAGTCGTCCAATATATCGATCTTTACGTCTCGACCATTTCGAGACTCCTCGTCATATCCCCGATCTCATCCGGGACTCCAAACTCCTTCGGTACATCAAAACTCATAAACTCATAATATAACTGTCATCGAAACCTTAAGCGTGCGGACCCTACGGTTCGAGAACAATGTAGACATGACCGAGACACGTCTCCGGTCAATAACCAATAGCGGGACCTGGATGCCCATATTGGTTCCTACATATTCTACGAAGATCTTTATCGGTCAGACCGCATAACAACATACGTTGTTCCCTTTGTCATCGGTATGTTACTTGCCCGAGATTCGATCGTCGGTATCCAATACCTAGTTCAATCTCGTTACCGGCAAGTCTCTTTACTCGTTCCGTAATACATCATCTCACAGCTAACTCATTAGTTGTAATGCTTGCAAGGCTTCATGATGTGTATTACCGAGAGGGCCAGAGATACCTCTCCGATGATCGGAGTGACAAAACCTAATCTCAAATACGCCAACCCAACATCTACCTTTGGAGACACCTGTAGTACTCCTTTATAATCACCCGATTCGTTGTGACGTTTGGTAGCACCAAAGTGTTCCTCCGTAAACGGAGTTGCATAATCTCATAGTTATAGGAACATGTATAAGTCATGGAAAAAGCAAGTAGCAACATACTAAACGATCGTGTGCTAAGCTAATGGAATGGGTCATGTCAATCAGATCATTCAACTAATGATGTGACCTTGTTAATCAAATAACAACTCCTTGTCCATGGTTAGGAAACATAACCATCTTTGATTAACAAGCTAGTCAAGTAGAGGCATACTAGTGACACTCTGTTTGTCTATGTATTCACACATGTATTATGTTTCCGGTTAATACAATTCTAGCATGAATAATAAACATTTATCATGATATGAGGAAATATATAATAACTTTATTATTGCCTCTAGGGCATATTTCCTTCACCGTGGTCTTCTTCCAACGCGCATTCTCGATCCACCATGTGGGGCACATAAGCTTCTGGCACTGCAACTCCACGGTTCTCGCCGTAGTGCCCCACATGCCATGCAGTTCGGCCTGGAGCATTGTCTTGAGGGTGATGGCGCGGTGGCCCGTCGAGGCTGAAGGTCACGGCGTGTGCTCCTCCGCCGGCCAGGGGTGTGGCCGACGCGACTTGGCACCCGGTGCTGATGGCCGGGTTGGCATTGGGATGGGCCTGAAGTCCGCTCGGAGTCGCGTGGGCACGTATGGGGCCGCCATACGGCCCTCCCTGGACCTGGGGTGGCAACTGGATGCAGAAAGGAGGCGCTCCCGAGGCGGCGGCGTCCAGGAGTTCGGCTACTCGCTCCAGTAGCACATCAGGGCCGCCCTCCAACAGCCGGCACCCAACCAGCTCTCGGGCTATCGTGAGCGCGGCCCTGGAGTTCGCCTGCTCCCGTCGGGTGTGCGGCGTCGTGGCATGGCGTGGTTCAAGTCTTCTTGCCGACCGCACTTCTTGCCTGCCAGTGAGGCGTGGCATTTGGCCGCGTCGCCCGCGCCCTGCAGCGCCCTGTGGAGCACGGGCTGCCTGAGGCGCAAGGTTGCGGTCGCCCTGGGCTGGCGGTACGGCGTGGACTGGCCATGCCGCCCAGCGGTCGGCGTTGGCAGTCGGGTCGATTGACATCAGGACGGCGAGGCAACGAAACGCAAGGAGGCGGAAGGAGGACTCCGGCACACCCCTACCTGGCGCGCCAAATGTCGGATTTCGGGTTCCGGCAGACCCTTGAGGTTCGAACACTGGGGTGCGCACGAAGATCTCTCCCCTACCAGCTCACATCTCGAAGTCTCGCAAAAATCTAAGCAAGAAAGATGAACACACAGAGGACACGAGATTTATACTGGTTCAGGCCACCATTGTGGTGTAATACCCTACTCCAGCGTGTGGTGCGGTGGATTGCCTCAGGGGCTGATGATGAACAGTACAAAGGGTGAACAGCCTCGCGAGGGGCTGTTCTTGAGCTGGTGCGATGAACTGCTTGGGTGAGTTCGGTCGCTTCTCTCTCTCTCTCTCTCTCTGGTCGGTCTCTAGATGCCTCTACCCTGTGGGTGGCTAGTCCTATTTATAGGCGGAGGCCCTGGGCCTCTTCCCAAATAATGAGCGGGAAGGGCGCCAACAATTGGCCATTTTGAAGGGGAACATCTGGTACACTTTTCCTGACTAAAGTTGGTTTTCGGCTGCCAAAGGCCCTGACAGTGACGCCGCCCTGGGCTCCACGATGACCTCCATCCTGCCATTCTGCTGGTCTTGGTCTTGTTGCACCGAAACGGTAACCTTTGCCTGATGCCTTGGCATGTGCTTGCCCCCTTTGCACCGAAAGGGAAACAAGGACACTGCGTAGGCCGGCGCCCGCCTGGCACCCGCCTGGCCTCCGATCGTCATGGCTTGCATCACGGGCCCCTCGGGAGGTGCCCTGCCTTGATCTCTCCGCCTCCTCA
Source organism: Aegilops speltoides (assembly GCA_021437245.1). NCBI lineage: Eukaryota > Viridiplantae > Streptophyta > Magnoliopsida > Poales > Poaceae > Aegilops > Aegilops speltoides. The sequence goes on from CM038141.1 coordinate 292,174,655, forward strand.
TGAGCCAGCCTAAGGAGGTTGCTCCTGCGGAAGGTCCATGTCGTCCGGCCCACGAGGCTTGGCCCCTCGCGAGGGTCTTGAGCTTGAGTTGATGGTGCTGGGCTGCATTGGGCCCCCACTTGAGCCACGCCGCAGGCCGCAGGCAGGCAAGTCTGGGGACCCCCGTTCCCAGAATGCCGACAACATGTATGAAAGAATTATGAATGGTGGCTTTGCCACAGATACGATGTCAACTACATGATCATGCGAAGCAATATGACAGTAATGGAGCGTGTCATAATAAGTGGAACGGTGGAAATTTGCATGGCAATATATCTCGGAATGGCTATGGAAATGCCATAATAGGTAGGTATGGTGGTTGTTTTGGGGAAGGTAAATGGTGGGTGTTTGGTACCAGCGAAAGTTGCACGGCACAAGAGAGGCTAGCAATGGTGGAAGGTGATAGTGCGTATAATCCATGGACTCAACATTAGTCATAAAGAACTCACATACTTATTGCAAAAATCTACAAGTCATCAAAACCAAGCACTATGCGCATGCTCCTAGGGAAGTGTTGGTAGGAGTTAACCATCGTGCGATCTCGACCTCCACACATAAGGAGGACAATCAAAGAGATACCTCTTGCTTCAAATTTTTTACACAACGGTTACCATGCATGCATGCTACGGGACTCACAAACCTCAACACAAGTATTTCTCAAATTCACAATTACACCACTAGCATGACTCTAATATCACCATCTTCATATCTCAAAACAATCATAAAGAATCAAACTTCTCATAGTATTCAATGCACTATATATGAAATTTTTTATTATATCCCTCTTGGATGCCCAGCATATTAGGACTAGTTTTATAACCCAAGAAAATTACCATGATGTTCTAAAAGACTCTCAAAATAATATAAATGAAGCATGAGAGTTCATTAATTTCTTCAAAATAAAACCATCATCGTGCTCTAAAAAGATTTAAGTGAAGCACTAGAGCAAATAACAAACTACTCCAAAAGATATAAGTGAAGATCAATGATTAGTTAAATAATTGTGCAACTTTGTGAAGACTCTCTAACATTTAAGAATTTTAGATCTTGGTATTTTATTCAAATAGCAAGCAGAACCTAATAAAATAAAATGACGCTCCAAGCAAAACACATATCATGTGGTGAATAAAAATATAGCTCCAAGTAAAGTTACCGATGAACGAAGACGAAAGAGGGGATGCCTTCCGGGGCATCCCCAAGCTTAGGATCTTGCCACTCCTTATTCCATAGTCCATCGAATCTTTACCCAAAACTTGAAAACTTCACAACACAAAACTCAACAGAAAACTCATAAGCTTCGTTAGTATAAGAAAATAAATCGCCAATTTTGGTACTGTTGTGAACTCATTCTAAATTCATATTGGTGTTACATCTACTCTATTCCAACTTATCTAGGGTTCATACCCCCCGATACTACTCATAGATTCATCAAAATAAGCAAACAACACATAGAAAACAGAATCCGTCAAAAACAGAACAGTCTGTAGTAATCTGTAACTCTCGAATACTTCTCTAACTCCAAAATTCTGAAATAAATTGGTGGACGTGAGGAATTTGTATATTAATATTCTTCAAGAAGAATCAACTTAAAATCTCTCTTCTTGAAAAAAATGACAACTAATCTCGTGAGCGCAAAGTTTCTGTTTTTTACAGCAATATTGCATTAACTTTCATGAGCGCAAAGTTTCTGTTTTTTACAGCAAGATCGCATTAACTTTCACCCAAGTCTTCCCAAAGGTTCTACTTGGCACTTTTTTTGAAACAAAGCTATAAAACATGATTACTACTGTAGCTTAATCATGTGGACACACAAAAACAGTAGGGGTAAATGTTGGGTTGTCTCCCGACAAGCGCTTTTCTTTAATGCCTTTCTAGCTAGGCATGATGATTTCAATGATGCTCACATAAAATATAAGAATTGAGACACAAAGAGAGCATCATGAAGAATATGACTAGCACATTTAAGTCTAACCCACTTCCTATGCGTAGGGATTTTGTGAGCAAACAACTTATGGGAACACAAATCAACTAGCATTGGAAAGCAAAACAAGCATAACTTCAAGATCTTCAACACATAGAGAGGAAACTTGATATTATTGCAATTCCTACAAGCATATATTCCTCCCCCATAATAGTTTTCAGTAGCATCATGAATGAATTCAACAATATAACTATCACATAAATCATTCTTTTCATGATCTACAAGCATAGAATTTTTATTACTTTCCACATAAGCAAATTTCTTCTCATGAATAGTAGTGGGAGCAAAATCAACAAAATAACTATCATGTGAGGCATAATCCAATTGAAAATTAAAATCATGATGACAAGTTTCAAGGTTATCATTGTTCTTTATAGCGTACATGTGATCACAATAATCATCATAGATGGGAACTTTATTCTCATAATCAATTGGAACCTCTTCTGAAATAGTGGAATCATTACTAGATAAAGTCATGACCTCTCCAAATCCACTTTCATCAATATAATCATCATAAATAGGAGGCATGCTTTCATCATAATAAATTTGCTCGTCAAAACTTGGGGTACAAAAAATATCATCTACATCAAACATAGCATCCCGAAGCTTGTGGCTTTGCATATCATTAGCATCATGGATATTCAAGGAATTCATGCTAACAACATTGCAATCATGCTCATCATTCAAAGATTTAGTGCCAAACATTCTAATGCATTCTTCTTCTAACACTTTGGCACAATTATCGGAATCCTTATTTTCACGGAAGATATTAAAAAGATGAAGCATATGAGGCACCCTCAATTTCATTTTTTGTAGTTTTCTTTTATAAATTAACTAGTGATAAACCAAGAAACTAAAAGATTCAATTGCAAGATCTAAAGATACACCTTCAAGCACTAACCTCCCCGGCAACGGCGCTAGAAAAGAGCTTGATGTCTACTACGCAACCTTCTTCTTGTAGACACTGTTGGGCCTCCAAGTGCACAGGTTTGTAGGACAGTACCAAATTTCCCTCAAGTGGATGACCTAAGGTTTATCAATCCATGGGAGGCGTAGGATGATGATGGTCTCTCTCAAACAACCCTACAACCAAATAACAAAGAGTCTCTTGTGTCCCCAACACACCCAATACAATGGTAAATTGTATAGGTGCACTAGTTCGACGAAGAGACGGTGATACAAGTGCAATATGGATGGAAGATGTAGGTTTTTGTAATATGAAATTATAAAAACAGCAAGGTAACAAGTGATAAAAGTGAGTGTAAAGGTATTGCAATGGTAGGAAACAAGGCCTAAGGTTCATACTTTCACTAGTGCGAGTTCTCTCAACAAGGATAACATAATTATATCATATAACAGTCCCCCTACATGCAACAAAGAGTCACTCAAAAGTCACTAATAGCAGAGAACAAATGAAGAGATTATTGTAGGGTACGAAACCACCTCAAAGTTATTATTTCCGATCAATCCATTGGGTTATTCCAATAAGTGTCACAAACAGCCCTAGAGTTCGAAGTAAAATAACACCTTAAGACACAAATCAACCAAAACCCTAATGTCACCTAGATACTCCAATGTCACCACAAGTATCCGCGGGTATTATTATACGATATGCATCACACAATCTCAGATTCATCTATTCAAACCAACACAAAGTACTTTATAGAGTGCCCCAAAGTTTCTACCGGAGAGTCAAGACGAATACATGTGCCAACCCATATGCTTAGATTCCCAAGGTCACGGAACCCGCAAGTTGATCACCAAAACATATATCAAGTGAATCAATAGAATACCCCATTGTCACCACGGGTATCCCACGCAATACATACATCAAGTGTTCTCAAATCCTCAAAGACTCAATCTTATAAGATAACTTCAAAGGGAAAACTCAATCCATTACAAGAGAGTGGAGGGGGAGAAACATCATAAGATCCAACTAGAATAGCAAATCTCGTGGTACATCAAGATCGTGCCAAGTCAAGAACACGAGAGAGAGAGATCAAACACATAGATACTGGTACATACCCTCAGCCCCGAGGGTGAACTACTCCCTCCTCGTCATGGAGAGTGCCGGAATGATGAAGATGGCCACCGGTGATGGATTCCCCCTCTGGTAGGGTGCCAGAACGGGGGCCTGATTGGTTTTTGGTGGCTACAGAGCATTGCGGCGGCGGAACTCCTGATCTAGGTTATTTTCTGGAGGTTTGGGGATTTATAGGAGAAGTTGGCCTTGAGAACAAGTCAGGGGGACCTACGGAGAGTCCACGAGGCACAGGGGCGCGCCCTCCACCCTCGTGGGGCCCACGGGCCTCCCCTCCGGTAACTCTTCGTTCCAGTATTATTTATATTTTCCTGAAAAAATCTCCGTTGATTTTCAGCGCATTCCGAGAACTTTTATTTCTGCACAAAAACAACACCATGGTAGTTCTGCTGAAAACAATGTCAGTCAGGGTTAGTTCTAAAAAATTATACCAAAATCATGTATAAATATTATAAACATGGCATGAATACATCAAAAATTATAGATACGTTGGAGACGTATCACCCGACGGCCTCTCTGTCCACACCATGAAATCCGGGGTCGCATCGACTGAGTGGGGGCGAGGGCGCGGTGGTAGGATGGCCGCTGTGTACCTTCCTCCTTGGTCGTGGTCGCCTTGATTGCCAGCGCCCCTGGCATGGGAGGGAGCCCCTCCACGACTGAAGGAAATGGTGCCGCCCCTCGAAGGAGTGCGCCCACGCCCCTGGAAGCTGTCGCCCATGTCGCAGCATGCTTACAGGGACGGTCGCGGCCCCACTTGGGCGGTGGAGAGTTTGGTCCCTCCAGGGGGGTTTTCCCCTTTCAAGTGGCGGAAAACCTCCTCTTGGGTGCCATGGCAGTCTTGGCGAGACGACGATGCGATGAAGATGAAGTGGATGCGAGAAGCTGGGAAGAAGATGGGGATGGTCTGGGGGCTCTTTTCCCCTTGCCCTCTTATAGGCGGAGAAACGCCAACCGCGGGCCTCTCATGTCCCACTCAATGATAGCCTTTCTGCATGCGCCAGGCAGTTGTCAAGTCGGGCAGTTGCCGAGGCATCATGGGGGAGTGGAGATACCCACGTCCCATCAGGTGCCATGTGTTAGCCACGCCCGCAGGTGACTGGGGCATGCGGCGCTCCGCCCTTGCCCTTTGGCTTCGCCTCAAAGCCAAGTCCGAGCGCGCCTTGGGCCCGGGGGCTACTATCGCCATTCTGGGAACCAGGGTACCCTGACTTGCCTGTGTGCGGCCCATGGTGTGGCTCCATCGACGGCCTGGTACGCCCCATCTACATCATCACCAATACAAGACCCTCGCGAGGGGCCAAGCCTTGATACGTCTCCAACGTATCTATAATTTATTATTGTTCCAGGCTTTTATATTATTATTCTTGGATGTTTTACAATCATTTTATAGCAACTTTATATCATTGTTTGGGACTAACCTATTGACATAGCGCCCAGGGCTAGTTGCTGTTTTTTGCTTGTTTATTACTTCCCAGGAAATCAATACCAAACGGAGTCCAAACATAGCAAAACTTTTTGGTGACTTTTTCTGGAGCAGAAGACACCAGATGGGCCAAAGAAGTACCAGAGGGGTGCCCCGAGTGGTGCACAACCCACCTGGGCGCGCCGTGTTATGCCCACCTCGGTGGCCTCCCACACCTCCTCTTTGCTCTATAAATACCCCAATATTCCATAAACCCTAGAGGAGTCGACGAAAATCAGTTCGAGCCGTCGCAAGTTCCATAAACCACAGATCCAATCTAGACACCATCACGGAAGGTTTCATCATCCTCATTGGTGCCTCTCCGATGATGCGTGAGTAGTTCATTGTAGACTTACGGGTCCATAGTTAGTCGCTAGATGGCTTTCTCTCTCTCTCTCTCTCTCTCTCTCTCTCTCTCTCTCTCTCTCTCTCTCTCTCTTGATTCTCAATACAATGGTCTCTGGAGATCTATTTGATGTAATTCTTTTTGCGGTGTGTTTGTTGGGATCCGATGAACTTTGAGTCTATGATCAAATCTATGTTTTTATCAATGAGAGTTATTTGAGTCTTTTGATCTCTTATATGCATGATTACTTATAGCCTCATATTTCTTCTTCGAATCTTTGGTTTAGTTAGGCCAACTAGATCGATTTTTCTTGCCATGGGAAGAGGTGCTTTGTGATGTGTTCGATCTTGCGGTGATTGATCCCGGTGACAGAAGGGAAACTGACACGTATGTATCGTTTCTATTAAGGATAACAAGATGGGGTCTATTTCTACATAAATAGATCGTGTCTACATCATGTCATCATTCTTATTGCATTACTCTGTTTTCCCATGAACTTAATACACTAGATGCATGCTGGATAGCAGTCGATGTGTGGAGTAATAGTAGTAGATGCAGGGAGGAGTCGACCTACTAATCTTGGACGTGATGCATATATAATGATCATTGCCTGGATATCGTCATGATTATTTGAAGTTCTATCAATTGCCCAACAGTAATTTGTTTACGCACCGTATGTTATTTTTCCCGAGAGAAGCCACTAGTGAAATCTACGGCCCAGGGTCTCTTCTTTATTATATTTTCCTTAGAGATCTATTTTTATTTGCTTTTATTTTTAGATCTATTTATCCAAAAACACAAAAATACCTTGCTACAATTTTTATTTATTTATTTTATCCCGCGTTCCCGTGAGATCTATTTATCCAATCTACTTCAATTTTACCTATCTTTTTACCCGTGAGGGATTGACAACCCCTCTCTTAAGTCGGGTTGCAAGTATTTGTTCTTTGTGTGTAGGAGCTGTTTACGTGTGTTGCGTCGTTCTCCTACTAGTTTGATAACCTTGGTCTCACCACTAAGGGAAATACCTACCGTAGCTATGCTGCATCATCCCTTCCTCTTTGGGGAAATACCGACTTATACGTCTCCGTAGTATCTATAATTTTTTATTGTTCCATGCCAATATTATTCAACTTTCATATACTTTTGGCAACTTTTTATATTATTTTTGGGACTAACATATTGATCCAATTGCCAGTGCGGTTTACATGCATTGCATGTTTTATGTTTCAGAAACCCCATATCAAACGGAGTCCAAACGGGATAAAAACAGACGGAGAATTATTTTGGAATATTTGTGATTTTTGGGAAGTAAAATCAACGCGAGACGGTGCCCGAGGTGGCCAGGAGATATGGGCTCACGCCCACTCCAGGTGGGCGCGCCCCCACCCTCCTGGGCCACTCGTAAGGCGGTTGATGCCCTTCTTTGGCCGTAAGAAAACTAATTTTTGGAAAACAATTTGGGCGAAGGTTTTAATCCAATCGGAGTTACGAATCTCCGGATATAAAAGAAACGGTGCCTGGCCAGAATTCCATAACGCAGAAACAGAGAGATAGATCCAATCTCGGAGGGGCTCTCGCCCCTCCCACGCCATGGCAGCCAAGGACCAGAGGGGAAACCCTTCTCCCATCTAGGGAGAAGGTCAAGGAAGAAGAAGAAGAAGGGGCTATCTCCCCTTGCTTCCGATGGTGCTTAACGCTGCGGGGCCATCATCATCACTACGATCTTCACCAACACCTCCGCCATCTTCACCAACATCTCCATCACCTTCCCCCATCTATATTCAGCGGCCCACTCTCCCGCAACCCGCTGTACCCTCTACTTGAACATGGTGCTTTATGCTTCATATTATTATCCAATGATGTGTTGCCATCCTATGATGTTTGAGTATATTTTCGTTATCCTATTGGTGGTTGATGAATTGCTATGATTGATTTAATTTCCTTGTGGTTGTGTTGATGTCCTTTGGTGCCCATCATATGAGCGTGCGAGTGGATCACACCATAGGGTTAGTTGTATGTTGATAGGACTATGTATTGGAGGGCTAGAGTGACAGAAGCTTCAACCTAGCATAGAAATTGATGCATACGGGATTGAAGGGGGACCAATATATCTTAATGCCATGGTTGGGTTTTACCTTAATGAACGTTAGTAGTTGCGGATGCTTGCTAATAGTTCCAATCATAAGTGCATAGAATTCCAAGTCAGGGATGACATGCTAGCAGTGGCCTCTCCCACGTAAAACTTGCTATCGGTCTAGTAAAGTAGTCAATTGCTTAGGGACAATTCCACAACTCCTATCACCACTTTTCCACACTTGCTACATTTACTTTATTGCATCTTTATTTAAACTGCCCCTACTTTTTATTTACGCGTTCTTTACTTTCTTGCAAAACTATCCTACAACATCTACAAAGTACTTCTACTTTCATACTTGTTCTAGGTAAAGCGAACATCAATCGTGCGTGGAGTCATATCAGTGCCCGATAGGACTTGAGAGAGTATTTGTTCTAACTTTAGCTCCTCGTTGGGTTCGACACTCTTACTTATTGAAAGAGGCTACAACTATTCCCTATACTTGCGGGTCATCAAGACCTTTTTCTGGCGCCGTTGTCGGGGAGTCATAGCGTGGGGTGAATATTCTCGTGTGTGCTTGTTTGCTTTATCACTAAGTAATTTTTATTTGCTGTTCTAAGTTGTTCTCTATATTTAGTTATGGATATGGAACACGAAATACCAAAAATATTAGGTGTACTTGCTACTCATGGAGATGGGGTAACTCCTAAAACCCTCGATTCTCATTATGTGAAAGATATTATGTACTACTTTGATAATCCTGAGAAAACCCCATTCAACTTTATAATGGGAGACACGTCGGATCAACGTGCATACTTTAGGGATTATCGCTTTACACAAAAAGGGAAACTATTATGGGATCAAATTAATATGTTGCATTGATATGCTCGGGATCTATGCTTGAGATATGATATTACTTGTTGCTCTAGGATGAAGGCTCCACACCTTCCCTTTTCGTGCAAATTTAATGATAATGAAACCTTAGCTTCTTATGCTAATGGTATATATGATTACTATGATGTTGAACAAATTGAAGAATTTATTGCTTTTAAGGCTGCTTATGAAATTGAATCTTTGTTTGGAAAGTATGAAGCTTTTGATGATGATGTTTATAGGCCTGAAAATCTTGCTATAGTTAGATATTGCTATGAAAATTATGAATACAATTACAATATTAATGCATTTATTGAGAAAGTCTCCGCTGTCCAAGAAGAGAATAATATTTTGCAGAAAGCTATGGAACAAGAAATTGATGAAACTGTGAGCTCATTGGATGAAAAAGATGGTGAGGAGAGCGAAGAGCAAAAGGAGGAAGAGCGGATTAATCACCCGCGCCCACCTTCTAATGAGAGTAACTCTTCAACTCATACATTGTTTAATTCCCCTTCGTGCTTACCGAAGGATGATTGCTATGATGATTGCTATGATCCCTTGAATTTGTTTGAAATATCCCATTTGATGATGCTTGCTATGCTTGTGGCCAAGATGCCAATATGAATTATGCTTATGGAGATGAACTTGCTATAGTTCCTTATGTTAAACATGAAATTGTTGCTATTGCACCCATGCATGATAGTCCTATTATCTTTTTGAATTCTCCCAACTACACTATATCGGAGAAGTTTGTGCTTAGTAAGGATTATATTGATGGGTTGCCTTTTACTGTTGCACATGATGATTTTGATAGATATAATATGCATGTGCTTGCTGCTCCTACTTGAAATTATTATGAGAGAGGAACTACATCTCCGCCTCTTTATGTTTCCAACACGATAGAATTGCAAGAAACTGCTTATACTATGCGTTGGCCTTTACTTGGTGTGCATGAATTGTTCTTTTATGACATGTCGATGCATAGGTAAAGAGTAAGACTTCGTTGTTGCATGATATATGTTACTTTGTGCTCACTACTAAATTACAAATCATTGTTAATTAAAATTGGCTTTGTTATACCTTGGGATCCAGGTGGATCCATTACTTGAGCACTATATGCCTAGCTTAATGCCTTTAAAGAAAGCGCTGCCAGGGAGACAACCCGGAATTTATAGAGAGTCATTTATTTCTGTTGAGTGCTTTTATATAGTTTAAAAACAAAAAAATAAAGAGGGGAACCGAAAACTTTTCAAAAAGGAAAGTGAAAGTGAGAAAGACAAGCATTGTTGAAGTGGGAGAACTCCTTGAACTTTGTTCATGCTCACGGAAACTTTGTGAATCTTAATTACAAAAACTTTTCATAAAAAATAATTATCTCCTTGTACAATTCCATTGTATTAGAAAAATAATATGCCAAGGTTTGCCTTTAGGATGTTTACAATGCTTGTTGGTTTGTACGGTGCAGGACAGAAACTTTGTCTGTAGTGCGTGATATTACATTTTTAACTCGAACGTAATTTCATTCTGATTCTTTTTGCACTGTCTTTCCATACAACTTGTTTATTTTTCCTAATTTTGGTAGAATTTTTGGGGTAGCATAAGTATGGTGGATGTTCAGATTGCTACAGACTGTTCTGTTTTTGACAGATTCTGTTTTTGATGCATAGTTTACTTGTTTTGATGAAACTATCAATTTATATCAGTGGATTAAGCCATTAAAACGTTATATTACAGTAGACACAATGCAAAAACAAAATTTGAATTAGTTTGCAACAGTACTTAGAGTGGTGATTTGCTTTATTATACTAACGGATCTTACCGAGTTTTCTGTTGAAGTTTTGTGTGGATGAAGTGTCTAATCGAGGAGGTCTCGATATGAGGAAAAGGAAGAGAGGCAAGAGATCAAGCTTGGGGATGCCTGAGGCACCCTAATTAAATATTCAAGGAGACTCAAGCGTCTAAGCTTGGGGATGCCCCGGAAGGCATCCCCTCTTTCTTCAACAAGTATCGGTATGTTTTTGAATTCGTTTCGTTCATGCGATATGTGCAAGTCTTGGAGCGTCTTTTGCATTTAGTTTTCATTTTTATTTTATGCACCATGCTGGAATGAGATAGGACTTGGTTGATTTATAGAATGTTCATTGCACTTCACTTTAATCTTTTGAGTATGGCTTTATAGAATGCTTCATGTGCTTCACTTATATCATTTGAAGTTTGGATTGTCTGTTTCTCTTCACATAGAAAACCGCCATTTGTAGAATGCTCTTTTTCTTCACTTATATTTGTTAGAGCGTGGGCATATCTTTTGTAGAAAGAATTAAACTCTCTTGCTTCACTTATATCAATTTAGAGAGATGACAGGAATTGGTCAATTACATGGTTAGTCATAAAATCCTACATAAACTTGTGGATCACTGAATATGATATGTTTGATTCCTTGCAATAGTTTTGCGATATAGAGGTGATAATATGTGGGAGGTACTAATAGATGGTTGTGTTCAGTAAGGATGTTGGTGTTAAGGTTTGTGATTCCCGAAGCATGCACGTATGATCTATTAACTATGTAACCAAATTGGCGCACATTGTATTTTGATTGTCTATCTTTGCATGAAGGTCGGGGGCGCGCGATGGTTAACTCCTACCAACCTCCCCCATAGAAGTATGTGTGTTGTACTTTGTTTCAAGGGCTTTTAAATTTTCGCAATAAGTATGTGAGTTCTTTATGACTAATGTTGAGTCCATGGATTATACGCACTTTTACCTTTTCATCATTGCTAGCCTCTTCGGTACCGTGCATTGCCCTTTCTCACCTCGAGAGTTGGTGCAAACTTCGCCGGTGCATCCAAACCCCGTGATACGATACGCTCTATCACACATAAGCCTCCTTATATCTTCCTCAAAATAGCCACCATACCTACCTATCATGGCATTTCCATAGCCATTCCGAGATATATTGCCATGCAACTTCCATCATCATCACATACATGACTTGAGCATTTATTGTCATATTGCCGTAACATCCCAAATTTTCAATTTGGAATGTTATACATAGATCATCCATGCATATCATATTTTATTGTGTTTCCGATCCGAAAATCCTCAAAATCCTAAGCAACTCAAGGACCCTCGGAGAGAGTTGGGGATTTCCCGGTTTTCATATTTGATTTCTATCAAATAGTGAAACGACGATTTCGATTTTAATTATTTTTCTCAAAAAAATATTTCCTATTTAAAATATATGAGAGGTGATAATATGACTTCTCCAAAACAATTGAAATATTGGAGGAAAAATGTTAAAATCATTTGTTAGATTTTTATTTGGGTTTATTTGGATTTTATTTGCATTAGAAAAATATGCACATTTTAAAAATTGCGTTTTAGGGCCAAGAAAATGTTCATCTCGTTCTAAATTTTTTATTTAGATGATGAAAATTTGTTTTGGCATTTTTAGGTTTTTATTTTATTTTATAGGTTTTTTTTTCTGTCGGCGTAATTATTTAAAAAACTTTCCCCTTGCTTTGGGCCTAAGGCCCACCCGCCCCGCCTCCGCGTCTTGCGCCCTTTCGCCTTACTTTCGGACCGGAGTCCGAGCGGACTCTGCTCCGCCGCTTTGGCCCCTACTCCAAGCCGCCCCCACCCTTTATATACGCCGCCACCCCCAAATCACCACCACCAAGAATTTATCGCCCGAGCCGCCGCCGCCCGCCGCGCCCTTGCCGCCGCCGCCTCATGCCTCGCCCATGAGCCGACCGCCGCCGCCGCCGCCAAGCCCCGCCGCCCGAGAGCCGCCGCCCCGCCACCACCCCGCCTCGCCGGAGCCACCTCGTCGAGGTACCATGCCGAACCGTCGCCGCTGGTTTTTTTAAAACCGTTCGGTTTTTTTTAGAAACCCTAGATCGGTTTCTATTTTGCTTCGGTTTGCCGATTTTTCTCGGTTCGTTTATTTAGCGGACGTTCATCCGTACGTTCGTTTAAACGAACTGTTTTCTTCCGTTAGTTAATGGTAACGAACGCTTGTTCGTTAGTCTGTTCGTCAGTTTTCTTTTATCGGATTTTTCTGCGATTATTTTCAGTCGCGGTTTCTGATCCGGTCTTAGATTCTGTTTTTCTTCGCGCTCGTTAGTCGGAATCAGGTGATTCAAACATCTAGAGTTTCATCTTGAGACTCTCTTTCTATTTAATCAACTTAAACAAAGTTTTGGTACTATAAAATTTGACCTTAGCCCAGATTAGTAAACGGATCTTGTTTCTTTCGCCGTTTGAGTTTCGTTGCTCCGTCTGATTTGATTCTTTTTGCAAACCGGAGTTCTTAAGTTGAACTTTCTGGTCAATCTCTTTTATTTGGATTTTTTCTTGCACATCTTAGCTAGTTGCTTATGTGTGTTATTGTTTGTTTGCGATAGAATTCCCGGAGTGCGAAGCGTGTTACTACGAGTCTCTAGGATTCATGGATCGTCGGCAAGGCAAGTAACACATTGATCATACTCTTTCCATACCCAGTTTTCATTGCATTAGTTCAATCCTCAAACATTGCATGATTAGGATGCCTTTAACTTGTGGGTTGGGAAGTAGTTGCTGAGGTAGAACCTATTGCCCTTTTTATTATCAACCCTTGAGAGTTACTTCTACGCGTTGCTTATATTGCCATGTTATGATCGTAGACGTGGATTGGGTTGAGATTTCCATGACAGATGTGAGATTATTAATTAATGGTTTACTTAAGGTGGCAACTTAAATACACATCTGGGTGGATTGAGGCACCTGGGGAACCCAGTGATTGCCTGTTTTTTTTTTGGAAATCCCGGGGTTACCGTGTGATCTTCCTATGGACCGCCACCCAGGTTCAAAGGGAACTGAGATTATTCATGCTAGAAACTTCCATGTGCAGCCACAAGCTATTATGGGCTCTAGCATAGCTGAGTAAGTTACGTGAAGCTCTTGAAGAGGTAGATCAGCAGGTAGTGGGTTTTGTAGGTTTGGTATGGTCTACCCGGAGTAGAGAGTTAATGTTTCTGAAAGACTGTGTCTCGGTCATCCGTTTCTCAAACACCATGTAGTGCGAGAAATCCAACGGAGGCGATCAAGTCTTGTGGGGAAAAGTGCGCAAATCTCTGCAAAGTGTACAAACTAATCATGGTTAGTCGTGTCCCCGGTTATGGACAATTTGAGTATCTAGTACTTAAGTATTCGCATGTATCTCAACACTCTTAATTAACATTGTTGGGTTGTTAATGATTTTAATTGGGATTGAGGAGGGGTTACCTTCTCAATGTTTTATCAACCACCATGATAGTTAAATTAAAATTCATTCCTTTGTTGTAGGGAAAAATTTGCTTTCCGCAAAACTATACCCTTAGAGCTTTCCACCAGCCATATATGCATGTAGTGATAGTATTATTCTGTTTCTATTCTACTGTGTTATATTGCCAGCATATTCCATGTGCTGACCCATTTTCGGGCTGCAATGATTATGTTGTAGACTTTTCAGACGAGGAGTAAGGTTCGTTAGGTCGTTGCCGTGCAACTCAGCTATGCCATTGGAGTTGATGGACTCACTTTATCTTCCAAGCCTTCCGCTGTTATCGCATTAGATGGCCTTAAGCCATATTATTGTAATAAGTTCTCTTTTGAGACATTCGATGTAATAAGTGTGTGATTGCTACTCTGTTATAAATCCTTCGAGTACTGTGCGTGTCAGCATTACTGATCCAGGGATGACACTGGGGCACAGAGACTTGACCGTTTGAGGTATGGTCGCTACAAGATGGTATCAGAGCACATGCTGAGTGTAGGACACGACCACTAAGATAAACTATAGGTCACTCTTCTCTAGTCATTTTTGACTCCTCTCCCTTTTCCACTCCTTAGGATGACGGAGAAGAAGAACAAGTTCGCACAACCGGATGAGGATACACCTTTTGGACGCCACTTGAAGGAAGTCACTAGGTACTTGAAGATTGGGATACCTAGTTTCACCGGGACGTACAACACCACCTTACCGGAAGAGGAGCGCTGGATGATTCAACTACAAGTTCCAGGAAGAACGTTCTCGCCAACTTCAAGACCCATAGAGTTTTATTTCGAAGCACCAACCTGGAGTTTAGGTAAGAGCATGGCAGCCCACATTACCATGGGACGTATTGGAGAAGTATACAACAGGGAACTTAAGGACACTACCTATCAGATATGTGGGCGCCGAGATGAGCAATGGGAGATGATCAGCACCAGGAAGGATAGATCTGTCGCAGCTTTTATCCAAGAGCTAAACCAACACATTCGACGCCAGGAGAACCAGATGTGCGCCGACATGATGGAATTGAAAAAGGAAAATACTAGGATCATCAAGCTATAAGAAGAACTCAAGTTCACACGCGATGGATATGAGGAGGAAATCAAGACACTACTGGAGAAGAACGATGACCTGGTTAATAAGATCGGGATATTCATGGGAGGACCAGTCCCGGGAGACGAAGACGATGACCCCACCTGCCCAGACAACTACATCATCATTGACGACACCGATTCTGATCCGAGCGATGATGACTATGAAGACGAAGCTGGAGCAGACATCATGGAATCTTCCACCGATCAAAATTTCTAGATGACCCCACATGCCATATTAGAAATTTTCCCATGTACTAAGTAATAGTGAGCACTTTTGCGATAGTTTTAGACCAATGTATGCCCTTGCTTGATTGATTGAGTGAAATGATTGTGTTTGTGTCATGTGCATATGGGTAGTGCTTCCTCACTAGACCTTTCTCTATTCTGATCTCTTCCATCTAAAACCCCTCAGATGCCTCCGAGACGTGACACCGGTTTTGCCTTCCCACCGGAGCTCACCCAGTTGATCCAGCAGCAGAATGCTTTGATGCAATTACTAGTTTAGAACCAAGGCAACAACAACAATAACAACAACCACAACAACCCGCCACCAGTGGACAACCTAGCCTGTTTTCTAAGGTCACAGCCGCCGGTGTTCTCCAGTAGCACCGAGCCAATAGTTGCAGATGATTGGCTACGCCATATCGGAAGGGAGTTAACCACGCAGGGTGCACAGATGCGGAGAAGGTGCGCTTTGCCGCACACCAACTGGATGGACCCGCAGCAGCATGGTGGGAGAATTTCACCACCACCTACCCTGTCGACACTGTCACATGGGCTCAGTTTCAGCAGGCCTTTTGAACTGCCCATGTTTCCACTAGAGCTATGCATATGAAGAAGCGGGAGTTTCGCAACTTACGTCAGGGGAACCGTACGGTTGGCCAGTACGTAGGTGATTTTAGCAAATTATCACGCTATGCCCCTGATGATGTGGCCACAGATGCCGCAAAGCAGGAGAAGTTTATGGAAGGGTTGAGTGATGAGATGAGCATGCAGTTGATGGTGGCAACCTTCAACAACTACCATGAGTTGGTAGATAAAGCTCTTATGATTGAAGGGAAGCAGCAGCAGATTGAGAGCCGTAAGAGGAAGTATGGACAAGGGAAGTATAATTCAGGAGCTCAGCAGAAGCCTCGCTTAACCCCGAATTCGGGAGGACTAGTTCATAACCACAGAGGTCATAACCACCCTGGAGGAGGATCGCATAATCACAATGGCACTAAGAACGGAAATGGGAACGGAGCTAACAATAACCGCTCCAACCCAGCCACACCCGCCAAGGGAGACCTAAGTCAAGTTACTTGTTATAAGTGCGGGAAGACAGGGCACTATGCCAATGATTGTCCTGAAGGAAGGAATGGAAACGGAAACGGGAGCACTGGAAAGAAGCCTAACCCATTCAACAAAGGGCAAGTGAACCACGTTAATGTGGAGGAGGTTGAAGAACAGCCGGACGCGGTAATAGGTAAGTTTTTAATTAAGTCATTTACCGCCCTTATTCTTTTTGATACTGGTGCATCGCATTCATACATATCAAGGGGATTCGTGGATAAGTTTAACCTACCAACCCAAACCCTTAGAACCCCTCTGTTAGTGAGCTCGCCTGGAGCAGAGTTTATGGCTAGCCGATGATGCAACCAGATACCCCTAACCATTGGGACGCATGTTTTTCCATCTGACCTAATTATCTAGGAGTCACAAGGATTGGATGTTATATTAGGTATGGACTGGATGTCAAAGTATGGAGGAAGTATTGACTGTGCTAGTAAGTCAATTTATCTCACCACCCCGGAGGGAAAAAGGATTAAGTACGTATCTAGGCATGTTCCTAGGAGGACCCAAGTAAATGCCCTCATGGGAGTTGTTCAGGAGGAAGTACCTGTAGTAAAGGATTATCCGGATGTTTTCCCAGAAGAGTTACCCGGCATGCCACCGGATAGAGACATTGAGTTTTTGATAGAGTTATTGCCAGGTACAGGGCCAATATCCAAGAGACCCTATCGGATGCCCGCAAATGATCTGGAGGAAATTAAGAAGCAGATCAAGGAGTTGTTGGAGAAAGGTTATATTCGAAGGAGTTCATCACCTTGGGAAGCTCCAGTACTTTTGGTAGAAAAGAAGGATAAATCCCTAAGGATGGTTGTTGATTAACGAGCCTTGAACGAAGTAACCATTAAGAACAAGTATCCACTATCGATGATCAATGATCTGTTTGATCAGCTACAAGGAGCTAAGGTGTTTTCGAAGATCGATCTGCGATCAGGATACCATCAGTTGAAGATCCGAGAGAAGGATATACCAAAAACAGCGTTTACTACGTGGTATGGATTATACGAGTACACGGTCATGTCGTTTGGACTGACAAACGCCCCTGCCTATTTTATGAGTATGATGAACAAAGTGTTCATGGAGTATTTGGACAAGTTTGTAGTAGTGTTTATCAATGATATTATGGTATACTCGAAGAATGAGGAGGAGCACAAGGAGCATTTATGATTAGTTCTCGAAACTCGAGAGAACACTGGTTATCGCCAAATTCAGCAAGTGCGAATTTTGGTTGAAGGAGGTTGGATTTCTTGGGCATGTTATATCAGGAGAAGGTATATCAGTGGACCCCGGCAAGGTTCAGTCAGTCACTGAATGGTTGGCACCCACTTCAGTTGGCGAGATCCGCAGTTTCCTTGGACTCGCGGGATATTATCGGAGATTCATTGAGAATTTTTCCAAACTGGCAAAACCAATGACTGAACTATTGAAGAAGGACAATAAGTTTATATGGACGGAAGATTGCGAGACAAGTTTCCAGGAGTTGAAGAAACATTTGACTACAGCCCCAGTACCAATGTTGCCAGATATACATAAGGAGTTTCAAGTATATTGCGACGCCTCTCGATTGGGACTGGGATGTGTGCTTATGCAGGATGGAAAAGTTGTTTTGTATGCCTCACGACAATTGAAGCCCCACGAGTTGAACTATGCCACCCATGATTTGGAGTTAGCAGCAGTGGTGCATGCATTAAAAACTTGGAGACATTACCTTATTGGGAACCGTTGTGATGTGTACACGGATCATAAGAGTTTGAAATATATCTTCACCCAAAAGGAGCTGAACCTCAGGCAGAGAAGATGGTTGGAACTTATAAAGGATTATGATATGAAGCTACACTATCATCCAGGGAAGGCCAATGTTTTAGCAGACGCTTTAAGCCGGAAGAGTTATGCTAACATACTTGAAAGTAGGGGATTGCCAAAGGAGTTAGCTGAGGATATCATGGAACCTCGATTGAAGATTGTTCCACGGGGTTTCATTGCAACAATGGAGGTCCAGTCGACCTTGTTAAGCAAAATTCGAGAAGCTCAGAAGGAGGACAAAGAGATTGCGGAAATAAAGGAGAAGATGAGCGAAGGAAAGGCCAAAGGTTTTCACGAGGATGAGCATGATACCTTATGGTTTGAGGACCGAGTTTATGTGCCCAATGACGCGGAAATCAGGAAGTTAATACTTCAGGAGGCTCATGACTCACCATACTCAATACACCCCGGAAACACCAAGATGTACTTGGATTTAAAGGAACGTTTCTGGTGGACTGGTATGAAGAAGGATATTGCTGAGTATGTAGCCGTATGTGATGTATGTCAAAGAGTGAAGGCAGAGCATCAGAAGCTACCAGGACTATTGCAACCAATGCCGATACCCGAATGGAAGTGGGATAAACTTTATCACCGGATTACCCAGGACAAAAGCAGGATATGACTCAATATGGGTAGTAGTGGATCGTCTGACCAAAGTGGCTCATTTTATTCCAGTGAAAACTACTTATACAAGCGCAAAGTTGGCCAAAATATATATGTCCAGGATCGTATGTTTGCATGGAGTTCTGAGGAGCATTGTATCAGATAGAGGGACGCAGTTTACTTCAAAGTTTTGGCATCAGTTACACCAGACTTTGGGTACAAGACTGGAGTTCAGTACAACATTCCACCCACAGACAGATGGACAGACCGAGAGAGTCAACCAGATACTAGAAGATATATTGAGAGCTTGTGCGCTAGACTATGGATCTAGTTGGGATGACAATTTGCCCTACGCTGAATTCTCATACAACAATAGCTACCAAGCCAGTTTGAAGATGGCACCGTTCGAAGCTTTGTATGGACGTAGGTGCAGAACACCATTGATGTGGACGAGGTAGGAGACCGACAGTTGTTTGGACCAGACTTGATCAAAAAGTCTGAGGAGAAGGTTAAGTTGATTTGGGATAGACTGAAGATAGCTCAGTCCAGGCAGAAAAGTTATGCAGACTCGAAACGCAAGGAGGTAACCTATGAAATCGGAGATAGAGCATGTGTACGAGTATCACCCTTGTGAGGGGTGAAATGATTCAGAGTTAAGGGAAAATTAGCCCCGAGGTTTGTAGGACCATATCGTGTTTTGGAAAGGATGGGAGAAGTTGCCTACAAGCTAGAATTACCTGAAGGATTGTCAGGAGTTCACGATGTGTTCCACGTCTCACAGCTGAAGAAGTGTCATGCTGAAATGGCCGATATACCGTTAAGAGATACCGTACCTTTGGAGGCAACTTAGCTGGACAGTGATTTGACGTATGAGGAGAAACCAGTGAAGATTCTTGAGTTTGCCAGCCGAGTCACTCACAGCAAGGTTATCAAATTTTGCAAGGTTCAGTGGAGCCACCATACCGAGGATGAAGCCACCTGGGAACGAGAGGACGATCTTCGCAAGGACCACCCGCACCTATTTTCTGACCAACCCAAATCTCGAGGGCGAGATTCATCTTAAGGGGGGTAGGTTTGTAACGTCCCAAATTATCAATTTGGAATGTTATACATAGATCATCCATGCATATCATATTTTATTGTGTTTCCGATCCGAAAATCCTTGAAATCCTAAGCAACTCAAGGACCCTCTGAGAGAGTTGGGGATTTTCCGGTTTTCATATTTGATTTCTATCAAATAGTGAAACGAGGATCTCGATTTTAATTATTTTTCTCTCAAAAAAATATTTCCTATTTAAAATATATGAGAGGAGATAATATGACTTCTCCAAAACAATTGAAATATCGGAGGAAAAAAGTTAAAATCATTTGTTAGATTTTTATTTGAGTTTATTTGGATTTTATTTGCATTAGAAAAATATGCACGTTTTAATAATTGCATTTTAGGGCCAAGAAAATGTTCGTCTCGTTCTAAATATTTTATTTAGACGATGAAAATTTGTTTTCGCATTTTTAGGTTTTTATTTTATTTTATAGGATTTTTTTGTCGGTGTAATTATTTTTTTAAAAAAAAAAACTTTCCCCGCCCGACTGGGCCTAAGGCCTAGCCGAGCAGGCCGGCCCAGCCGCCGCCGCCTCCCACGCGCGCGCGTGCCCCTTCGCCGCTCGGAGCGGAGTCCGAGCCGGACTCCGTCTTCGCCGCCGCCTTGGCCCCTACTCCAAGCCACCGCCCCCACCCTTTATATACGCCGCCACCCCCTCCCCCCCAAATCGCCACCACCACCAGCCCCGCCGCCCGAGCCGAGCGCCACCGCTGCGATCGTCGCCGCCGCCGCCTCGCGCCTCGCCGCCCGCTGCAGCGCCGCCCGCCGCCAAGCCCCCGCCGCCCGAGCCTCGCCCGCCCCTGCCTCGCCGGAGCCACCTCGTCGAGGTACCGCGCCGAACCGTCACCGCCGTTTTTTTTAAACTGTTCGGTTTTTTTAGAAACCCTAGATCGGTTTCTATTTTGCTTCGGTTCGCCGATTTTTCTCGGTTCGTTTATTTAGCAGACGTTCGTCCGTATGTTCGTTTAAACGAACGGTTTTCTTCCGTTAGTTACAGATAACGAACGCTCGTTCGTTAGTCTGTTCGTCAGTTTTCTTTTATCGGATTTTTCTGCGATTATTTTCAGTCGCGATTTCTGATCCGATCTTAGATTCTGTTTTTCTTCGCACTCGTTAGTCGGAATCAGGTGATTCAAACGCCTAGAGTTTCATCTCGAGACTCTCTTTCTATTTAATCAACTTAAACAAAGTTTTGGTACTATAAAATTTGACCTTAGCCCAGATTAGTAAACGGATCTTGTTTCTTTCGCCGTTTGAGTTTTGTTGCTCCGTTTGATTTGATTCTTTTTGCAAACCGGAGTTCTTAAATTGAACTTTCTAGTCAATCTCTTTTATTTGGAGTTTTGCTTGCGCATCTTAGCTAGCTTCTTATGTGTGTTATTGTTTGTTTGCGATAGAATTCCCGGAGTGCGAAGCGTGTTACTACGAGTCTCTAGGATTCACGGATCGTCAGCAAGGCAAGTAACACATTGATCATACTCTTTCCATACCCAGTTTTCATTGCATTAGTTCAATCATCAAACATTGCATGATTAGGATGCCTTTAACTTGTGGGTTGGGAAGTAGTTGCTGAGGTAGAACCTATTGCCCTTTTTATTATCAACCCTTGGGAGTTACTTCTACGCGCTGCTTATATTGCCATGCTATGCTCGTAGACGTGGATTGGGTTGAGTGATTTCCATGATAGATGTGAGATTATTAATTAATGGTTTACTTAAGGTGGCAGCTTAAATACACATCTGGGTCGACTGAGGCACCTGGGGAACCCAGTGATTGCATGTTTTTTTGGAAATCCCGGGGTTACCGTGTGATCTTCCTATGGACCGCCACCCAGGCTCAAAGGGAACTGAGATTATTCATGCTAGAAACTTCCGTGTGCAGCCACAAGCTATTATGGGCTCTAGCATAGCTGAGTAAGTTATGTGAAGCTCTTGAAGAGGTAGATCAACAGGTAGTGGGTTTTGTAGGTTTGGTATGGTCTACCCGGAGTAGAGAGTTAATGTTTCTGAATGACTGTGTCTCGGTCATCCATTTCTCAAACACCATGTAGTGTGAGAAATCCAACGGAGGCGATCGAGTCTTGTGGGGAAAAGTGCGCAAACCTCTGTAGAGTGTACAAACTAATCATGGTTAGCCGTGTCCCCGGTTATGGACAATTTGAGTATCTAGTACTTGAGTATTCACATGTATCTCAACACTCTTAATTACCATTGTTGGGTTATTAATGATTTTAATTGGGATTGAGGAGGGGTTACCTTCTCAATGCTTTATCAACCACCATGATAGTTAAATTAAAATTCATTCCTTTGTTGTAGGGAAAAAATTGCTTTCAGCAAAACTATACCCTTAGAGCTTTCCACTAGCCATATATGCATGTAGTGATAGTATTATTCTGTTTCTATTCTACTGTGTTATATTGCCAGCATATTACATGTGCTGACCCGTTTCCGGGCTGCAACATATTATGTTGCAGACTTTTCAGACGAGGAGTAAGGTTCATTAGGTCGTTGCCATGCAGCTCAGCTATGTCATTGGAGTTGATGGACTCACTTTATCTTCCAAGCCTTCCGTTGTTATCGCATTAGATGGCCTTAAGCCATATTGTTGTAATAAGTTCTCTTTTGAGACATTCAATGTAATAAGTGTGTGATTGCTACTCTGTTATAAATCTTTCGAGTACTGTGCGTGTCAGCATTACTGATCCAGGGATGACACTGGGGCACAGAGACTTGACCGTTTGAGGTCTGGTCGTTACAATTGCTTTGCATGATCGTAAGATAGCTAGCATGATGTTTTCATGGCTTGTCCGTTTTTGATGTCATTGCTACGCTAGATCATTGCACATCCCGGTACACCACCAGAAGCATTCATATAGAGTCATATCTTTGTTCTAGTATCGAGTTGTAATATTGAGTTGTAAGTAAATAAAAGTGTGACGATCATCATTATAGAGCATTGCCCCATGAAAAAAAAGAAAAAAAAAGAAGAAAAAAGGAAAGGCCAAAGAAGACTAAATAGAAAAAGGGGGCCAAAGAAGCCCACCCAAAAAGATAAAAAAAAGAAAAAGAAAGAAAAAGAAAAGGGGCAATGTTACTATCCTTTTTCCACACTTGTGCTTCAAAGTAGCACCTTGTTCTTCATATAGAGAGTCTCTTATGTTGTCACTTTCATATACTAGTGGGAATTTTTCATTATAGAACTTGGCTTGTATATTCCAATGATGGGCTTCCTCAAATTCCCTAGGTCTTCGTGAGCAAGCAAGTTGGACGCACACCCACTTAGTTTCAGTTTGAGCTTTCATACACTTATAGCTCTAGTGCATCCGTTGCATGGCAATCTCTACTCCTCGCATTGACATCAATTGATGGGCATCTCCATAGCCCGTTGATTAGCCGCGTCGATGTGAGACTTTCTCCCTTTTTGTCTTCTCCACATAACCTCCATCATCATATTCTATTCCACCCATAGTGCTATATCCATGGCTCACGCTCATGTATTGCGTGAAAGTTGAAAAAGTTTGAGAATACTAAAGTATGAAAGAACTGCTTGGCTGACACCGGGATAGGCATGAGGGGTACCTTGTGTTAAGAAAAGGGAGCATACAAGACTATATGATTTTGTAGGGATAACGTTCTAGAAGCATTGATATTTTGAAAGACATGATTGTTTGTTGGGATGCCCTAATTATTATTGTTTTTATGTCAAATGATATACTATTGCTTTGAATCACTCGTATCTTAATATTCATGCCATGATTAGACACATGATCAAGATTATGCTAGGTAGCATTCCACATCAAAAATTATCTTTTTATCATTTACCTACTCGAGGACGAGCAGGAATTAAGCTTGGGAATGCTGATATGTCTCTGTCGTATCTATAATTTTCAATTGTTCCATGCCAATATTATTCAACTTTCATATACTTTTGGCAACTTTTTATATTATTTTTGGGACTAACATATTGATCTAGTGCCCAGTGCCAGTTCCTGTCTGTTGCATGTTTTATGTTTCGCAGAAACCCCATATCAAACGGAGTCCAAACAGGATAAAAACGGACGGAGAATTATTTTGGAATATTTGTGATTTTTGGAAAGTCAAATCAATGCGAGACGATGCCCGAGGTGGCCAAGAGATAGGGGGCCACGCCCACTCCAGGTGGGCGCGCCCCCACCCTCCTGGGCCACTCGTAAGGCGGTTGATGCCCTTCTTTGGCCACAAGAAAGCCAATTTTTGGAAAATGATCTGGGCAAAGGTTTCAATCCAATCGGAGTTACGGATCTCCGGATATAAAAGAAACGGTGCCAGGGTAGAATTCCAGAACGCAGAAACAGAGAGATAGATCCAATCTCGGAGGGGCTATCGCCCCTCCCATGCCATGGGAGCCAAGGACCAGAGGGGAAACCCTTCTCCCATCTAGGGAGAAGGTCAAGGAGGAAGAAGAAGAAGGGGGGCTCTCTCCCCCTTGCTTCCAGTGGCGCCGGAACGCTGCCGGAGGCCATCATCATCACCGCGATCTTCACCAACACCTCCGCCATCTTCACCAACATCTCCATCACCTTCCCCCATCTATATTCAGCGGTCCACTCTCCCGCAACCTGCTGTACCCTTTACTTGAACATGGTGCTTTATGCTTCATATTATTATCCAATGATGTGTTGCCATCCTATGATGTCTGAGTAGATTTTTGTTGTCCTATTGGTGGTTGATCAATTGCTATGATTGATTTAATTTGCTTGTGGTTATGTTGATGTCCTTTGGTGCCCATCATATGAGCGCGTGCGTGGATCACACCATAGGGTTAGTTGTATGTTGATAGGACTATGTATTGGAGGGCTAGAGTGACAGAAGCTTCAACCTAGCATAGAAATTGATGCATACGGGATTGAAGGGGGACCAATATATCTTAATGCTATGGTTGGGTTTTACCTTAATGAACATTAGTAGTTGTGGATGCTTGCTAATAGTTCCAATCATAAGTGCATAGAATTCCAAGTCAGGGATGACATGCTAGCAGTGGCCTCTCCCACATAAAACTTGCTATCAGTCTAGTAAAGTAGTCAATTGCTTAGGGACAATTCCACAACTCCTACCACCACTTTTACACACTCGCTACATTTACTTTATTGCATCTTTATTTAAACAGCCCCTACTTTTTATTTACGCGTTCTTTACTTTTTTGCAAAACTATCCTACAACATCTACAAAGTACTTCTAGTTTCATACTTGTTCTAGGTAAAGCGAACGTCAAGCGTGCGTAGAGTCGTATCAGTGGCCGATAGGACTTGAGAGAGTATTTGTTCTACCTTTAGCTCCTCGTTGGGTTCGACACTCTTACTTATCGAAAGAGGCTACAACTATCCCTTATACTTGCGGGTCATCACTGACGTAGTTCAAGCCACACCAAAAGGAATTTTTGGCGCCGTTGCCGGGGAGACGTATCAACATCTACCAGGTTCCTAATCACAAATCTCATCTCCTTGCAATTTACATTATTTTCCATTTTCCTCTCATTTTCCTCCCCCCACTTGACAAAAGTTTGCCATTTTATTCGTCCTCTTTTTCGTTCATTGTTTTCTCGTCAGATCTCCTGTTTGGTTGAACTAGTCACCATGAGTGACTTTGGCATGGTAGAAACAGATGATGGCCTAACTCCTAAATTGGACAATCTAGCAATCTGGATGCTAAAACTTTTGTTTTGGGGCAAGGGAATATTATGGGAAAAGAATATATCCAAGAATTTTTCAATTGTGTCGGAAATTTAACTCTTGATGATATTCCTATACTTAAAAGAAAAAATCCTATGCAGAAGCTATTCCAGCACTAGTTTTGAAACTTGAGAATAAATTCATCCGTACTCATCCTACCTTCAAAGATTATTTTATGAGTTACCTATTATAAAGAATCCCAAAGCTAAAATGTTGGCTACCCTCGTTCTTATGAATGAATTTCACTACATAATACGGAAAGCTAGGGAGATCTTTGATTTTTATGGTATAAACCGAGAAAAACCGATAATATATGAGATCCTTTATAATAGTGATTATATGTTAAGACACTTGCTTGGAAATAATCAAACTTCTTATGATAATCTTGAAAAGGAAGTCCCTGTTTTAGACATAATCCAACAAGTTTTCAATGATGTTAATCAACACTATTCTTGGATTGTTGCCGGAAATCAAAGGGCATACAATGATAAGCTACTTGATAGTGCTAAAGTCTCTATGGATGAGGTGTTCTATGTTGTCTTTACAAAACCACCTAAAAAACACTTCCAAGGGAAGTAGAAACAAAGATGACAACACTTAGATCCTTCGCATTATGCCTAGCTAGGGGCATAAAACGATAACGCTTGTTAGGAGGCAACCCAATGAATAAAATTTATTTTTGTCTCCTGTTCTTGAGTGTTTGCACAATTATGTCTCTTTTATGATTGTGTTTTTGTGTTTTAATTAGTGTTTGTGCCAAGCAAATCCTTTGGGATCATGTTGGGTGACAGTTGATTTGATCTTGTTGAAAAAAAATTGCACTCAGAAAAATATTTTCCATAAATCACAGAAATGTGCTTTTGCTCTAATTTTTTACACAAGATTTATATACAAATTGCCCATGTTGCCCTAAGTTTTTATAATTTTTGGAGTTATAGAAGTATACGAAGTTCCCTGATTACTACAGACTATTCTGTTTTTGACAGATTTTCTGTTTTCTTTGCGTTGTGTGCTTATTTCGATGAATCTATGGTTTGTATTGGAGGGTATAAGCTATAGCAAAGTTGGAATACAGTAGATATAATGCAAAAATAAAATATGAATGGGTTTTCAACAATACTTATAGTTGTGATTTGCTTTGTTATACTAATGGATCTCACAAAGGTTTTGTTGAGTTTTGTGTGATTGAAGTTTTCCAGTTTTGGGTGGGATCACGATGGATGAAGGAATAAGGAGTAAGAATAGCCTAAGCTTGGGGATGCCCCATTGCATCCCAAGCTATTATCTAAAAGAGAACCAAGCAACTAAGCTTGGGGATGCCCCGAGTGGCATCCCTTCTTTCTTCTAACGACCATCGGTATTTTACTTGGAGCTATATTTGTATTCGTCACATATCATGAGTTTTGCTTAGAGCGTCTTGTATGATATGAGTCTTTGCTTGTTTTGCCTTTTGTTTTAATTCATCTATCCTTGCTGGACACACCTATTTGAGGGAGCCAAAATTATGCCATGACTTGTTAAAATTGCTCTCTATGCTTCACTTAAATCTTTATAAGCTATGGAATTGCTCTAGTGCTTCACTTATATCTTTTTCAACACGGTGTGCTTTATTATTTTTGAAGAAATTCTTTCATGCTTCATTTAGATTTATTTGAGATTTAGTAAAAAAATTAAGAAATTCTCTCTTGCTTCACTTAAATTATTTTGAGAGAAGAAAATTTTTATGCTCATGTTCTTCACTTAGATTTGTTTGAGCAATCAAAAGCAACATATGAAATTAGTCCCAAAGTGATAGATATTCAAGAGGGATATAATAAAAACTTTCATGAAGATTGTTGGAAAAAATAAACTTGATTCCTTGTAATAGTTTTGCGATATGTTGATATAATATGTGAGTCATGTTGATGAGTAATTATGCTTTAGTGAGAATATTGGTGTTAAGGTTTGTGATTCCCTATGCAAGCACGAAAGTCAATAGTTATGCAATGAAAGTATATCCTACTTGTGGTGCATTATTCGGTGTTAGTTATGCTTAATGCTCGCCTATGAGATTTTTCGTTTCTTTGTTGGATGCTTCTCAATCTTTTGCTAGCCTTCATTTGCACTAAGTATGATCACTACTTGTGCATCCAAAATCCTTAAACCAGTTTGCCACATGAGTCCACTATACATACCTATATGCGGTATTCTTTTGCCGTTCTAAGCAAATTTGTATGTTCCATATCTATTCAAAATAAATTTCTCTTTTGTGTGCTCGCACCGCTCATGAAACGGTAGGGGGTGGCTGATATTGTTCCATGCTAGATGTGTTATTCTCAAGATGAGTGTTTATTCACTTGTCATTGCACGAGAGTACGGCAAAGGTTTTAATGATGCCCAGTCTCGAAATGAAAAATGAATTTACTTTATGTTGTCAAATAATAAATTCCTTGGAAAGTGTTGGTATGGACGACACCCGTGGATTTGGTTAGCCATGGAATGTGAAAGTATGGTGGAAAAAGGAATAAACTTTAATTTCTGTTTTGGAACCGCCTATGATATATCTAGCATGGAAGTATTGGGAACTACTCGATCATTTTTGTTGACAGGAAAAGCATGCCACCCAAAATGTTATATCTCTACCTTTTTCGCTTTGAGCTCTGGCACCTCTACAAATCCCTACTTACCTCTTGTGAAGGGCCTTTCTTTTACTTTATGCAAAAAATTTTATTTGAGTCTCCATCTTCACTTATAAAGCACCAACTAAGGGGCATTATGATTATACTTGAGCATTGGGTGTAGTTAATATGCAGGTGTGTTTCATGAATGGTTCAATGATTGAGCATAATGGGCTAGGGATAACTTGCTTTAGTGTTGATATTTTGAAAGACATGGTTTCTTGTTGATATGCTTGAGTATTGAAATCTTCATGTCAAAACTAGACTATTGCTTTGAATCGTATAAAAGTCCAAATGTCCATGCTACAAAGAAAACAATATGTGATGAACATGTTAGGCAGCATTCCACATCAAAAATTCTGTTTTTATCATTTACCTACTCGAGGACGAGCAGGATTTAAGCTTGGGGATGTTGATACATCTCCAACGTATCTATAATTTTTTATTGTACCATGTTGTTATATTATCATTCTTGGATGTTTTAAAATCATTTTATAGCAACTTTATATCATTTTTTGGGACTAACCTATTGACATAGTGCCCAGGGCTAGTTGCTGTTTTTTGCTTGTTTTTGACTTCACAAGAAATCAATACCAAATGGAGTCCAAACACAGAGAAACTTTTCGGTGATTTTTTCTGGACCAGAAGACACCAGATGGGTCAAAGAAGTAGCAAACGGGTGCCCCGAGGGGGGCACAACCCACCTGGGGGCCCAAGCGCGCCCTGGTGGGTTATGCCACCTCGGAGGCATCATGTGCCCTGCTCTGTAAATATCCCAATATTCCAGAAACCCTAGAGGAGTCGACAAAAATCAATTCCAGCTCCCGCAAGTTCCAGAAACCACAGATCCAATCTAGACACCATCACAGAGGGGTTCATCATCCTCATTGGTGCCTCTCCCGTGATGCGTGAGTAGTTCATTGTAGACCTATGGGTCCGTAGTTAGTAAGATGGCTTCCTCTCTCTCTTTTGATTCTCAATACAATGGTCTCTTGGAGATCTATTTGATGTAATTCTTTTTGCGGTGTGCTTGTTGGGATCCGATGAACTTTGAGTTTATGATCAGATCTATGTTTTTATCCATGAAAGTTATTTGAGTCTTTTGATATCTTATATGCATGATTACTTATTGCCTCTTATTTGTTCTTCGAATCTTTGGTTTATTTAGGCCAACTAGATCGATTTTTCTTGCCATGGGAAGAGGTGCTTTGTGATGGGTTTGATCTTACGGTGCTTGATCCCAGTGACAGAAGGGAAACTGACACGTATGTATCATTGGTATTAAGGATAACAAGATGTGGTATATTTCTACATAAATAGATCTTGTCTACATCATGTCATCGTTATTATTGCATTACTCCATTTTTCCATGAACTTAATACACTAGATGTTGGGGATCGTTGCAGAAAATAAAAAATTTCTATGCATCACCAAGATCAATCTATGGAGTCATCTAGCAACGAGAGAGAGGAGTGCATCTGCATACCCTTGTAGATCGCGAGCGGAAGCGTTCAAGAGAACGGGGTTGATAGAGTCGTACTCGTCGTGATCCAAATCACCGATGATCCTAGCGCCAAACGTTACTTGCCCGTATTCAATTCCCTTTGTCAATCGGTACGTTACTTGCTCGAGATTCGATCGTCGGTATCCCAATACCTCGTTCAGTCTCGTTGCCGGCAAGTCACTTTACTCGTACCATAATGCATGATCCCGTGACCCACCACTTGGTCACATTGAGCTCATTATGATGATGCATTACTGAGTGGGCCCAGAGATACCTCTCCATCATACGGAGTGACAAATCCCAGTCTCGATCTGTGCCAACCCAACAGACACTTTCGGATATACCTATAGTATACCTTTATAGCCACCCAGTTACATTGTGACGTTTGGTACACCCGAAGCACTCCTACGATACCTGGGAGTTACACGATCTCATGGTCTAAGGAAATGATACTTGACATTAGAAAAGCTCTAGCAAATGAACTACACGATCTTGCGCTATACTTAGGATTGGGTCTTGTCCATCACATCATTCTCCCAATGGTGTGATCCCGTTATCACTGATATCTAATGTCCATGGTCAGGAAACCGTAACCATCCATTGGCAACGAGCTAGTCAACTAGAGGCTCACTAGGGACATGTTGTGGTCTATGTATTCACACATGTATTACGATTTCCGAATAACACAATTATAGCATGAACAATAGACAATTATAATGAACAAGGAAATATAATAATAACCATTTTATTATTGCCTCTAGGGCATATTTCCAACAGTCTCCCACTTACACTAGAGTCAATAATCTAGTTACATTGTGATGAATCGAACACCCATAGAGTTCTGGTGTTGATCATGTTTTGCTCGCGGAAGAGGTTTAGTCAGCGGATCTGCGACATTCAGATCCGTATGCACTTTGCAAATATCTATGTCACCATCTTGAACATTTTCACGAATGGAGTTGAAGCGACATTTGATGTGCCTGGTCTTCTTGTGAAACCTGGGCTCCTTGGCAAGGGCAATGGCTCCAGTGTTGTCGCAGAAGAGAGTCATTGGCCCCGACGCATTGGGAATAACTCCTAGGTCGATAATGAACTCCTTCATCCAGATTGCTTCATGTGCTGCCTCCAAGGCTGCCATGTATTCCGCTTCACATGTAGATCCCACCATGACACTTTGCTTGCAACTGCACCAGCTTACTGCCCCACCGCTCAAAATATACACGTATCCAGTTTGTGACTTAGAGTCATCCAGATCTGTGTCAAAGCTAGTGTCGACATAACCCTTTACGACGAGCTCTTCGTCACCTCCATAAACGATACACATATCCTTAGTCCTTTTCAGGTACTTCAGGATATTCTTGACCGCTGTCCAGTGTTCCATGTTGGGATTACTTTGGTATCTTCCTACCAAACATACAGCAAGGTTTACATCAGGTCTGGTACATAGCATGGCATACATAATACACCCTATGGCCGATGCATAGGGGATGACACTCATCTTTTCTCTATCTTCTGCCGTGGTCGGGCATTGAGCCGAGCTCAATTTCACACCTTGCAACACAGGCAAGAACCCCTTCTTGGACTGATCCATATTGAACTTCTTCAATATCTTATCAAGGTATGTGCTTTGTGAAATACCTATGAGGCGTATCGATCTATCTTTATAGATCTTGATCCCTAATATGTAAGCAGCTTCTCCTAGGTCCTTCATTGAAAAACACTTATTCAAGTAGGCCTTAATGTTGTTCAAAAGTTCTACATCATTTCCCATCAAAAGTATGTCATCTACATATAATATGAGAAATGCTACAGAGCTCCCACTCACTTTCTTGTAAACGCAGGCTTCTCCATAAGTCTGCATAAACCCAAAGCTTTTATCATTTCATCAAAGCAAATATTCCAACTCCGAGATGCTTGCACCAGCCCATGGATGGAGCGCTGGACCTTGCATACCTTGTTAGCATTCTTAGGATCGATAAAACCTTCCGGCTGCATCATATACAATTCTTCCTTAAGGAAGCCGTTAAGGAATGCCATTTTGACGTCCATTTGCCGTATCTCATAATCGTAGAATGCGGCAATTGCTAACATGATTCGGACGGACTTCAGCATCGCTACGGGTGAGAAGGTCTCATCGTAGTCAACCCCTTGAACTTGTCGATAACCCTTAGCGACAAGTCGAGCTATATAGATGGTAACATTACCATCCGCGTCTGTCTTCTTCTTAAAGATCCATTTATTTTCTATCGCTCGCCAATCATCGGGAAAGTCTGTCAAAGTCCATACTTTGTTTTCATACATGGATCCTATCTCGGATTGCATGGCTTCAAGCCATTGTTGGAATCTGGGCCTGCCATCGCTTCTTCATAGTTCGAAGGTTCACCGTTGTCTAACAACATGATTTCTAGGACAGGGTTGCCATACCATTCTGGTGTTGAGCGTGTCTTGGTGGACCTCTGAAGTTCGAGAGCAACTTGATCCGAAGTACCTTGATCATCATCATTAACTTCCTCTCCAGTCGGTGCAGGCACCACAGGAACATCTTCCTGAGTTGCGCTACTTTCTGGTTCAAGAGGCAGTACTTCATCAAGTTCTACTTTCCTCCCACTTATTTCTTTCGAGAGAAACTCTTTCTCCAGAAAGGACCCATTCTTGGCAACAAAGATCTTGCCTTCGAAAGGTAGAAGGTATACCCTATGGTTTCCTTAGGCTATCCTATGAAGACACATTTTTCCGACTTGGGTTCAAGCTTTTCAGGTTGAAGTTTCTTGACATAAGCATCGCATCCCCAAACTTTAAGAAATGACACCTTAGGTTTCTTCCCAAACCATAATTCGTACGGTGTCGTCTCAACAGATTTAGACGGTGCCCTATTTAAAGTGAATGTAGTTGTCTCTAGAGCATATCCCCAAAATGATAGCGGTAAATCGGTGAGTGACATCATAGATCGCACCATATCCAATAGAGTGCGATTACGACGTTCGGACACACCGTTACGCTGAGGTGTTCCAGGCGGCGTGAGTTGTGAAACGATTCCACATTTCCTTAAGTGCGTACCAAATTTGTGACTTAAATATCCTCCCCCACGATCTGATTGTAAGAACTTTATTTTTCGGTCACGTTGATTCTCTACCTCATTCCGAAATTCCTTCAACTTTTCAAAGGTCTCAGACTTGTGTTTCATCAAGTAGACATACCCATATCTACTTAAGTCATCAGTGAGAGTGAGAACATAACGATAGCCTCCGCGAGCCTCAATGCTCATTGGACCGCATACATCAGTATGTATGATTTCCAATAAGTTGGTTGCTCGCTCCATTGTTCCGGAGAACAGAGTCTTGGTCATTTTGCCCATGAGGCATGGTTCGCATGTGTCAAATGATTCGTAATCAAGAGACTCCAAAAGTCCATCAGCATGGAGCTTATTCATGCGTTTGACACCAATGTGACCAAGGCGGCAATGCCACAAGTATGTGGGACTATCATTATCAACCTTACATCTTTTGGTATTCACACTATGAATATGTGTAACATCACGTTTGAGATTCATTAATAATAAACCATTGACCAGCGGGGCATGACCATAAAACATATCTCTCATATAAATAGAACAACCATTATTCTCGGATTTAAATGAGTAGCCATCTCATATTAAATGAGATCCATATACAATGTTCATGCTCAAATCTGGCACTAAGTAACAATTATTGAGGTTTAAAACTAATCCCATAGGTAAATGTAGAGGTAGCGTGCCAACGGCGATCACATCGACCTTGGAACCATTCCCGACGTGCATCGTCACCTCGTCCTTCGCCAGTCTTCGCTTATTCCGAAGCTCCTATTTTGAGTTACAAATATGAGCAACCACACCGGTATCAAATACCCAGGAGCTACTACGAGTACTGGTAAGGTACACATCAATTACATGTATATCACATATACCTTTGGTGTTGCCGGCCTTCTTGTCCGCTAAGTACTTGGGCGTTCCGCTTCGATGTCCGCTTCCTTGCAATAAAAGCACTCGTCTCGGTTTGGGTCCATGCTTTGGCTTCTTCACGGCAATCGGCTTACCGGGCGCGGCAACTCCCTTGCCGTCCTTCTTGAAGTTCTTCTTACCCTTGCCTTTCTTGAAACTAGTGGTTTTATTGACCATCAACACTTGATATTCCTTTTTGATCTCCACCTCCGCTGATTTCAGCATTGAAAATACCTCGGGAATGGTTTTCACCATCCCCTGCATATTGTAGTTCATCACAAAGCTTTTGTAACTAGGTGGGAGTGACTGGAGGATTCTTGTCAATGACCGCGTCATCCGGGAGATTAACTCCTAGCTGAGACAAGCGGTTGTGCAACCCAGACATTTTGAGTATGTGCTTGCTAACAGAACCATTCTCCTCCATCTTACAACTGTATAACTTGCGGAGACTTCATATCTCTCGATCCGGGCATGAGCTTGGAAAACCATTTTCAGCTCTTGGAACATCTCATATGCTTTGTGCTGCTCAAAACGCTTTTGGAGCCCCGGTTCTAAGCTGTAAAGCATGCCGCACTGAATCAGGGAGTAATCATCACTACGTGACTGCCAGGCGTTCATAACGTCTTGAGTTGCTGGGAAAACGGGTGCTTCACCTAGCGGTGCATCTAGGACATATGCTTTCTTGGCAGCTATGAGGATGATCCTCAAGTTCCGGACCCAGTCCGTATAGTTGCTGCCATCGTATTTCAGCTTGGTTTTCTCTAGGAACGCGTTAAAGTTGAGGGCAACATTAGCGTGGGCCATATGATCTACAAGACATATTGCAAAGATTTTAGACTAAGTTCATGATAATTAAGTTCATCTAATCAAATTTTATAATGAATTCCCTCTCAGATAGACATCCCTCTAGTCATCTAAGTGATACATGATCCGAGTCAACTAGGCCGTGTCCGATCATCACGTGAGACGAACTAGTCATCATCGGTGAACATCTTCATGTTGATCGTATCTTCTATACGACTCATGTTCGACCTTTCGGTCTCTTGTGTTCCGAGGCCATGTATGTACATGCTAGGCCGTCAAGTCAACCTAAGTGTTTTGCATGTGTAAATCTGGCTTACACCCGTTGTATGTGAATGTTAGAATCTATCACACCCGATCATCACGTGGTGCTTCGAGACAACGAACTTTCGCAACGGCGCATAGTTAGGGGGAACACTTTCTTGAAATTATTATGAGGGATCATCTTATTTATGCTACTGTCGTTCTAATCACATAAGATGTAAAACATGATAAACATCACATGCAATCAAATAGTGACATGATATGGCCAATATCATTTTTCTCCTTTTGATCTCCATCTTCGAGGCGCCATGATCATCATCGTCACCGGCATGACACCATGATCTCCATCATCATGATTTTCATCATCGTGTCTTCATGAAGTTGTCACGCCAACGATTACTTCTACTACTATGGCTAACGGTTTAGCAATAAGTAAAGTAATTATGTGGCGTTATTCAATGACACGTAGGTCATACAAAAAATAAAGACAACTCCTATGGCTCCTGCCGGTTGTCATAGTCATCGACATGCAAGTCGTGATTCCTATTACTAGAACATGATCAATCTCATACATCACATATATTTCATTCATCACATCCTTTTGGCCATATCACATCACAAGGCATATGCTACAAAAACAAGTTAGACGTCCTCT
Source organism: Aegilops speltoides (assembly GCA_021437245.1). Taxonomy (NCBI): domain Eukaryota; kingdom Viridiplantae; phylum Streptophyta; class Magnoliopsida; order Poales; family Poaceae; genus Aegilops; species Aegilops speltoides. The sequence goes on from CM038141.1 coordinate 292,210,263, forward strand.
AATTGTTGTTGCATGTTTTTACGTGGCTGCAATAGGGTTCTAGCAAGAACGTTTCTTACCTACGCCAAAACCACAACGTGATATGCCAATTTCTATTTACCCTTCATAAGGACCCTTTTCATCGAATCTGATCCGACTAAATTGGGAGATACAGACACCCGCTAGCCACCTTATGCAACTAGTGCATGTCAGTCGGTGGAACCTGTCTCACGTAAGCGTACGGGTAAGGTCGGTCCGGGCCGCTTCATCCCACGATGTCGCCGAAACAAGATAAGACTAGTAGTGGCAAGTAAATTGACAAAATTGACGCCCACAACAATCTTGTGTTCTACTCGTGCATAGAAACTACGCATAGACCTAGCTCATGATGCCACTGTTGGGGATCGTTGCAAAAAATTAAAAATTTCTACGCATCAACAAGATCAATCTATGGAGTCATCTAGCAACGAGAGAGAGGAGTGCATCTACATACCCTTGTAGATCGCGAGCGGAAGCGTTCAAGAGAACGGGGTTGATGGAGTCGTACTCGTCGTGATCCAAATCACCGATGATCCTAGCGCCGAATGGACGGCACCTCCGCGTTCAACACATGTACAGAGAGGTGACGTCTCCTCCTTCTTGATCCAGCAAGGGGAAGGAGAGGTTGAGGAAGAGAGCTCCAACAGCAGCACGACGGCATGGTGGTGATGGAGTGGCAGTACTCCGACAGGGCTTCGCCAAGCTCTTAATCGGAGGAGGAGAGGTGTTGGGGAGGGGAGAGGCTGCGCCTTGTATGTGGTGTGCAGCCCTCCCCTCGCCCCTCTATTTATAGGGGAAGGGGGAAGGGGGCCGGCCCCCTCTATATGAGATCTAGAGGGGGGGCGGCCAAGGGGAGGGGGCTTGCCCCCCAAGCAAGGGGGGCACCCCCACTAGGGTTTCCCCCCAACCCTAGGCGCATGGGCCCAAGGGGGATGTGCCCAGCCCTCCAAGGGCTGGTTCCCTTTCTTCCACGGCCCATGAGGCCCTCCGAGAGAGGTGGCCCCTCCCGATGGACCCCCGGAACCCCTCCGGTGGCCCCGGTACAATACCTTTATGCCCCCGAACTTTTCCGGTGACCGTATGACAACTTCCCATATATAAATCTTTACCTCCGGACCATTCCGGAACTCCTCGTGATGTCTGGGATCTCATCCGAGACTCCGAAAAACATTCAGTAATCACATACAAGTCTTCCTAATAACCCTAGCATCATCGAACCTTAAGTGTGTAGACCCTACGGGTTCGGGAATCACACAGACATGACTGAGACAGCTCTCCGGCCAATAACCAACAGCGGGATCTGGATACCCATGTTGGCTCCCACATGTTCCACGATGATCTCATCGAATGAACCATGATGTCGAGGATTCAAGTAATCCTGTATTCAATTCCCTTTGTCAATCGGTACGTTACTTGCCCGAGATTCGATCATCGGTATCCCAATACCTCGTTCAATCTCATTACCGGCAAGTCACTTTACTCGTACCGTAATGCATGATCCCGTGACCAACCACTTGGTCACATTGAGCTCATTATGATGATGCATTACTGAGTGGGCCCAGAGATACCTCTCCATCATACGGAGTGACAAATCCCAGTCTCGATCTGTGCCAACCCAACAGACACTTTCAGAGATACCTGTAGTATACCTTTATAGCCACCCTGTTATGTTGTGACGTTTGGTACACCCAAAGCACTCCTACGATATCCGGGAGTTACATGATCTCGTGGTCTCAGGAAATGATACTTGACATTAGAAAAGCTCGAGCAAACGAACTACACGATCTTGTGCTATGCTTAGGATTGGGTCTTGTCCATCACATCATTCTCCCAATGGTGTGATCCCGTTATCAATGACATCCAATGTCCATGGTCAGGAAACCATAACCATCCATTGATCAACGAGCTAGTCAACTAGAGGCTCACTAGGGACATGTTGTGGTCTATGTATTCACACATGTATTATGATTTTCGGATAACACAATTATAGCATGAACAATAGACAATTATCATGAACAAGGAAATATAATAATAACCATTTTATTATTGCCTCTAGGGCATATTTCCAACACTAGATGCATGCTGGATAGCGGTCGATGTGTTGAGTAATAGTAGTAGATGCAGGCAGGAGTCAGTCTACTAATCTTGGATGTGATGCCTATATAATGATCATTGCCCGGATATCGTCATGATAATTTGAAGTTCTATCAATTGCTCACAGTAATTTGTTTACCCACCGTATGCTATTTTTCTCGAGAGAAGCCACTAGTGAAATCTACGGTCCCCGGGTCTCTTCTTTATTATATTTGCCTTAGAGGTCTATTTTTATTTGCTTTTTTCAGATCTATTAATCCAAAAACACAAAAATACCTTGCTGCAATTTTTATTTATTTATTTTATCTCGCGTTCCCGCGAGATCTATTTATCTAATCTACTACAATTTTACCTATCTTTTTACCCGTGAGGGGTTGACAACCCCTCTCTTACGTCGGATTGCAAGTATTTGTTGTTTGTGTGCAGGAGATGTTTACGTGGTGTTGCGTGGTTCACCTACTGGTTTGATAACCTTGGTCTCATCATTGAGGGAAATACCTACCGTATTTGTGCTGCATCATCTCTTCCTCTTTGGGAAAATACTGACGTAGTTCAAGCCGCATCAAGCCTCACGAGGGAAATGATGCCAAGACCTCCTGAGGGAGCGGCCTTACTAGGCTGCTCCTGAGGAGCAGAGATTCCTAGGCAAGTTCCCAACCTCATGAGGTTGCGGTGACACAAGCCATGATGACCAAGGCCAGGCGGGCGCCAGCAGACGCAGAGAAGACAATTTCCTCTTTGGTGCTAAGGAGGCAAGCGCAAGCGTGGCTTTCTGAGGAACCAGACAAAGGTTTCCACTCCTGTGCAACGAGACCAAGACTGCCAGGATGGTAGGACAGATGTCATTGCCAAGCCCACCACATCGTCATGACCAGAAGCTTTGCAGGACAAAACCACCTTTTGTCAGGATAAGATGTACTACTTATCCCCTTTCAAATTTTTGACTGTGGGATCCCTTCCCGCCAACGTTTTGGGGGAAGAGGACTGAGGACACTATAAGTATAAGTTAGCCATCACCATAGAAGGGGATCCACATCTAGATCGCCCAAACCCCACGACTCACCAGAGCAGACCTCGCGAGGTTGTTCATCCCTTGTACTCATTCATCCTCAGCCCCCTGCGAGGCTAATTAATCCACCACAAGCAGGAGTAGGGTCTTACACCGCAAGGTGGCCCGAACCTGGGTAAACTGCCGTGTCCGCCTTCTTTCTTGTTCATTGAGCTAGGACACGGGGTGATGGGTCGGTTGGCTGGAGAGGTTGAGTTCTTTGCACATGCCCCAGAGTTTGAACCTTTCTTGGGTCTGGGGAGCCCTGAATCCGACAAATGGGGACTGGTCAAATACTCCCCAATGAGGAACCCCTTGTGGCCGAAGGAGAAGGACAATGCTCTACTCAAGTGTAGCCATCACCAACGCTAGACCCACATGCTTCCGAAGAATAAAGTGAAGACCCTCAACCAAGTGAACAAGATCAAGGGAAAGATCAACCTCATGATGATGGTGTTGCACCAAGTTATTTCCAAGATCAAGTTCATGATAACGAGCAAGCTCAAATCAAGAGGCTTCTCAAGATCGAGAGCAAGCTCAATACAGTGCTCAAGATGATCAAGATGATGATTCTCAAAGGCCCATTGAGGAACTTTTGGAGCGCCATGCCGCCAAGGTGGCTTCCAAGCTCGAGCGTCAACAACATGTCATGGTGAATGTGCTTGGAAGCTTGAGAAAAGAGGTAGCTACTCACAAACAATTGTCAAACTTTTGTGAGCATCACGCGTTTGTTTTGTGTGTTGAACCCCAAAAAGTACATGAGGCGCTCCATGATGAGGATTGGCTTGAAGCCATGCATCATGAATTCAACAACTTCGAGCGCAACCAACTTTGGGAATTAGTGCCAAGGCCAATGCAGGAACACAATATCATTGGGACCAAATGGATTTTCAAGAACAAGCAAGATACGAACGGTGTGGTGGTTCAAAACAAGGAAAGATTGCTGGCACAAGGCTACTCCCAAGTTGAGGGTATCGGCTATGGTGAAACCTTTGCCCCCGTTGCTTGTCTTGAATCTATTTGCATGTTGCCAGCATATGCATCTCATCATGAGTAGAAGTTGCAACAAATGGATGTGAAGAGTGCTTTTCTTAATGGTCTTTTGAATGAGTTGGTATATGTCAAACAACCCCCAGGATTTGAGGATACCAAGCTCCCCAATCATGTATACAAACTCAAGAAGGCGCTCTATGGCCTTAAACAAGCCCCACGTGTGTGGTATGAGCACCTTATCGAGTTGTTGCAAGATCGTGGGTTTGAAATTGGGAAAATTGATCCTACTCTTTTTACTAAGACGATCAAAGGGGATCTGTTCATATGCAAACTAGATGTTTATGAAATTATATTTGGTTCTCCTAACAAATCTTTCAATGATGAGTTTGCCGCACTAATGACCGAGAAGTTTGAGATGTCTATGATGGGAGAGTTGAAGTTCTTTCTTGGGTTCAAAGTCAAGCAAAGAAGAGAACAAACCTTCATCAACCAAGCCAAGTATACCCAAGACATGCTCAAGAGATTCAAGCTAGATGATGTCAAGCCCGTCAAGTTTCCCATGCCCACCAAATGCAAGCTTGACAGTGATCCCAATGGTAAAGCAGTGGATCAAAAGGTATATCGCTCCATGATTGGATCCTTGCTTTACCTTTGTGCATCTAGACTGGATATCATGTTGAGTGTGGGAATTTGTGCATGGTTTCAAGCCGCACCTAAGGAAAGCCACTGTGTGGCGGTCAAGTGAATCTTTCGATATTTCGCTCATACCCCAAACTTTGGCTTATGGTACCCCAAAGGATCAAGCTTTTATCTCATGGGCTATTCGGACTTGGATTGGGCAGGAGATTGTGTGGAGAGGAAGTCAACTTCCGGAGGGTGCCAACTCCTTGGTCGCTCTATGGTGAGTTGGTCTTCGAAGAAGCAAAATTGTGTGTCTCTCTCCTCCATCAAGGCCGAGTATGTAGCCGCCGCAAGTTGTTGTGCACAAGTGCTATCGATGAGGCAAACTTTAAAGGATTACGGTGTCACTTGTGACAAAGTGCCTGTTCTATGTGGCAATGAAAGTTCTATCAAGATTTCACACAATCTGGTGCAACATAGCAAGACAAAGCACATTGAGATTCGTCATCATTTCATTCGAGATCACATCAAGCCTGGAGATATTGAGATCATCTACATTAACACTCAAGAGCAACTAGCGGATATTTTCACCAAGCCTCTAGATGAAGCAAGATTTCACGAGTTAAGGCATCAGCTAAATATCATTGATTTGAGCAAAGTGGCTTGAATCTAGGCACACCCCACCACACTCATATTTTTATCTTGTTCTAGATGTAGGCATGGACATAGGGTGAGTGTTGTTCTCTTAATGAACTCTCCCTCCCCCATTATGCATAAATTGATCAAGTCTTTCACATTAGCCATTTTTATGGTACATGTGCTTCAAAGATGAGTTTTGGTCATGGGCACAAGGTTAAAATCTTCGTGGTGCCATACCAATTGACTCAAACATAGGTAGCTTTGGCCACCACCCTATCTTTGAGAGGCTTCTCCTCGAGTTGGCTATGTTTGTTGTATCTAGTCTTGAGGACTTTGTGTGTGCTTTGAGTCGCTTCTAGTTTGCATCTCTTTTCTCTTGCTTTTGTGCTTGGGGTGTCTCTTCTGTTTGATGTGGTTTCATGTCTCTCCTGAGCCTTTCCTAGTTCTTATCTTCGTTTTGCATAAGCCTCTCTTTCTCCATCTTTTCTCCTGCCTATTGTCACTTGCACGGTACTACTGCGGAGTCCGGGCAATACTACCTATTGTTAGCGGTACTACCTCCTGAGCGGTACTACCAGGCCTCCTGCCGTGGGTTAGTGTCGGGGCAGTACTACTGCCCTCAGAGAGGTACTACCGCTAAGTGACTGGGAGTGGGGGTTATGAGTCGGGGTAGGGGGGCACCGGTATGGTGTCTCCACTCCCCCATAACCATTCACTCTTGCCTTTTCTCCCATCTCTCTCTCTCTCTCACGCGACGAAGCAAGCACCGGAGGGTAGCAGCCGGCCTACCGAGTCTGAGCCGTCTCCCTCGATTCCGAACGATGGGATCGATCCCCACCATCTCCTCGTGCCATGGAACCCGGTATTTCTCCCGTTCTTCTCTCCTAGGATTCTATTTCTTGGATCTAGGTATTCGGCTCTGTCCATTGGTTTTATTGATTTTTGGTCAAATAGAGGCATGAGTAGGACTTGGGAGACTGCTAGAGTAGTTAGATTGAAGCTTTAACCATGAACATTTGAATTTGGCATCTCCGGTACTACCGGATCTCCCTGCGGCTGTTGTCAGCCCCATTGACATCCGCCTCGAACGGTACTATCGCTTGTGCACGGTACTTCCGCCTGGAGGTGCGGTACTACCGCTTTGAGCTGCCAACTTCAAGTTTTTACTGTTCATCCTTTACTCTTGTGTATCTCCGTAGGATCGAGAAGAGGTGTCTAGACGGGGGTGATTAGACCCTAAACAAACAAAAGTGGCAGTTTTTAGGTTCTTCAAGTTGAGGTGGAGTTTTTGCACAATTTTAAGGATGCACAATACATTTCAAGCAAGCATGGCAAGAGTATAAGCATCGGAAAGAGTAAAACATGCTAATTGCAAGAAAGTAAAGGGATGGGATTGGAGTGTGCAAACGCAATGAAGACACGGAGATTTTTTGCGTGCTTCCGCTAGGTGGTGCTATCGTACATCCACGTTGATGGAGACTTCAACCCACGAAGGGTAATGGTTGCGCGAGTCCACGGAGGGCTCCACCCACGAAGTGTCCACGAAGAATCAACCTTGTCTATCCCACCATGGCCATCGCCCACGAAGGACTTGCCTCACTTGGGTAGATCTTCATGAAGTAGGCAATCTCCTTGCCCTTACAAACTCGGTTCAACTCCACAATCTTGTCGAAGGCTCCCAAGTGACACCTAACCAATCTAGGAGACACCACTCTCCAAAAGGTAATAGATGGTGTGATGATGATGAACTCCTTGCTCTAGTGCTTCAAATGATAGTCTCCCCGACACTCAACTCTCTCTCAAAAAACTTGGCTATGGTGGAATGATGATTTGAATGGAAAGCAACTTGGGGAAGGCTAGAGATCAATATTCTTGTGGTTGGAGTGGAATGTCTTGGTCTCAACACATGAGTAGGTGGTTCTCTCTCAAAAAATGAGTAGTGGAAGTGTAGGCACGTTCTGATGGCTCTCTCTTGAATGGAGATGGGGTGGAGGGGTATATATAGCCTCCACACAAAATCCAACCGTTACACACATTTGACCCAACTCGGTCAGACCGAATAGATGAACTCGGTGAGACCGATTTAGTTCAAAATGTGAAGGTTAGTAATCTTTGTGGGACTGATAGGATCAACTCGGTGGGACCGATGTGCTAGGATAGGGAAAAACCTCATCTCAGTGAGACCGATTGCATGAACTCGGTGAGACCGATTTTAGCAATGAGCAAACAGAGAGTTGGTCAGGAAAACTCGATGGGACTGATTGCACATTTCAGTGAGATAAAAATATTACAACATTCAACAGAGAGTTTGCAATGCAAACTCGGTGGGACCGATCGCTCATTTCGGTGAGACCGAAACGTTACGAAGGGAAACAGAGAGTTTGCAATGCCATCTCGATGAGATCAACATCCATATCGGTGAGACCAAATTGTCTAGGGTTTCTAGCAGTGGCTATGTGAACTAAACTCGGTGGCGCCGGATAGATCAAATTGGTGGGGCCGAGTTTGACTTTGGGTTTTGGACATATTTGGAGTGGAAAAGTGGTTGAGGGTTTTGGAGCAATATCACTAAGCACTTTGAGCAAGTAGACCATTAAGCAACACCTCATCCTCTTTTAATAGTATTGGCTCTCCTATGGACTCAATGTGATCTTGGATCACTAAAATGAAAATGAAGAGTCTTGAGCCTTTGCCAATCTTTGTTCTTAGCATTTTTAAGGGGTTCCACATCCTCTTGTCCTTGCCATGACATTGTTGAACTGATCTGAAATATACTAGATAAAGGTATTAGTCCAACAAGAGATATGTTGACATTAATTACCAAAACCACCCAGGGAGCACTTGTGCTTTCAATCTCCTTTTCTTTGGCTTATGCATTTTGTTTACTCCTGTGTTCCTTCGTGCTTGTGTGTGTGTGTGTTCCAGGTGGTAGTAGCTCCGGGTATTAGGCTCGTCGCAAGAATCCCGTACCGGTGGCTCCAAGCGTACCATTCTACTGACATGCAGTGAGTGGATCCGTGCCAGAGAGTGGATCCATGCCAGAGAGTGGCCCCAGTGAGCAGCCGAGACAGAGGGTAAAAGTGATTTCTTCCATGGCCAAGGGGACCAAGTGTGCTCACAAGATGCCTGCCCAGGAGTTCTGTTTGGCGCATAAGCGCAATCCTTACTGAATGCCTCAAGATCCTCCACTTGTCAATCATCTGTTTTGGAACATGTTTCAGTAGTCTATATACCATGAATCCATGATGTGTTGAAGGGGAAGAAGAATATGTATGTGAAAGTCAAGTCAGTTGATCTCACTCACTTGTAGAAGGACTTGGCTTACTTTGGGGCCACTTTGCAGAGGTGCAAGGAGCTTGATATCAAGAGTACCATCTCATTCAATAAGGATTTTGATGCGAAGCTTGTGGCCCAGTTCTATGCCACACTGCACTTTGGGCATGATGAGGACAAAACTCTCTCTTGGATGACCAATGGTCGGCGTCTGTCTACTACATGGAAGAGCTTCAGCGGCAGTATGTCTTATGATGATAAGGGCGACCAAACCCAATTGGTTTTCGCCCTCACCAGGAGGCTTCTACTACTCACGCGGAGGCACTTTGGCCTTTCTCTACCATGAAGGTGTCTGAGACTGGGCACGTTTCTTATGAGCTCTGGCCCTTTCTGGATATCATGCATCATATCTTTAGGAAGACTATGTTCCCTCGCGTTGGCAACCAGGATATGGTGCACTCCTATCTGGTGGACCTACTTCTCTTCTGGAAGAAGCAGCAGGGCTCTCAGGAGGTGTTGGATGTTTCTCATGTTATGTGGTCAGAACTCTGCTCAGCGATTATGGAGCGTAGGTGCATAATCTATGGTCCTTACCTGATGCAGCTCATTGTGGATACATGGGCTTCTTCGTTTCCGGATGAGGAGCTTATCACTAGAGACTTAGTGTCTCATGATGTTATTCAGTAGAGACAGAAGGAGAAATGGGGGACGCCTGCTCCTGCTCCACCAGAGCATTACACTGTCAGGTCTGATGATGATGATGATGAGCCAGACTATGAGCCACCATCAGAGGAGCCCTCGTGGGCTAAGAAGCTCAAGCAGAAGATGAAGAAGTTATTCTGCCTCCAGGCCAAGGGACAGTACAAGGCTCACGTGGATGCAAAGAATGCCCGAAGTCGTGACAAGCCCATCATGAGGCAGGTTGGCCTCGATGTTGCTAGTGGCTCTGAGGACAGGATCACCGATGAGGAGGCTTGGGTCAGAGTTCACTGCCCATGGACTGATTCTGATGAGGGAACTAGAGGTCCACCACCTGCTGCAGAGGAGTCTGAGGAGGACGAGCTCGATTGGTGATGTCGTGGAGTACTATTACCACCTTCGTTCTTAGGTGTACTCTCTGCCCTTTTGGGTGTCTCGATGCCAAAGGGGGAGAGAGTTTAGGGATTTGTTGTGTCGTGTGTCGAGTGTGTGTCCTCCTATTTGTCGTTGCTTTCCTCACTTGAATTTTTTTATTTGCTTTGGTTTGTGTCTGTCTTATGAGTTTGAGACCATATGGTTTAATACATATGTGCTACCCTATCTCTATCTATTATGTCGAGTACTTCATGTCATTATTAGTAGTTGCATGTGAGATGTATCTTATAGTTATGCCCTTATCGGTATGCTCACATGTTATTATATTGTTACTTGCCTGCTATCATGCTTATTATGTTTTTGCAAGTATTGCTGGGTCTATAAAATATAGGGGAGGTGTGGATCCTATATGTGTGCACTTCGCATTCCAAAAGCATATCTAAAGTAGTGCACACTTCTAGGAGGAGCCTGTCTATATTTTGTAGATCTGTGGATTTGCACGCCTCATTGCCTTATCTTTAGTGCAAATCCCATGTTGTCATCAATCCACCAAAAAGGGGGAGATTGTTAGGGCATATTTCTCCCTAAGTGGTTTTGGTGATTGATGACAATGTGTTCACGGACTAATCATGTGCATTGAGTATTTCAGATTATCAAACATATGGCACAAGACGATTCCAGCCCCTCGGAGTTTCAGAGTGAAGACGGTTTTCTTTCCCGCGTTTCTTTTTCGGTGGATTTGACTCGTAGGGAAAACCATACTATCAAGAGGGGGTCCGCTTCGGAAAGGTTTGGATGGAATCATCACGTACACACTCATATTGCACCCATCGCCACTTTCCGCTTCTTTGGAGTTGTCCATCTAACTTGCTGAAGAAGGGGTGGAGAGCTGCAAGCGGTAGTACCGCGGGCAGCAGCGGTAGTACCGCTTATAGGCGGTAGTACCACTGCTATTCCCGCTCGTACTACCACACGCATGTGGTCTTGACTTTTCATGTCGGGTTTTATGGTAGTACCTCCGGGTCCCTACCGTGCTACCGTTTTTACCCTGGAGGACAAGCGGAGGTAGGAAAGGTAGTAGAGGCGGTAGTACCACCTATAGGCGGTAGTATCGCCCCTACCACCGCTGCTACTACCACCCAGTCCTCGGTGCTCCCCTGTTTCTTCTTTCTCCTTTGGCTTCCTGTTGGAAGCGGTAGTACCGCTCCTTGAGCGATAGTACCTTTTGTGTGCAGACTGAGGAGAGCATAACTGTTGGGTTTGTTCCCCACTATAAAAAGGGGGTCTTCTTCTCCAAGAAGACTTACCTCTTCCTCCCCTAATCTCCATTGTTGCTCCAAAACTCATTTTTCGCCCGATCTCTCTCCCTAGCCAATCAAACTTGTTGATTTTCTAGGGATTGGTTGAGAAGTCCCCAATCTACACTTCCACCAAGAGAAATTTGATTCTCCCCACTAATCCCTTGCAGATCTTGTTACTCTTGGGTGTTTGAGCGCCCTAGACGGTTGAGGTCAGCTAGGAGCCACATTCCATTATGGTGAAGCTTCGTGGTGTTGTTGGGAGCCTCCAATTAAATTGTGGAGATTGCCCCAACCTTGTTTGTAAAGGTTCGGTCGCCGCCTTCAAGGGCACCACTAGTGAAATCACGACATCTCACATTGTGTGAGGGTGTGAGGAGAATACAGTGGCCCTAGTGGCTTCTTGGGGAATATTGTGCCTCCACACCACTCCAACGGAGACGTACTTCCCCTCAAAAGGAAGGAACTTCGGTAACACATCCTCGTCTGCACCGGCTCCACTTGTGGTTATTTCTTACCTTTACTTGTGTTATATCTCTTGCTTGCTTGTGTTGCTTGTGTTGCTTGCAACATATAGGTTGCCCACCTAGTTGCATGTCTAGACAACCTATTTGTTGCAAACCCTAATTTGTTAACAAAAGTTAAAAAATGGTGGTTGCCTATTCACCCCCCGCCCCCCTCTAGTCAACCATATCGATCCTTTCAGTTGCCTCCGAAGATCTTAGCATATGGCACTGCTACTTTAGGTTGCATGGATCACACAATGACATCGATCTCTTACAGAGATCCCATCTATTTGCAAGACTAGCTGGTGGTACTTTTCCACCTTGCAACTTCACGTCGAATGACCATTGTTATAACCAAGACTACTATCTAGCTGATGGCATATATGCATCATTTGGTCAACATTCGTGAAGACAATTTTTGGTTTTGAGAGCAGTGAACATAAGCATTTCGCGAAGACGCAAGAATCTCATATTAAAGACATTGAGACGGCATTTGGAGTGTTGCAATCAAGGTTTGCAATTGTCTAGGCACCAGCTCGTTTATATAAAAAGGATGTCTTCGCAAATACCACGACACTTGTGTGATCCTACACAATATGATCACATAGGATGAGAGGGATATGTGAGGCTCAATTTACTATGAAGATATTGTGACAATCGCCAGGCATCGCACGTGCACAAAACACATTCAAGCATTTGTTGATGCATACCAGAAGATTGAAGACCGGGCCTCCCATCATCAGCTTAAGGATGATCTCATTGAGCATCATTAACAGTTGGCTGAGAGATGCTGTGTCTAAATTACTTTAATATTCATTTATTTGTACCTGAACAATTTATTTGATCGGATTATTGTTGATTTAGATTATTTGTTGTATTCAGATTAACGGTTCGTAATAATATTTGTTGAATTATGCTTATTGTTTGATTCAAATTGTTGTAAATAGGATAGAAAGAACGTATGGCCCAATGATATGTGGGTCTACTTGCTAGGCAAATATAAAAGCCGTATTATGACAACTCTATGTTTGACACAATCTTTAAAACACTATGATGTCTCCATAACAACTGTCCTTTATATGAAACATAAGTGAGTAGAGGTACTGCTATTTCACAAGGATAAATTAAGCACACGCATCCAAACAGCCATTTTGCCTATGTCACCTAAATGCAGTTTTTGCCTCTGTCGCCTAAACGACGCCTAGATGTTAGCTCGTAGATTGCTCATGCGTTGGTCAAAATTAGCAAGAAAGGTCATTGAGCCATTGACATGATACAGAATTGGCAACCAATTAAACATAGACAAATTTTTATCATGACCAAAAAGTTCGTAGGCTAAATACTGGCTACCATCCAAACACACCCATACAACCCTTAGGAGATTGCATTTTGATTTCTTTTGGGCCTTGCTCTCGAAAAGAGAAAAGAGATTAAGATAGGGGTTGTCTTTGGTTTTTCAAAAGAAAGCTTGATTTTGAGAACGTCACACAGATAATAAACATAGCGGAATTTTGAGAAGTACAGCTCGAGAGCCTTGCATCTGCTTCTTGTGAAGCAAAGTGACCTCACAAATTTCTCAATTTTGCCCGCTTTATCTCTCCTTTGCAACTCTCATTCCTACAGGATCCAGCATGTAGGACACGACCATCATTAGAAACTCACAAATCAGAAATGCACGTTTCTCATTTGGCCTCCGTGGACAATATATATAGCCCAATAAGGTGGGGACATGGAGTATGTGAGCTCGAGCTCACATGCTCTTGGATGAACAATAAAATTCCAAACAATAGTATAATTTTTTATAAAAAAAAATACAAAACTTTTTGTCAAGAAATATTGATGATTTTTCTACACGCCTGCAAATTTTCAAGATGAAATCACATTTGTGGAGGTGCTAGCAAAAATAACAAAATCGATACTCCAAAAAGAGTGTTTTTGGAAGCATTTTTTAGCATTGATTTTTTTTTTTCTGCTGAGACATCCACAAACGTGATTCCATCACGAAAATTTGCACGCATGTAGAAAAATCATCAATGTTCCTTGACAAAAAAATCAGATTTTTTTTTTAATTTTTTTACTGTTTTTTGGATTTTTACTGTTCATCTAGGAGCATGTAAGCTCTAGCTCACAATAGCACTTTCGAATAAGGTGCTCACCAAGAAACCTTGGTATCTATCCAGGTAAATGCAAGTCCTGCAAACATAATCTCCCATTCAATATCTTTGATAATCAACTATATTTCCTTACATACATCTGAACGATCCAGAACTTCACATACTACCGTTTCGCAAGGTAAAGTACACATGAAAAATCAAAGCAGATCAGTGTCTACTGAAGCTTCTTGGATCTTGGAACCGAAGACGACAACTCTTTACTGGATGATCTGATGATAAAAAGCACTGTTTCCATCAGCATACCACCCACCACTCCTAAGATGCCTCCAGCAGCATTCTGAAATATAAAAGGCCACACTTGTTATATTTACATGTTTTACTACGTAATGCAGCCTTCTGCACCATAGTAGTGCCTTGCAGGATGGGTCAAATGCAGTATGAGTAAAGCCACAACGCTGGCACAAAAATTACCCCATGGAGTTCCCTAATGGAAGAACAAGCAAGTAGGTATCATTCTTCTTGACTTACCATGACAGGACTGTTGCTGAACAGAGCTTTGAAAGTAGCAAACCCCACCAAATAACCCGTGAACATTATGACCACAACATGCAGACCTGAAATTGGGGAAACATCCCATCAACAAATGAAACATAACATTAACCCCTTACAGTTTAAGCTCAGGAGTAAACATCATAGTGCGCTAAGGAGAATAAGATACTTCTACCTACTAAAACATAGTCGGGCATTGTTCACTCGAAAATCCCAAAACTTGGATCAAATTTCATGTATAAAGGGTAACATCCTGGTCCTACCAACCAGGAAGGGAACAGAGGAAATCTCAATATTTCATTTTGCTTGCAAAGATTGAGTAAAAGATACGTACTAGGTAGTAAAATATCGATCTCACAATAAAATAGCTATCTCACAAATGTAATCCTACAATTACAGATTGCATACATGTATGTATGCAAGCTAATGTGTCCACCAGTGCAGCTATTATCTTTCCGGTGCAAAGTACTGCAAGTTTACTTTGCGCGGCTCCGAGTGTTGAACAGAAGATAAGCAAGACCATTTGCTTTGATGCAAACCGGATGCTGGTTATAATCTTTGGAACATGTTACAGCTTGGCTCATCTTGGTTTGAGGTTTTACCAATTGAACCAAAGAAGGACACGGTGAATTAATATTGGTACTACTTTTTATGTGTGATGATGGAGCAGTTCAAGAGTGCAAGCAAACAAGTAGCCTTTTTAGTCCAAATTAGGCTTATGTGATCAACGTGGCTGGATAGATTAATTAGTTTCCTAATTAAAGAGTACTACTTAGAATAGAAGTTCTGTTAGCTACCTTTGCTTTTAAGTCGGTTAAAAAAAAATTGGCCCTTACGTCTGGTGTGAGTCGGAGATAAAAAAGGGTTGTCAGTCTTGTCCCAGGAGATCAGTTTTTGGAGTTTTGAGTTGAGTTGAATAAAATACCAGAAAACGCCTCACAACGGGAGGCACCAAGGATGTGTTCTTGTAAATCCTAGGGATTCGTTGCTGCTGTGCATGCGTCTGATCTTGTATCAGTGTCGGTGCAAGTCTTCTCCTTCGGCTTCTTACTTTCATTTGATCTGAAGGCTTGTTCTTCTAGGTCTATTTCTCATGCGACTATTGCTGCCGTCGTTCGTTGTTGTTTGGCATGTACCATGAAAGATCGGGACATTTACACGCACAATTTAGCGTCGTGCTATTTTGTGCTACATCACAAGCCATGGGCAATTGAAGTGTCGAATAATAAGCCATCAGTTTATCCTTTGTGTAGCAGCTAGCACCTCCTATTTAGTGAAACAAATTGTATGCTTACTGGCGTTGATAAGAACTGTCGTCTGCTAAGCTTTTGCATTCGCCTCTAAGCCACGATACACTGTTCATTTGTTTGATAACTGGCTTGGCTCGTTCAATTAGCAAAGAATGAGAAAGGGCTGGTTATGGTTGGAACTGCAGCAATCCTATGATCTATCTAGAACACGTATAATGATGCATGTAATTAGTACTAGACAAAATAGGCCTTGGCTATCGGCATGATCTATTTGCAGGGCAAGGAACCCAAGCGGAGCTCAAGTTGGGAACCAGGCTATTCAAGCAGGTGGTGAATGAAGTGTCCTGTGCCATGCGAGGATGAAGAACGATCATCCCATGGCTGAAATGGGATGGAGGGTGAACAGTGAATGAAGAAATCTGAAGGCTGCAATTTCTCCTTTGTGTTTTGGAGGAATCCAGTAAAACTGTGTAGTTTTTGTTCTGTTAAGCCAATGACTCTGTGAGCTATCTTTGAAGATGAGCTTCCTGTTGTTTGGAATCTGTTCTGGGGTCTCAGCCCCTGCCGTTGCTACTTACTCTGAATTTCTGATGCTTGAAGCTAACACTAGTGATTCATCTAAGTTTTGTTCCCACATGGAAACCTATTTGCATTGTCTCAATTCTAAAAATTGTGCATCATATTGTTGCATTAGCAATCAGGCTTATATATGAGGGCTCAGTTTTGTTTCCAAACCAACAATGCACGTCCAGTTTAGGAGAAAGCATGAATATGACTATTCGTACCGAATCCTAGCTGATCCTTGTAAGAGGAAAACGGCTCGGTGTTGTCCTCCTTAGGCGCGACATCCTTGACGAGCTCGGCGTACTCCTTCCTCTCCTGCATCTCCCGGAGCTTCTCCAGCCTCGCCTTGAGCTCATCGCTCTGCACGGGCACAGCCAAATCAAAAACTTATATCGGGCTAAACCTCACCAACTCAGACCACGGGTGTCGCCGTGGCTGTAACTCACCTTCTCGCGGGGCTTGGGGCTGGAAAGCACGAATTGAGCGCCTTGCAAGAGCTGTCTGAGAGGTGGGCGGTCGCGGGAGCAGTCGGCGCACCAGATGGCGCGGATGGAGCGGTAGGGGACGGCCGGCTCAGAAGCGAGGGCGGAGGCCAGGCCCCGGAGGTCGTCGGAGAGGTCGGGGGAGCCGGCGGCGGAGGAGAGGAAAGAGCGGATGGGATCGGTGGCGGTGACAACGAGTCCCGGCGCAGCGGTGCCGGCTGACATGGCTGCTGCTTCAGATTTGGGATGAGACCATACGGCGATGAGCAGGGGTGACGACGGCGGTGAGATCTGATGGGCGGACGGGAGAATTCAGGGATGCCGGCGAGGTGGGATGTGGGAGCGGCGGTCGTGTCGACGTCGGTCGTCGCGGCTCACGGGCACCTCTGTTTCCACGACCCAAATCTGTTTTTTTTTTATATAATCATCTCCTCATTTATTCATCCCATAGTTAGATTCACGTTGCCTCGTCGGATCATTTTTCCTGTGCGATCCTGGCCGTCCGTTCTCGGGCTGGTTTGCTATGAGCCATCAGATCTTCGCCCCGATCGCCTTGGCCTTTGGATAAATTTCCAATTGCAATTAATTGTAAATTTGATGCCCCCACAAGGGCATTTTCGTCATTTCATTTGTTGGCATATAAAATGAAGCGGCTCCAGTTGCGGGGACCTAGTTGTCTGCATCTTCCCGCACTCACGACCCCTCTCCTCTTCCCAGCCGCGACTCCCCGCCCTCTTCCTCTGCCCCTTGCGCCGCTATCTCTACCTCCCACCCTCTGACCGCCAGCTCTGCCTCCTCCCTTCCTCTCACAACCCAAATTTCTCCTAAATTTTGGTTCTGAAATTAGAAGCATATGCATCCATGATTTCTTTGTAT
Organism: Aegilops speltoides; assembly: GCA_021437245.1. Taxonomy (NCBI): domain Eukaryota; kingdom Viridiplantae; phylum Streptophyta; class Magnoliopsida; order Poales; family Poaceae; genus Aegilops; species Aegilops speltoides. The sequence goes on from CM038141.1 coordinate 292,227,662, forward strand.
ATTTGGTTTTTGAGGCTAACAAGGACAACATTTGAATTCAAAAGGCGAAAGAATAGTTCGCTTTGTGCTCATGACGCAGCTGCCTCACCCTAAAAAATCATTTGAATTCAAACTACCATTTGTATTTAATTAGAAGCCATGGAGGCCTCACCCTAAAAATGATTTTCAGAAGAAAAAAACTTGCATCTAGGGTTATATTTGCCCTATTTTTTCGAGTGGACCATGGTTTGAAAATAGTGTAATTTGTGCAATTAAACTATAAGTAAAATTCTGGATATAATAAATAAAACATAACAATAAATAAAGACAACTTTGCAAATGGGCCCATTAGTTAATTTGGAAAATTGCAATTTGTCAAAAACCCTTGGGGAAATGTTCATCTAGTCAGGAATATTCCCGGGGTAATTTAGAAACACTTTCTCTTTTGAAGAAAATTCAAATTCAAAATTGAAAAATGACAACAGAAGGCAGAAATAGAAAACAGAAAAGAAGGCCCAGCCAGCTAGCCGACCAAGCCGCACGTGCCCTCTCTCTCTCTCTCTCTCTCTCTCTCTCACACACACACACACACACACACACACACACACTAACGTGTGGGCGCCACGCGTCAGCTCTCTCCCTAACCTCCCACGACCGCTGCGGAACCACATGCGTGCATGAACCTGAACATGCCCGCGCCCATGGTCTCCCACTCGCGCACTCCGGCTGCCCCGAGCCCAACGGCCATGTCAAATAAATAGCTGATACGTCTCCATCGTATTTACTTTTTCAAACTCTTTTGCTCTTGTTTTGAAATCTAATTTGCATGATTTGAATGAAACTGACCTGGACTGATGTTGTTTGCAACAGAATTGCCATGTTGTTGTTTTTCTGCGGAACTCAAAGTTCTCGGATTGACCTGAAATTTACGAAGAATATTTGTGCAATATATAAAGAATACTGACGAAAAATATACCAGAGGGGGGCCACCCAGGAACCACAAAGCTCGAGGGCGCCCCCTAGGGCGCGCCTGGTGAGCTTATGGCCCCCCTGGACCTCCGACAACCCTAACTCCGACTCCATATATATACCTATTCGCCAAGAAAAAAATCAGAGAGAAGGAGTCATCATGTTTTACGATACGAAACCGCTGCCACCTCCTGTTCTTCATCGGGAGGGCTGATCATGAGTCTGTCTGGGGCTCCGGAGGGAGGAATCCGTCGCCATCGTCATTATCAACCTTCCTTCATCGCCAATTTCATTATGCTCACTGCCGGGAATGAGTAGTTCCTTCGTAGGCTTCCTGGACGGTGATGGGTTGGATGAGATTTATCATGTAATCGAGTTAGTTTTTTTAGGGCTTGATCCCTAGTATCCACTATGTTCTGAAATTGATGCTGCTATGACTTTGCTATGCTTAATGCTTGTCATTAGGGCCCTAGTGACATGATTTCAAATCTGAACCTATATGTTTTCATGAATATATTTGTGTTCTTGATCCTATCTTGCAAGTTATATGCACCTATTACGAGTTATGATCCGCATACCCCAAGGTGACAATAATTGGGATTCTTTCCGGTGATTACCGTAGTTTGAGGAGTTCATGTATTCACTAAGTGCTAATGCTTTGTTCTGACTCTTTGTTAAAAGGAGGCCTTAATATCCCTTAGTTTCCTTATAGACCTCGCTGCCACGGGAGGGTAGGACAAAAGATGTGATGCAAGTTCTTTTCCATAAGCACGTATGACTATATATGGAATACATGCCTACATTACATTAATGAATTGGAGCTAATTCTGTGTCGCCCTAGGTTATGACTGCTACATGATGAATATTATCCAACGCAATTATCCATTGTTGATCCAATGCCTACGAGCTTTTCATATATTGATCTTTGCTAAAGTTACTTTCGCCGTTGCTACTATTACAATCACTACAAAATTGCTACTATTACTATTGCCACTGTTACTGTTACTATCATACTACTTGACTACCAATCACCTTGCTGTAGATATTAAGTCTTTCAGGTGTGGTTGAATTGACAACTTAACTGCTAATACTTGCGAATATTCTTTGGCTCTCCTTGTGTCGAATCAATAAATTTGGTTTGAATACTCTACCCTCGAAAACCATTGCAATCCCCTATACTTGTGGGTTATCAAGACCTTTTTCTGGCGCCATTGTCGGGGAGCATAGCTCTATTTGCCGAGTCACTTGGGATTTATATCTGTTGATCACTATGAAGAATCTGAAAGATAACAGAACCAAGATCGTTCCCTCTAAGATGAGGGGAGGTAAGGAACTGTCATCTAGCTCTGCACTTGATTCGCCTTCTATTTTGAGTAAGCTTGCGACACCACCACCTGCTATTAATCCTGATATGTCACAAGTAATTGATGATGCTACTTCTTCTATGAATGATACTTCCTCTGGTCCTTTTTACTCGGCATATAAGAATTGTCTGAAGTCAAACTTCATAAAGTATTTTCTATAAAGTTGGTCAAACTTTATGAGGCTTGACTTTAGACAAATCTTATATGCGAACTAAAAAGGACCGGAGGGACTACTTATGATTATGCTAGTACTTTGCTTGATAAAACTGTGCCATTGGGTGAATTTCTTGATGAACAACTTGCTAGAGCTAAAGAAAATGAGAATACTAAAACCGATGTAATTATTGGAATTGAAACTTTTGAAACACCTATTAGACCTAGCTCTCCTAGATATGAATTTCCTGGTATACCTGAGGGTTATGTTATGGATGGAGAGGTAGCTAGGGACTTTCTTGCTTGTAAGGATAGAGATGATCTTAAGAAATTGCTAGTCAAGTTGAAAGAAAAATCTTTGAATGCTGGAATGAAATATGATCATAAGTTTGCCACTTCACCTATCTTTGTTACTGATAAGGATTATGAGTCCTCTATCGATCTTGAGTTAATTACTTTGGTTGAATCTGATCCTTTCCATGGTTATGAATTTGAAACTATTGTGGCACATCTTACTAAATTAAATGATATAGCCACCCTATTTTCTCATGAGGAAAAAAAATGTTGTTACTATGTTCTTATGTTGTTTCCTTTCTCATTAAAGGGTGATGCTAAGATACGGTTTAATTCTCTTTCTCCTGGTTGTGTGCGTAGTCCCCAGGATATGATATATTACTTCTCTAACAAATATTTACCTGCTCATAAGAAATAAGTTGCTTTACAGGAAATATTTAGCTTTGTACAAATTGAAGAAGAGAGTCTCCCACAAGCTTGGAGGAGTCTTCTCCAATTACTTAATGCTTTGCCTCATCATACTTTCAAGAAAAATAAAATATCTGATATCTTTTATAATGGACTAACCGATGCTTCTGGGGAGCAGTTGGATGGCCGCCTGGTTGTCAATACGTGCCGCATACGCTTCAAAGGCTCGTCATCCATGAGTTCACATTTTACCACCACGCCAGCGCCTGACCGCCCTAGCCTACCAAAACCCCTTCCATCGCTAGCGTGCGCTTCCCGCCTGAAACGGTCACTATCTCTCCAGAACGTCAATGCCGCATTCACGGGACTTAACTGCAAGTGCAGTTGGTGTGTCACTAACATGCGGGCCAGATGCATTTTGGGCCCACATGTCAGTGACCCAACTGCACCTGTAGTTAAGTTACGGAAGCAGCGTCCGTATTCACGCCCGATGCAACCTCTCACTGGCGCCGGCATTGCAACAGCGGGATGGGCGAGAGAGCACCACCCGCGCGGCATCCCGGTGTAAGCGACTGCTCCACGTTAACAACACCACGACCATCCTTCCATCCGCCGCCCACATTAATGATACGCGGCTGCCGACAAACCTACTCCGGCGTGAACCGTCCATCCGTCTGCCGCGGCTCATTGCCATTCGCCCCGCTATATTAACTTGAGCCCCAGCTCCTAGCCATAGCCAAAGACCCACACCCATTCTCCTCTGGTCCCTTCCTTCTACCGGCACCACTCCAACCATGGCTTCCTGGTGCTCCAAAGCTCTCTCGGACGTACTATCGCAGGAGCAGATGAAGGACATCAGCGGCTCCGCTCCGGATGTGCTCCAAAGCTCTCTTGGACGTACTATCGCAGGGGCAAACAAAGGAGATCGCTGACTCCCCCTAGGCGCCCTCTGCCGCCACGACCACAAAGCCGGCACGCGTGCACGGGCGCAACCGGCAGCGAGGAAGAGTAGTACATGGTAGGTCGCCGCTGCTTTGGTCCCAGGAAGGCCACTGCTCCTCCACTCAGTCGACACCAAGGTTGGTGGGGTAAACATCGGCGGCTGATTAGCCGCTTGACAGCGACGTGGAGGCGGAAATCTTCAGAACCTTGTTCTCCAGAGGAGGAGGTTATCAAGGCGGAGCTGGACAAAGATGAGGCGGATGAGGAGGAGGCAAAGGCAACGGCAATGGCCGGTGTTCTCAGGGCTCCTGGCCGGACATGGTGGTCGGGCACCGGTGATCATTTAGATTAGGTTTACAGTAGGTTTTAGTATGGTTTGTGCGAAATATGTAATGAATTCCGTCCAGATTATAGGAAAAGTTTTCGAAATGTAATGAATTTCATCCGGTTAATTTGAAATTTGCTTTGTTTGCATGAATTTCATCCGGTTAGTTCGTATAGTTGTCGAAAGGCATGCGGGCAACATTGGATGGCATCCTCTGGCATCAGGGTCCTCGGACAGATGCCGGTGTAAATTTGTGGGCCAGCGTTGGAGATACCCTAACTATCATGCTATAATCGCTAACAGTGCTCCATTATTTTGCAGGGAACAGTTATCCCTCGATCGAAGTTAGATCCACCGTGTTTCGCACTCCTCCCACGTAAGAGTGTAGGGCATGTTTGGTTGCCATCCACACTTTGCCACACCTTTGTGCCACAAGTGCGGCAAACTGAGACAAATGTTTGGTTGCAGCCACAGTAGTGGCATGCCACACTTTTTCAGTCATATACCCCACTTGTCATAGACTCAGTTGCTAGCCAACTTTTGCCACAAGTGTGGTGACAAATTTGGCCACCACAAAAATCATGGCATGCTGCACTTGTGGCACACAAGTGTGGAAAAGTGTGGACGGCAACCAAACATGCCTGTAGACTATTGCTTACATAAAAATGGAGCAAGTGGACGGCACTGTAGCACGTCATATCACTCACACTAGCCCGCCTAACGCGCGGGAAAGCCCCACCCTCATCATTTCGTTCTAGATTTCTATCGATCGATCGCACGAAAATGTTATGCTTTGCAAGTTAAAAAGGTAAAGGCGGCACACTTATGACTCGTACATGTCGCATTCGTGTCGCACCCCTAACAATCTGGCTCATACGCCGCTCACCAGAGGGGACACACGTTGTCTTGCATTTTCACTGACATGTGGGACTACAATTGAATAAACCATCGGTAGTCGAAATCAAATCGCTCGGCGGCGGCTAAGAAGAGAGAGATGGGGGAGGGAGAAGAGATCGCCCTCCCACCGCGCACAGACTCCAAGAAATATATGGTGATAATGCGAGGTGGGCCATGCGGGAGTCTGGACCGCTTCCAAGCCCGCTTCTGATAGATCTGGCCCACCATAAAACCCCTCCCCCCTCCCGCGCGTGCTCCCCCCTTAGACGCCAGCTGCCCGCATTCATAGCAAGTAGTACTAGTAAAATACTGGGCTATAAGCCCGCTTATGTGGAGGAGAGAGAGGCATTGACAAACTCAAGGAGTGGGCTATGCAAGAGCCTGTCTCTACATGTGCTCCTAGGTATAAAAAAACTAATTCTAAAAAAAGAGGTAAAAACAATTGTGTCTAAAAAAAGAAAGGTAAAAAACATTTGAGAGGAAATAGATGAGAGAAAGTGAGAAAAAGTTGTAACCTTATAGTAAACACTATGGTAGTACATGAGGAAGGAGGGAGTTGTGCACATGCCAAGTTCACTGGGCTGCCGTGTTTCACACTCCTCCGTCATAATAGTGGAGACAATAGCTTTCATAAAAAATAAGCAATGAATACTTGTTGCTTATCCTCTATATCGAAAAGAATATTTTCATTCGCCGACATGTGGGACGTCGACCATCCTGGTCCACCTGCCATGCACAAAATTATTCTGGTCCACCCCGGTCGTAGCGCAGGCCCAATCTTTCCCACTGTAAGTTGGTCAAACGAAGGAACCATCATGACTTCATTGAATTCCGCTTCTTCAAGAAAACTTACTGTACCGGCAATACTGCTACCACACACGAAGACTAGACGACGCTGTAGCACGTCATATCACTGAAACCCACTAGGCCAAACTAGCCCGCCTATGATTTGTACTCCCTCCGTTTCAAAGTTAGTACAAAGTTAAGTCATTTGTTTTGGAATAGAGGGAGTACGTCTCTGTGCTGCTATGATTTTGTGTACTCAAAAAATATCTTTTGTCAATCTAACGATTAGGAGTGGAAAGAAGGTCTTTCTCTCTCTCTCTCTAGATCTCTCTCTATCCCACAACCCCTCCAGCACCTACCTTTGGCTGTATGACAGGTGGGCCAGCCACCTGTTGGGCCCACCTGTCATACACCCAAAGGCAGGTGCAGTAAGTCAATGAAGTTGCGTCCCTAGCACATGTACACACTCTCTGTAGCCACTCCGAAAGTATGACGTCACTACAAATTCATGCTTCCAACAAAAAAATTACACATTCACGCATGTTACAAGTACATGCCAATTTGCTGGCTATTCATGTGAGGCCTCCTTTGGTTTAGAGGAATCTTGTAGGAATTTCATAGGATAGGATTTCTATAGGAAAAATTTCTGTAGAGCCCTTAGGTTTATAGGAATAGAATCATATTCCTATGGAAGAATTCTTCCCATCCTCCACATTTCATAGGAAAATAAACATTAGCCTAGACTCAATAGAAAAAAAATCCTATGATGCGATTCAAAGGGCATCTCCTTTCCTATTCCTACTCATAGGATTTAAGATACATGTCATCTCATTTCCTATGACTTTCCTATTGCTACAGTTTTCCTACCCTATGAACCAAATGAGGCCTGAATGTATCTGTGTCGACTATTGTCTGATCGACCGCTAAGCCTACAATTTTAGGAGCTTGGGCTATTGGAGATCGACGACGGATCAGATCTATAAGCGTACCACGAGCTCATCAGCAACAACATTTTTCTTCGGGGAGTGTTTTGCAAGTACTATAGCTCACACAGTAACTAGCCTACTAGCACCAAGAATAATGAAACAAGCCCTGCTGATATGATAAACAGTTCAAACTTACATCTAAGCATGCCATATATTACATCAAAAGCTGGTGAGGATACATCTATTTCCATAACTCGGAGAGGGTTCACATGATTCACTATAAAACAAAAGTAGTAAGTGATACGTCTCCGTCATATCTATAATTTTTTATTGTTCCATGCCATTATTCTACAACTTTCATATACTTTTGGCAACTTTTTATATTATTTTTGGGACTAACATATTGATCCAGTGCCTAGTGTCAGTTCCTATTTTTTTTGCATGTTTTATGTTTCGCAGAAACCCCATATCAAACGGAGTCCAAATGGGATAAAAATGGACGGAGAATTATTTTGGAATATTTATGATTTTGGGAAGTAAAATCAGCGAGATTTGTGCCGAGGTGGCCACGAGGCGGGCGCGCGCCTACCTACAGGCGCGCCTGACCTCGTGGGCCCTCGTAAAGGCGGTTCTTTGCTCTTCTTTGCCGCAAGAAAGCTAATTTTTGGAAAAATATCTGGGCGAAGGTTGCAATCCAATCGGAGTTATGGATCTCCGGATATAAAAGAAACGGTGCCAGAACAGAATCTGGGAATGTAGAAACAGAGAGAGACAGAGAGATAGATCCAATCTCGGAGCGGCTCTCGCCCCTCTCACGCCATGGGAGCCAAGGACCAGAGGGGAAAACCTTCTCCCATCTAGGGAGAAGGTCAAGGAAGAAGAAGAAGAAGGGGGGCTCTCTCCCCCTTGCTTCCGGTGGCACTAGAACACCGCCGGGGGCCATCATCATCACCGCGATCTACACCAACAACTTCACCGCCTTCATCACCAACTCTTCCCCCCTCTATGCAGCAGCGTAACCCCTCTTTTACCCGTTGTAATCTCTACTTAAACATGGTGCTCCAATCTATATATTATTTCTCAATGGTGTATGGCTATCTTATGATGTTTGAGTAGATCCGTTTTGTCCTATGGGTTAATTGATGATCGTGATTGGTTTGAGTTGCATGTTTTATTATTGGTGCTGTCATATGGTGCTCTCCATGTCATGCAAGCGTGAGGGATCCCCACTGTAGGGTTTGCAATATGTTCATGATTTGCTTATGGTGGGTGGCGTGAGTGACAGAAGCACAGACCCGAGTAAGTAGGTTGTTTAGGTATGGGATAAAGGGGACTTGATACTTTAATGCTATGGTTGGGTTTTACCTTAATGATCTTTAGTAGTTGCGGATGACTGCTAGAGTTCCAATCATAAGTGCATATGATCCAAGAAGAGAAAGTATGTTAGCTTATACCTCTCCCTCAAATAAAATTGCAATAGTGATTACCGGTCTAGTTATTGATTGCCTAGGGACAAATAACTTTCTCGTGACAAAAAGCTCTCTACTAAAACTAAATTAGTTGTGTATTTATCTAAACAGCCCCTACTTTTTTATTTACGTGTTCTTTATTATCTTGCAAACCTATCCAACAACACCTACAAAGTACTTCTAATTTCATACTTGTTCTAGGTAAAGCGAACGCTAAGTGTGCGTAGAGTTGTATCGGTGGTCGATAGAACTTGAGGGAATATTTGCTCTACCTTTAGCTCCTCGTTGGGTTCGACACTCTTACTTATCGAAAGAGGCTACAACTAATCCCCTGCACTTGTGGGTTATCAAGACCTTTTTCTGGCGCCGTTGCCGGGGAGTCATGGCATTGGGTGAATATTCTCGTGTGTGCTTGTTTGCTTTATCACTAAGTAATTTTTATTTGTTATTCTTAGTTGTTCTCTATCTTTATTTATGGATACGGAACACGAAATACCAAAAAAATTAGGTGTACTTGCTACTCATGGAGACGGGGAACTTCCTAAAACCCTCGATGCTCATTATGTGAAAGATATTATGTACTACTTTGATAATCCTGAGAAAACCCCATTCAATTATGTTATGGGAGACATGTTGGATCAACGTGAATACTTTAGGGATTATTGCTTGACACAAAAAGGGAAACATTATGGGATCAAATTCATATGTTATGTTGGTATGCTCGTCAACTATGCTTGAGATATGATTATACTTGTTGCTCTAGGATGAAGACTCCACACCTTCCCTTTTCATGCAAATTTAATGATGATAAAACCTTGGCTTCTTATGCTAATGGTATCTATGATTACTATGATGTGGAACAAATAGAAGAATTTGTTGCTTTTATGGGTGCTTATGAGATTGAATCTATGTTTAAAGAGTTTGAAGATTTTGATGATTCAGTTTATAGACCTAAAATTTTTGCTATACTTAAATATTGCTATGAGAATTATGAATACAATTCCGATATTGATGCATTTATTGAGAAAGTCTCCGCTGCCCAAGAAGAGACTAATATTTTGCAGGAAACTATGGAAGAAGAAATTGATGAAACTGTGAGCTCATTGGATGAAAAAGATGAGGAGGAGAGCGAAGAACAAAAGGAGGAAGAGCAGATTAGCTACCCGTGCCCACCTTCTAATGAGAGTAACTCTTCAACTCATACATTGTTTAATTTCCCTTCGTGCTTACCGAAGGATGATTGCTATGATGATTGTGATAATCCCGTTGATTCTCTTGAAATATCCCTTTTTGATGATGCTTGCTATGCTTGTGGCCAAGCTGCCAATATGAATTATGCTTATGGAGATGAACTTGCTATAGTTCCTGATGTTAAATATGAACTTGTTGCTATTGCACCCACGCATGATAGTTCTATTATCTTTTTGAATTCTCCAAACTACACTATATCGGAGAAGTTTGTGCTTATTAAGGATTATATTGATGGGTTGCGTTTTACCATTGTGCATGATAATTTTGATAGATATAATATGCATGTGCTTGCTGCTCCTACTTGCAATTATTATGAGAGAGGAACTATATCTCCACCTCTCTATGTTTCCAATATGATAAAATTGCAAGAAACTGCTTATACTATGCATTGGCCTTTACTTGGTGTGCATGAATTGTTCTTTTATGACATGCCCATGCGTAGGAAGAGAGTTAGACTTTGGTGTTGCAGGATATATGTTACTTTGTGCTCACTATTGAATTACAAATCATTATTAATTAAAATTGGCTTTGATATACCTTGGGATCCGGGTGGATCCATTACTTAAGCACTATATGCCTAGCTTAATGGCTTTAAAGAAAGCGCTGCCAGGGAGACAACTCGGAAGTTTTAGAGAGTCGTTTATTTCTGTTGAGTGCTTTCATATCTAAATAGTTTAAAAAAAGGGGAACCCAAAACTTTTCAAAAAGGAAAGTGAAAGTGAGAGAGACAAGCATTGTTGAAGCGAGAGAGCTCCTTGAACTTTGTTCATGCTCACGGAAACTTTGTGAATCTTAATTACAGAAAAATTTCATCAAAAATAATTATCCCCTTGTACAATTCCATTGTATTATAAAAATAATTTGCCAAGGTTTGCCTTTAGGACGTTTACAATGCTTGTTGGTTTGTACGGTGCAGGACAGAAACTTTGGCTGTAGTGCGCGATTTTACATTTTTTACTGGAATGTCAAACGGTTCTGATTCTTTTTGCACTGTCTTGTCGTACAAATTGTTTATTTTTCCTAATTTTGGTATAATTTTTGGGGTACCAGAAGTATGGTGAATGTTCAGATTGCTACAGACTGTTCTGATTTTGACAGATTCTGTTTTTGATGCATAGTTTGCTTGTTTTGATGAAACTATCAATTTATATCAGTGGATTATGTTGGGGAACGTAGTAATTTCAAAAAATTTCCTACGCACACGCAAGATCATGGTGATGAATAGCAACGAGAGGGGAGAGTGTTGTCCACATACCCTTGTAGACCCGAAGCGGAAGCGATCACAACGTAGAGGAAGTAGTCGACGTTCTCCTCGCGATCCGACCGATCCGGCGCCGTTACTCCGGCGCCCGAGTTCTTGACACACGTACAGCTCGATGGCGTCCCTCGTAATCCGATCCAGCCGAGTGTCGAGGAGAGTTCCGGCCTGACGGCGTGGTGGACGATCTTGATGTTTCACCGCGCGAGGCTTCGCCTAAGCTTCGCGACAGTATGACCGAGGTGGAATATGGTGGAGGGGCACCGCTGCACGGCTAAGGAACGATCCGTAGATCAAACTTGTGTGTCATGGGGTGCCCCTGCCCCGTATATAAAGGAGGGAGGGGAGGCCGGCCGGCCTAGAGAGGCGCGGCGGAGGAGTCCTACTCCCACCGGAGTAGGACTCCCCCTTCCTAGTTGGAATAGGATTGGGGGAGGGGAAGAGGAGAGGCGCCGCCCCCTCCTGTCCTATTCGGACTGGGGGGATAGGGCGCGCCACCCCTTGGCCGCCCCTCTCTTCTCCCTCGAGGCCCACCGAGGCCCATTTACCCCGGGGGTTCCAGTAACCTCCGGTACTCAGAAATTCTGTTTTCGCCGAACCATTCGAACTCCAAACATAGGCTTCCAATATATCAATCTTTATGTCTCGACCATTTGAGACTCCTCGTCATGTCCGTGATCACATCCGGACTCGAACTTCTTCGTACATCAAAAACTCATAATAACTGCCATCGAAACCTTAAGCGTGCGGACCCTACGGTTCGAGAACAATGTAGACATGACCTAGAACTATTCACGGTCAATAACCAATAGCGGGACCTGGATGCCCATATTGGTTCCTACATATTCTACGAAGATCTTTGTCGGTCGGACCGCATAACAACATACGTTGTTCCCTTTGTCATCGGTATGTTACTTGCCCGAGATTCGATCGTCGGTATCCAATACCTAGTTCAATCTCGTTACGGCAAGTCTCTTTACTCGTTCCGTAATACATCATCTCACAACTAACTCATTAGTTGTAGTGCTTGCAAGGCTTGATGATGTGCATTACCGAGAGGGCCCAGAGATACCTCTCCGACAATCGGAGTGACAAAACCTAATCTCAAATCGTCAACCCAACATCGCCTTTGGAGACACCTGTAGTACTCCTTTATAATCACCCGATTACGTTGTGACGTTTGGTAGCACCAAAGTGTTCCTCCGTAAACGGAGTTGCATAATCTCATAGTTACGGGAACATGTATAAGTTATGGATGAAAGCGGTAGCAACATACTAAGCGATCGTGTGCTAAGCTAATGGAATGGGTCATGTCAATCGATCATTCTACTAATGATGTGACCTTGTTAATCAAATAACAACTCCTTGTTCATGGTCGAAACATGACCATCTTTGATTAACAAGCTAGTCTAGTAGAGGCATACTAGTGACATCTTGTTTTGTCTATGCATTCACACATGTATCATGTTTCCGGTTAATACAATTCTAGCATGAATGATAAACATTTATCATGAAATAAGGAAATAAATAATAACTTTATTATTGCCTCTAGGGCATATTTCCTTGATCTCCCACTTGCACTAGAGTCAATAATCTAGATTACATAGTAATGATTCTAACACCCATGGAGTCTTGGTGCTGATCATGTTTTGCTCGTGGAAGAGGCTTAGTCAACGGTCTGCGCAACATTCAGATCCGTATGTATCTTGCAAATCTCTATGTCTCCCACCGGACTAAGTCCGGATGGAATTGAAGCGTCTCTTGATGTGCTTGGTCCTCTTGTGAAATCTGGATTCCTTCGCTAAGGCAATTGCTCCATATTGTCACGAAGATTTTCATTCGACCCGATGCACTAGGTATGACACCTAGATCGGATATGAACTCCTTCATCCGCACTCCTTCATTAGCTGCTTCGAAGCTGCTATGTACTCCGCTTCACATGTAGATCCCGCTCTGACGCTTTGTTTAGAACTGCACCAACCGACAGCTCCTCCGTTTAGTGTAAATCGTATCCGTCTGCGATTTAGAATCGTCCGGATCGGTGTCAAAGCTTGCATCAACGTAACCGTTTACGATGAGCTCTTTGTCACCTCCATATACGAGAAACATATCCTTAGTCCTTTTCGTATTTCAGATGTTCTTGACCGCTGTCCATGATCCACTCTGGATTACTTTGGTACCTCCTGCTAGGCTTATAGCAAGGCACACATCAGTCCAGTACACAAGATTGCATACATGATAGAGCCTATGGTGAAGCATAGGAACATCTTTCATTTTCTCTCTATCTTCTGCAGTGGTTGGGCATTGAGTCTTACTCAACTTCACACCTTGTAACACGTGCAAGAACCCTTCTTTGCTTGATCCATTTTGAACTTCTTCAAAATTTTGTCAAGGTATGTGCTTTGTGAAAGTCCAATTAAGCGTCTTGATCTATCTCTATAGATCTTAATGCCCAATATGTAAGCAGCTTCACCGAGGTCTTTCATTGAAAAACTTTTATTCAAGTATCCCTTTATGCTGTCCAGGAATTCTATATCATTTCCGATCAGCAATATGTCATCTACATATAATATCGAAATGCTCTGAGCTCCCACTCACTTTCTTGTAAATCTGAGGCTTCTCCAAAAGTCTGACAAACCCAAATGCTTTGATCACACTATCAAAGCGTTTATTCCAACTCGAGATGCTTGCACCAGTCCATAGATGGATCATGGAGCTTGCACACTTTGTTAGCTCCCTTTGGATCGATAAAGCCTTCGTTGCATCATATACAACTCTTCTTCCGTAAATCCATTCAGAATGCGCTCTTTACATCCATTTGCCAAATTTCATAATCATAAAATGCGGCAATTGCTAACATGATTCGGACGGACTTAAGCATCGCTTCGGGTGAGAAGGTCTCATCGTAGTCAATCCCTTGAACTTGTCGAAAACCCTTTGCGACAAGTCGAGCTTTGTAGACAAGAACATTACCGTCGTCGTCGGTCTTCTTCTTGAAGATCCACTTGTTTTCTATTGCTTGCCTACCCTCGGGCAAGTCAACCAAAGTCCATACTTTGTTTTCATACATGGATCCCATCTCGATTTCATGGCTTCAAGCCATTTTGCGGAATCTGGGCTCACCATCGCTTCTTCATAGTTCGTAGGTTCATCATGATCTAGTAGCATGACTTCCGAACAGGATTACCGTACCACTCGTGCGGATCTTACTCTGTTGATCTACGAGGTTCTGCGAAGAACTTGATCTGAAGTTTCATGATCAACATCATCAACTTCCTCACTACTTGGTGTAGGTGTCTCGAAACCGGTTTCGCGATTTAACTACTTTCAAGTAAGGGAGAAGGTACCATTACCTCATCAAGTTCCACTTTCCTCCCACTCACTTCTTTCGAGAGAAACTCCTTCTCTAGAAAGGATCCATTCTTAGCAACGAATGTCTTGCCTTCGGATCTGTGATAGAAGGTGTACCCAACTGTCTCCTTTGGGTATCCTATGAAGACACATTTCTCCGATTTGGGTTCGAGCTTATCAGGTTGAAGCTTTTTCACATAAGCATCGCATCCCCAAACTTTTAGAAACGACAACTTTGGTTTCTTGCCAAACCATAGTTCATAAGGTGTCGTCTCAACGGATTTTGACGGTGTTCTATTCAATGTGAATGCGGCCGTCTCTAGAGCATAACCCCAAAACGATAGCGGTAAATCTGTAAGAGACATCATAGATCGCACCATATCTAGTAAAGTACGATTACGACGTTCGGACACACCATTACGGTTGTGGTGTTCCGGTGGCGTAAGTTGCGAAACTATTCCGCATTGTTTCAAATGTAGACCAAACTCGTAACTCAAATATTCACCTCCACGATCAGATCGTAGAAACTTAATTTTCTTGTTACGATGATTTTCAACTTCACTCTGAAATTCTTTGAACTTTTCAAACGTTTCAGACTTATGTTTCATTAAGTAGATATACCCATATCCGCTTAAGTCATCTGTGAAGGTGAGAAAATAACGATATCCGCCACGAGCCTCAACATTCATCGGACCACATACATCTGTATGTATGATTTCCAACAAATCTGTTGCTCTCTCCATAGTACCGAGAACGGTGTTCTAGTCATCTTGCCCATGAGGCACGGTTACAAGTGCCAAGTGATTCATAATCAAGTGACTCCAAAAGTCCATCAAGATGGAGTTTCTTCATGCGCTTTACACCGATATGACCTAAACGGCGAAGGCCACAAATAAGTTGCACTATCATTATCAACTCTGCATCTTTTGGTTTCAACATTATGAATATGTGTATCACTACTATCGAGATTCATCAAAATAGACCACTCCTCAAGGGTGCATGACCATAAAAGATATTACTCATATAAATAGAACAACCATTATTCTCGATTTAAATGAATAACCGTCTCGCATCAAACAAGATCCAGATATAATGTTCATGCTTAACGCAGCACCAAATAACAATTATTTAGGTCTAAAACTAATCCGAAGGTAGATGTAGAGGTAGCGTGCCGACCGCGATCACATCGACTTTGGAACCATTTCCCACGCGCATCGTCACCTCGTCCTTTGCGAGTTAAGCAATCCGTAGTCCTGTTTGAGTTGCAAATATTAGCAATGAACCAAATCAAATACCAGTGCTACTACGAGCTCTAGTAAGGTACACATCAATAACATGTATATCACATATACCTTTGTTCACCTTGCCATCCTTCTTATCCGCTAAATACTTGGGGCAGTTCCGCTTCCAAAGACGATCGCTTTGCGGAGAAGCACTCGATTTGAGGCTTAGGTCCGGACTTGGGTTTCTTCTCTGAGCAGAACTTGCTTGCTGTTCTTCTTGAAGTTCCTTCTTCTTCCCTTTGCCTTTCTTCTTGAAACTAGTGGTCTTATTGACCATCAACACTTGATGCTCCTTCTTGATTTCTACCTCCAGCCTTTAGCATTGCGAAGAGCTCGGTATAGTCTTTACTAACCCTTGCATATTATAGTTCATCACGAAGCCTTTGTAGCTTGGTGGCGGTGATTGAAGAATTACATCAATGACACAATCATCCGGAAGATTAACTCCCAATTGTGTCAAGTGATTGTAGTACCCGGACATTCCGAGTATGTGCTCACTAATGTAACTATTCTCCTCCATCTTGCAGCTATAGAACTTATTGGAGACTTCATATCTCTCAATCCGGGCATTCTGTTGGAATATTAACTTCAACTCTGGAACATCTCATATGCTCCATGACGTTCAAAACGTCGTTGAAGTCCCGGTTCTAAGCCGTAAAGCATGGCACATCGAACTATAGAGTAGTCATCGACTTTGCTCGCGGAGACGTTCACAACATCGGTGTTGCTCGGCGAAGAGTTGGCACCTAGCGGTGCATCTAGGGCGTAACTCTTACATGCAGCAATGAGGATAATCCTCAAATTACGGACCCGATCCGTGTAATTGCTACCATCATCTTTCAACTTTGCTTTCTCAAGGAACGCATTAAAATTCAACGGAACAACAAAGACGAGCCATCTATCTACAATCAAATATAAACAAGCAAGATACTATCGGTACTAAGTTCATGATAAATTTAAGTTCAATTAATCATATTACTAAAGAACTCCCACTTAGAAAAACATCTCTAGTCATCTAAGTGATCACGTGATCCAAATCAACTAAACCATAACCGATCATCACGTGAAATGGAGTAGTTTTCAATGGTGAACATCTTATGTTGATCATATCTACTATATGATTCACGCTCGACCTTTCGGTCTCCGTGTTCCGAGGCCATATCTGCATATGCTAGGCTCGTCAAGTATAACCCGAGTATTCTGCGTGTGCAAAACTGGCTTGCACCCGTTGTAGATGGACGTGAGCTTATCACACCCGATCATCACGTGGTGTGCAGGCACGACGAACTTTGGCAGCGGTGCATACTCGGGGAGAACACTTCTTGATAATTTAGTGAGAGATCATCTTATAATGCTACCATCAATCAAAGCAAGATAAGATGCATAAAAGGATAAACATCACATGCAAATCAATATAAGTGATATGATATGGTCATCATCATCTTGTGCTTCGTGATCTTCATCTCCGGAGCACCACCATGATCACCATCGTCACCGCGCGACACCTTGATCTCCATCGTAGCATCGTTGTCGTCTCGCCAAACTTATGCTTCTACGACTATCGCTACCGCTTAGTGATAAAGTAAAGCATTACAGGGCGATTGCATTGCATACAATAAAGCGACAACCATATGGCTCCTGCCAGTTGCCGATAACCGGTTACAAAACATGATCATCTCATACAATAAAATATAGCATCACGTCTTGACCATATCACATCACAACATGCCTGCAAAAACAAGTTAGGCGTCCTCTACTTTGTTGTTGCAAATTTTACGTGGCTGCTACGGGCTTAAGCAAGAACCAGTCTCACCCACGCATCAAAACCACAACGATACTTCGTCAAATAGACTACGTTTAACCTTCTCAAGGATCGGGCGTAGCCACACTCGGTTCAACTAAAGTGAGAGAGACAGCACCCACCAGTCACCTTTAAGCAACGAGTGCTCGCGGCGGTGAAACCAGTCTCGCGTAAGCGTCTGGCGTAATGTCGGTCCAGGCCGCTTCATCTCACAATACCGCTGAACCAAAGTATGACATGCTGGTAGGTAGTATGACTTGTATCGCCCACAACTCACTTGTGTTCTACTCGTGCAAAACATCAAACCATAAAAACCTAGGCTCGGATGCCACTGTTGGGGAACGTAGTAATTTCAAAAAAATTCCTACGCACACGCAAGATCATGGTGATGAATAGCAACGAGAGGGGAGAGTGTTGTCCACATACCCTTGTAGACCCGAAGCGGAAGCGATCACAACGTAGAGGAAGTAGTCGTACGTTCTCCTCGCGATCCGACCGATCCCGGCGCCGTTACTCCGGCGCCCACGAGTTCTTGACACACGTACAGCTCGATGGCGTCCCTCGTACTCGATCCAGCCGAGTGTCGAGGAGAGTTCGTCGGACGACGGCGTGGTGGCGATCTTGATGTTTCACTGGCGCAGGGCTTCGCCTAAGCTTCGACGGTATGACCGAGGTGGAATATGGTGGAGGGGGCACCGCACACGGCTAAGGAACGATCCGTAGATCAAACTTGTGTGTCATGGGGTGCCCCTGCCCCATATATAAAGGAGGGAGGGGAGGCCGGCCGGCCTAGAGAGGCGCGGCTGAGGAGTCCTACTCCCACCGAGTAGGACTCCCCCTTCCTAGTTGGAATAGGATTGGGGGAGGGGAGGAGGAGGGGCCGCCCCCTCCTTGTCCTATTCGGACTGGGGGAGAGGGCGCGCCACCCCTTGGTCGGCCCTCCTCTTCTCCTCGAGGCCCACCGAGGCCCATTTACCCCGGGGTTCCGTAACCTCCGGTACTCCAGTAAATTCCTGTTTTCCGGAACCATTCGAACTCCAAACATAGGCTTCCAATATATCAATCTTTATGTCTCGACCATTTCGAGACTCCTCGTCATGTCCGTGATCACATCCGGACTCGAACTTCTTCGGTACATCAAAAACTCATAATAACTGCCATCGAAACCTTAAGCGTGCGGACCCTACGGTTCGAGAACAATGTAGACATGACCTAGAACTATTCACGGTCAATAACCAATAGCGGGACCTGGATGCCCATATTGGTTCCTACATATTCTACTGAAGATCTTTGTCGGTCGGACCGCATAACAACATCGTTGTTCCCTTTGTCATCGGTATGTTACTTGCCCGAGATTCGATCGTCGGTATCCAATACCTAGTTCAATCTCGTTACCGCAAGTCTCTTTACTCGTTCCGTAATACATCATCTCACAACTAACTCATTAGTTGTAGTGCTTGCAAGGCTTCATGATGTGCATTACCGTGAGGGCCAGAGATACCTCTCCGACAATCGGAGTGACAAAACCTAATCTCGAAATCGCCAACCCAACATCTGCCTTTGGAGACACTGTAGTACTCCTTTATAATCACCCGATTCGTTGTGACGTTTGGTAGCACCAAAGTGTTCCTCCGTAAACGGAGTTGCATAATCTCATAGTTACAGGAACATGTATAAGTTATGGATGAAAGCAGTAGCAACATACTAAACGATCGTGTGCTAAGCTAATGGAATGGGTCATGTCAATCAGATCATTCTACTAATGATGTGACCTTGTTAATCAAATAACAACTCCTTGTTCATGGTCAGGAAACATGACCATCTTTGATTAACAAGCTATTCTAGTAGAGGCATACTAGTGACATCTTGTTTTTGTCTATGCATTCACACATGTATCATGTTTCCGGTTAATACAATTCTAGCATGAATGATAAACATTTATCATGAAATAAGGAAATAAATAATAACTTTATTATTGCCTCTAGGGCATATTTCCTTCAGATTAAGCCATGGAAAAGTTATATTACAGTAGTTATAATTAAAAAACAAAATATTAATTGGTTTTCAACAGTACCTAGAGTAGTGATTTGCTTTATTATACTAACAGATCTTACCGAGTTTTCTGTTGAAGTTTTGTGTGGATGAAGTGTTTGATCAAGGAGGTATCGATATGAGGAAAAGGAAGAGAGGCAAGATCTCAAGCTTGGGGATTCCCAAGGCATCCCAAGCAAATATTCAAGGAGACTCAAGCATCTAATCTTGGGGATGCCCCAGAAGGCATCCCCTCTTTCTTCAACAAGTATCAGTATGTTTTCGGATTCGTTCCGTTCATGCGATATGTGCAAGTCTTGGAGCATCTTTTGCATTTAGTTTTTACTTTTCTTTTATGCACCATGCTGGTATGATATAGTCCTTGGTTGATTTATAGAATGCTCATTGCACTTCACTTGTATCTTTTGAGTATGGCTTTATAGAATGCTTCACGTGCTTCACTTATATCATTTGAAGTTTGGATTGCCTGTTTCTCTCCACATAGAAAACCGCCATTTGTAGAATGCTCTTTTGCTTCACTTATATTTGTTAGAGCGTGGGCATATATTTTGTAGAAAGAATTAAACTCTCTTGCTTCACTTATATCTATTTAGAGAGATGACAGGAATTGGTCATTCACATGGTTAGTCATAAAATCCTACATAAAACTTGTGGATCACTGAATATGATATGTTTGATTCCTTGCAATAGTTTTGCAATATAGAGATGATAATATGTGGGAGGTATTAGTAGATGGTTGTGTTTAGTAAGGATATTGGTGTTAAGGTTTGTGATTCCCGAAGCATGCACGTATGGTCTAATAACTATGTAACCAAATTGGCGTGCATTGTATTTTGATTGTTTATCTTTGTGTGAAGGTCGGGGGCGCACGATGATTAAATCCTACCAACCTCCCCCCTAGGAGTCTGCGTGTAGTACTTTGTTTCAAGGGCTAATAGATTTTTTCAATAAGTATGTGAGTTTTTTTTTGACTAATGTTGAGTCCATGGATTATACGCACTCTCACCCTTCCATCATTGCTAGCCTCTTCGGTACCGTGCATTGCCCTTTCTCACCTCGAGAGTTGGTGCAAACTTTGCCGGTACATCCAAACCCCATGATATGATACGCTCTATCACACATAAGCCTCCATATCTTCCTCAAAACAGCCACCATACCTATCTATCATGGCATTTCCATAGCCATTCCGAGATATATTGCCATGCAACTTCCATCATCATCATATACATGACTTGAGCATTTATTGTCATATTGCTTTCCATGATCGTAAGATAGCTAGCATGATGTTTTAATGGCTTGTCCATCTTTTGATGTCATTGCTATGCTAGATCATTGCACATCCCGGTACACCGCCGGAAGCATTCATATAGAGTCATATCTTTGTTCAAGTATCGAGTTGTAATATTGAGTTGTAAGTAAATAAAAGTGTGATGATCATCATTATAGAGCATTGCCCCATGAAAAAAAGGAAAAAAAGGAGAGGCCAAAGAAGCCTAAATAAAAAAGGGGACCAAAGAAGCTCACCCAAAAAAAAGAAAAGGGGCAATGTTACTATCCTTTTACCACACTTGTGCTTCAGAGTAGCACCATGTTCTTCATATAGAGAGTCTCCTATGTTATCACTTTCATATACTATCGGGAATTTACATTATAGAACTTGGCTTGTATATTCCAATGATGGGCTTCCTCAAATGCCCTACGTCTTCATGAGCAAGCAAGTTGGATGCACACCCACTTAGTTTTCACTTTGAGCTTTCATACACTTATAGCTCTAGTGCATCCGTTGCATGGCAATCCCTACTCCTCGGATTGACATCAATTGATGGGCATCTCCATAGCTTGTTGATCAGCCGCGTCGATGTGAGACTCTCCCTTTTTGTCTTCTCCACATAACCTCCACCATCATATTCTATTCCACCCATAGTGCTATATCCACGGCTCACGCTCATGTATTGCGTGAAAGTTGAAAAAGTTTGAGAATACTAAAGTATGAAACAATTGCTTGGCTGACACCGGGATAGGCATGAGGGGTACCTTGTGTTAAGAAAAGGGAGCATACAAGACAATATGATTTTGTAGGGACAACATTCTGAAGCATTTATATTTTGAAAGACATGATTGTTTGTTGGGATGCCCAAAGTATTATCGCTTGTATGTCAAATGATAGACTATTGCTTTGAATCACTCGTGTCTTAATATTCATGCCATGATTAGATATATGATCAAGATTATGCTAGGTAGCATTCCACATCAAAAATTATCTTTTTTATCATTTACCTACTCGGGGACGAGCAGGAATTAAGCTTGGGGATGATGCTACATCTCCATCGTATCTATAATTTTTTATTGTTGAATGCCATTATTCTACAACTTTCATATACTTTTGGCAACTTTTTATATTATTTTTGGCACTAACATATTGATCCAGTGCCCAGTGCCAGTTTATGTTTTTTGCATGTTTTATGTTTCGCAGAAACCCCATATCAAACGGAGTCCAAACGGGATAAAAACGGACGAAGAATTATTTTGGAATATTTATGATTTTTGGGAAGTAAAATCAACGCGAGACGGTGCCTGAGGTGGCCACGAGGCAGGGGGCGCGCCTGCCTACCCTAGGTGTGCCCCTGACCCTCGTGGGCCCCTTGTAAGGCGTCTGTTGCTCTTCTTTGGCCGCAAGAAAGCTAATTTTTTGGAAAAATATCTAGGCGAAGGTTTCAATCCAATTGGAGTTACGGATCTCCGGATATAAACGGTGTCAGGACAGAATCTGGGAACGCAGAAACAGGGAGAGACAGAGAGATAGATCCAATCTTGGAGGGGCTCTCGCCCCTCCCACGCCATGGGAGCCAAGGACCAGAGGGGGCACTCTCCCCCTTGCTTCCGGTGGCACCGGAACGCCGCCGGGGGCCATCATCATCACCGCGATCTACACCAACAACTTCACCGCCTTCATCACCAACTCTTCCCCCCTCTATGCAGCGGTGTAACCCCTCTTTTACCCGCTGTAATCTCTACTTAAACATGCTGCTCAACGCTATATATTATTTCCCAATGATGTATGGCTATCTTATGATGTTTGAGCAGATCCCTTTTGTCCTATGGGTTAATTGATGATCGTGATTGGTTTGAGTTGCATGTTTTATTATTGATGTTGTCCTATGGTGCTCTCCATGTCGCGCAAGCGTGAGGGATCCCTGCTGTAGGGTTTGCAATATTTTCATGATTTGTTTATGGTGGGTGGCGTGAGTGACAGAAGCACAAACCCTAGTAAGTAGGTTGTTTACGTATGGGATAAAGGGGACTTGATACTTTAATGCTATGGTTGGGTTCTACCTTAATGATCTTTAGTAGTTGCGGATGCTTGCTAGAGTTCCAATCATAAGTGCATATGATCCAAGAAGAGAAAGTATGTTAGCTTATGCCTCTCCCTCAAATAAAATTGCAATAGTGATTACCGGTCTAGTTATCGATTGCCTAGGGACAAATAACTTTCTCGTGACAAAAAGCTCTCTACTAAAACTAACTTAGTTGTGTCTTTATCTAAACAGCCCCTACTTTTTTATTTACGTGTTCTTTATTATCTTGCAAACCTATCCAACAACACCTACAAAGTACTTCTAGTTTCATACTTGTTCTAGGTAAAGCGAATGCTAAGCGTGCGTAGAGTTGTATCGGTGGTCGATAGAACTTGAGGGAATATTTGTTCTACCATTAGCTCCTCGTTGGGTTCGACACTCTTACTTATTGAAAGAGGCTACAATTGATCCCCTACACTTGTGGGTTATCAGCAAGTACCGCCCACACAAGACAGTGCACTAGCCCTAAGATGGTTTGATAACACGCATCATTCTGGTAATTAAACACAATGCAAACTACCCTGAAGGATTAGCGCGACCAACTATTTCTTGTCATCGATCTCTCGGGCAATGACCACAGCATGGACATCGGCATGGGAATCGATCTCTAGGGCGATGTCCACAGGACGGACCGCGACATCGGAATCGATCTCTGGGGCGATGTCCACAAGATAGACAGCGGCATCGGAATTGATCTCCGGGACGATGTCCACAGGACGGACCGTGACATCGAAAACGATCTCTGGGGCGTTGTCCACAAGACGGACCGCGACATCGGAATCATCAAGGACGTCCACCGGCACCTGCACAACCCTAACATATTATCAAGCACATGGAAAATAATCAAAAACCACAACTACGGTAAGCCATTATTTTTTTACCTTGTGCAGCTCACCGGGGATCCCATCCCTCCGGGGGCCATCTCCTCATCCTTGATGGGGGCCATCGCCTTGCCAGGGAAATACTGCTTCTCAATGGCGACTATCTCCTAAAACTCAGCCTTGAGCCTCTCATAGGTGGCCATTAGATTTCCTGGGGTAGTTACGGTGGGGCCCTTGCTATTATTCCAACTTTCTTTGAGGAGTTCGTCCGCCAACGTCGTCAACTCTTTGGCCAGTGCTTGTTTCTTGGAGTTTTTCGTCTCCATGGGCTGGCCCGCCAACATGGTCAACTTGTTGGTCGGTGCTCGCTTCCTGGAGATCTCTGTCTCGAGTGGGTTGTCCACCGGCAACTCTTTACCTAGTGCTCCAGGATCCATCAATGATCTGACAAACAAAAAGCAATCAAAAGGAAACCACAATCGCAATGAAAACGGGAAAAGAACAGGCTGTGAGAATCTGTCGGTGCTTCGCAAAAAGAAGATTCTTGGAATGAAAATATAGTAGCAGCACTTATTCTCCCACCTTTCCTTCGTCGGTACAGAAGAAAAATGGCAGAAGTGAGTAGCCTGGAGTGAGGTTTTCTTCAAGAAAGGGGAGAAAGGGCCTCAACGAGTGTTCCGGTGAAATGATGGTTGCTTCATCTAGTCCAACTTCGAGGCCACTTTTCGACTACTGGTACAGGTGTGGGTTTTGTGATATGACGGGTCATGACGGACACACCGGGGTGACCGGTGAGTCTTGACTATAGCACCTCGTGATTTGGTGGATGGCACGTGGGCCCGGATGCTTTGATGTCCCGCATGTAGATAGAGCGGCTAGTCATATACTATACAGTAGTAGTTTGGATGACAGACAAGGAGCTCCGTCCTGGTTTATTGGTCCCTATGATAATTTGTGCTAAATTTTGACTATAAATTTAACTAACCAAATGTTCATGCATGTCACAAAAAATTACATCATTGAAAACTATGTTCAAATACGAATCAAAGGATATAATTTTGTTAACATGCACTAACATTTTGTCAGTTAAATCTTTGGTCAAAATTTAGCACAAATTACAAAGGGGCCCAACAAATATTGTACTCTCACATTTTGTTTTGAGGATACTCCCACATAGAAAATATAAATAATAATGCATGTTGGGGCAGCCCACGTTTTCGATAATTTTAGTCGTGGGCTTGTTCACAAATTTTATGAGGCGGTGGTTGTTCATTTAATGGAGGGTCTAGTACCAGACTTGAACGATACAAAGTGCAACCTAGCACACCATAACACCACTTGAATAAGCGAGTAGCTATCTAAAAAACAATCAACAACTCAAAAAATGGTGACCTAGCATGTACACAGTTTTAAACGATTATTTTGATGAAGTGAAAAAAGAAAACTACCCCACTATATGTATATATATAGGTCGGAGCCTCCACGCTTGCTTGCTAGGGTTGCTATATTCACACACTCTCATCCTCTCCGGATCTAAACAAGATAGCGGTGGTAACACTGTCTTTCTATCCTCACTGTTGGTTACAGATTCGGACGTATCCACCTCCGCCAGTGAAGGGGAGGAGGGGCAGTGTTTAGGCCATCGTCGATAGCGGGGGAGGAGACCCACTGTCGGCCGCACCGTTATCTCTGGCTGAGCGCCGGCGCGGAAGGTCCTTCGATCCCTTCATCGTTGCCCTAGTGTGGGCGGATCCGGCCTCCTGTCGCCCACCTATCCACACCCCGACGACCTTCAGGTATATCTTCCTTCGAAACTGGCCTAGCTCTACTTCCCCAGCTTGCTACGTCACTGCATGTGCATCATTTTCTGCCTCTCAGCCCCTCCAGATCGGATGGTCCAACGTCACCTATTTTTTTATTGTTAGAGGTAAAGCTACTTCATGGAGTCGAATCTTGTACTTGGTTTAAACAAGAAACAAAGGGGGGAAATTTAGTATGTACATCGGACTTGGTACAAACAGGAAGGAAAGGGGGTGAAAGTAGTACAAACTGGTCATCCAAGCGGTCTCTATAGGGGAAACGTTGTACATAGTGGTATGACCAGGACTAGATTTGCTATCCACACATAGGAGTAGGTGGCTAGAGTGAAAAAAATGGGACAACCCAGATATGTTTATTGGATGTTTGTTTCTCGGGGCAACAAACTCTGAATCACCACTTTATGCCCCGGTTTAGGTACATGGTGCGGGACTGCTGGTCACCCACTGTCCCATGCCCTTATACCAAATATTTAGTTGTTCTTAATCTAATGCCCCTGGTAAAATGAAGCCATGCCAGTGTTATAAGCCATGATAAGTTTAGCCAATTGTTTTTGCCAGTAATTGTTTGAGACCCTGACTATTTCCTCTGTAGCTTTTTGTGCAAATAGGGATATCCATGTCAACTCATTGCTATTGTGACGTTTTGGTGCACTGCACAAAACACTTCTTAAAAAAAGTAACTTTTGTGTTGTTTAACTGGAATGTCATAATGGAACCATTGGTTCATTTCAGTGGAACTACACAAAGGGAGGTCTGTGTTCCAATCCTCATCATCCATATTGGCACCATAACCTTCCTTTAGGTAAGAATGATATTTAATGCATGTGTTCATATCTATTTTGCGACTGCCATGAGAAAATGATGCTATTGTTTACTAGTACACCTGTACTCTCTCACTGACAAAACCAATTCTAAAATAGAAGGCCAATCATGTACTTGGTTTCACCAACTGGTGTGGAGAAAGAGAAACAGAGCATGAAGATGAATAAGAAGAATAATAAAGAGGAAATGGAGCTCACACGATGGTACCGTCCTATGATATCCGGACATCTTTCTAGTGGTATTGTATTGCTGTGTTGCAACTAGTCTTAATTTACTTGGAAGACTAGCAATGCCCGTGCGTTGAATGTAACATCAAGATGCATTTGTATGAGTAGTTTATCTTGTGAGAGAAAAGGATGAATGAGGGAAGGCATTATTTGTAAATGTGGAGAGGGGTGTGGGTACTTTTTTGCAAAATTGCCATAGTTTCCTTCCTATCCGTCAGATATAAATCGGACGGCCTATATTGCAGGATGGCAGGCACACCATCATGACCAACTCCGTTTTTTTAAGAGTAGAGTAGATAAGAGTAGAGTAGAGATAGATAGGGAAATGCAGCAGAGTAGTAATTGGGTTGACGACACATCATACTAATTAACTGGATTCTGGATGCATTTGTGACCCAGCTCTACACGATCAACAGAGCCAAGGTGATCTTGATGAAGCCGAGGCCTCAGTCGAGGCCATTCAAGGGCTCCAGCAACATCTACCTTACATGTGAGATGATTCTCTAGGGAGCCCTTCCACTTTTGCTATCTCTCCTGCAAGGTCACTTAATTAATTAGGAGTACTTAAGTAGCACTAATTTATTGCTGCCTAATTTTCCCGTCGGAGTTAAACAAATCTTTAGTAGCATCCTATGTTGAATCGTGTACGTGTGTATGTGTGTCTGTGGAGGTGAATCATGTGGTGGAGTAGGGAGGGAATCTTGGTAGTGTCATGACATAATAGTGCTATTATTTTGCATGTCAATTTATTGCCATTGGTTCAATGAGGCAAAGTTTTGCGTATTGTCCATCATGAAATTGATGCTACTGTCAGAGTAATATGCTAATGTCTTTCTTCCTTTCTCACTAAGCTAATGAGGGTTTCACCTTGTTCCTACTTGTGCAAACAGGGATCATGTTGTGCCAATCATACATTTTAGTGGAACTACACAAGACAATACAATGAACTGTATCCAAGCCAATGCTTTAACTTTGCTGGAAGTTCTTGACAATCTTTCGATATAATCTCACCACTGGTAAAGAAGAGTGATTTCAACCATACATTTGAAGTGCACAAAAATATATACTATTAAGGGATTCCAGTGAGTGCTTTATCGTCTCTTCTGGGACTACATGAATAAGCTTTTCTGCTCAGGTTGGTACCAGCCCAAGGCCTTCATAAATATTAGTTTGCTTTCATCTCTATTTGTATCGTGCTATTGTCATGAGAAACTCCTTTATCTTTGCACGTTAAAGTTTTGCAACCTATGATACATGGCAATGCTTTGAGTGTTGAGCAAATTGGCACTGATTAAATAAACTAATACCTCTCTTTAAGCAAGACTACTATGTTGCTAACTTTACCCATTAAGATAATGAGGGTGCTTCTATTTTAGTGTATGTTTCATCAATTAGTCCCACTATTACAGTAATTTCACTCTCTCAATATATGTGCCAACATGGATGCTCGATTTTGGTGGAACTGCACAAAAAATTTGGGTGCTTCATTGCCTCGATTGATTCCTTCCTTTCCTACCAGTTGCTTATCTCGGCTTGCTTCCTTCCTTTCCTGTCAGTCACTTCGCTTATCTCGGCTTCCAGTCAAAGGAAATAGTAATTGATATGCTACCTCACACAGGTTGGTACTGGTCTTATCCTGATTATTGTGCTTGTCATATGTATTGGTAATTTGGTATTGTGCTACTGTGTGCCGATTTCATAAAGGAGTAACTTGGAGCCTGAACTCGTAGGCAAATCATTACCTTGGGCGATTTCAGTAGAACTGCACAAAAAGATCAGATGGACGGATACTTATGTTGCTGCTATGTACTCCAAAGTTCACTGAGACAAGCATCAGTGTTGACAAGAAGAAGTGCCTATATTCATTCGAGTATCAACCGGCATCAACCAATTGTCAAACTCCAAGTATTAGGAGAGTGAATGCCAAAAATATTGCTTGGCACATAGCCTAGAAAAACGCAGTCCAGTCTTTGGTCCGAACTTGTGCCTTTTGGTTATCGGCACATATGGTAGCAAACTGTATGGCATGGAGTCTAAAGATTCCAAACAAGTTGGTTGACGTGTATATTCATCTAGCACTTAATCAGTCTGCACGCCAGCCATGCTCCATTTCAGTTGAACTACACACAAAATTTGTGTGGTTCATTTTATCAACCACTCCTTTCTTGTCTGCAATGTAGAATTTTGGCGAGCTACAGGACCAAGATGAGCTAGTAAACTAGTTGGAAGAAAGTAGTGGCCAAGTTGCTCAAACCTCCCTCGGCACGACGCCACTATTTCGAGGATAAACCTACAAGCAAAGTTCAGATTGTCTATGCTGCCTCTTATGTACTCGAAAGTTTACTCGTACAAGCATTAATTTTAGCAAGAAGTACCTCCATCTGAACACCATTTACCAGTCTGTACCCTAGGTAATTAAAGTTTGTCCATGGATGATATTGGCTGTGATCTAAATCATTTGGATGCATAAACATACTGCACATGTGTATATTTGAATCTTTTTGTGAATTATCTCTGAATATTGTCTTGTGATCTATCAATCATTTGAATGAATAGACATGTTGAACTTGTGTATATATGAATCTTTTGAGTTGTTGATTGTGAATGTTGGCTATGAATATGAACGTGTCCTGTGAACCTGAGTTTGATACGAATGTTTACCTTTTCTGTTGTACTTGTGTGTGAACTTGTTAGTATGTCTGCTGTGGGATTTGTGATGTGTGGGTGTCAACGGCACACCTTCTTCCCGAGAAGAATTGCACCTCCTTGCTAGGGTAGCAACGACGCATCAGCTCTTTTTAATCTTTTTGCTCTGCCTTCCCCCGCTCAACCCATGTCGTAATGTTTTTGGCCTCAAAACAAACATAGTACTGCGTTGTTTTGGGGGCTTGATGAAAAATCGAGTGCTGCTTTCTGTAGGTTGGCCCGCCCAACAAATGGGCTGCTGGTCCACCACAGACTAGGAGGCTAAAAATACAAGTTGTATGGTGCAGAGGCAAGTAAAAAATGCCATCGAGAGCCATCCACTGAAAAAAACACGTCTGATGTGCTTCTTCAGTTGCGCCGCCAGCCCCCTCTTTAATCCAGTTTGCTCCATTCCCCAACCGGCAGCACGGGACGGAAGTTTATTTCCCCCTCACGCCTACCAGAGGATTGAAGAAGCGTGGCATCGAATCCAACACCGGAGATGGCTGCTTGTCCAAGTGATTTTCAGATAAGAAACTGCATGTTTCATATGCAGAGCATTTAAATCAACAAGCACATTTCAAACATGGTAATAGAATGTTGGAAATTTTATTCATGGTAAAAAATGGAACTAACAGCAAGTTAACATCATGCTGATCAACATTCATCTATAGCACATCTTCATATGATGCAAAGTCAAAAAGATTTGCTATTTTCAAATGGCAAGACAATGTTGAGTGTGCGAAAAACTGGGTAAACTAGGGACGAAATTTTGGCAAGTGTTAGATATTTTTCAACTGCACTAGTTGAAATCGAACCCGGGCGGTACAGCTTTTGGGTGAGAGGGCTGCAGCCACCGGGCTAGTGCGTTATGTTCGGCAGAATGAAGGCGTCTTCCCCGACTCTGGTTCTTTCCCGTCCGTGTGCGCTCGCCGTGGCGCCGTTGTCAACATGCTCAACAAACGAGAGGAATCCTGAGAGGACTGTACGCTGAGAGACTAACAGTGGGGGCCCACCAGTTCCAAGCCGTACCCAAGCAAGTGCCCCATTGGAAAAAAGCTTCCTCCTAATTGTATAGTGACGTTGGGGCCCATGGGTTTGTCAACCTTAGTCAATAAACAAAATAAATTTCCAACGATGACTGTCATCGAGGAGCTTTTTTTCAAGGGTATCGGGGATCTATTTTTGTTGTTGTTGCGGGAAAGGGGTATAGGGGATCTAGCTGGTATCATTTTTTCTAGAGGGCGAACAAGTATCAGCTAGGTCTAGGTTTTGGTTTTTAACATGCGTAGCCCACGACATACGGAGACAGTGGTTTCAACTTATTTTTTGAGGTCCATCATGTACGTACCGGCCTATGGGCCTCCCAGCGTAGGTTTTACTTTTTCTTAAAGATCGGCAACCCAATGTATTTTTTTAATAAAATGCAGATATCTGTTCTATTTACCTATATATAAGAATAATAATGTAGTGTCCAATTTATGTTTTCCCTTCTATCCACATTATATATATTTATATTATTACTATTATCGTATATTTAATAGAGATTTATATATACATTGTAAGAACATCCCACGTGTTATTAACTTATAAAAATAAATGTTTAACAGAAGTTGGCAAGGAAAATCCTGGTTATTTTTGACTCACAGGCAAGGAAAATCCTGATGATTGCGTACAAAAACTTGTGAAGATTTGAAGAACCATTGTAATAATAATGCACTCATTTTTGTTTTGAGCAATAAATCGCTAATTTGTTAATTATATATATATATATATATAATTTGTCGCTCCAGTTTATTTTTTTGATATTAATTGCTCCTTCTAACCTAACATTACATATAGAACGAGCCCATCTAATTCATGCATTTCAAGAAAGTGCAAATGGGCTGGGATTTCTTAGAAAATATTAAATGAGCCGCATTGACACGAAATTATTTGTTCATCCAAACCAGCAAATGGACTGTAAATTCTAGAAAACATGGGTTAAATATATGCCACATTTTTGCAGGCTGACATGTGTGCCAATAGGTCGAAGCCTACACAAGGCATTGTCAACTTAGTCAACAAATGATTATGACATCCACAACCATTGAATTTATATCCAACAGCCAGCATGCACCTTCAATCTCTCGTCTTCTTCCTCCAGCGTCGCCGAGACCGCCTGCTCCGGCCTCCGGCAGCTAGCGGCTCTGCTTAGCATGCATCGCTACAAAGTGCTACCCCACCGCTGACCAGGCTATCCCTCCACCCCTCCACACCTCCTGTTATCCTCCACCGACTACAGCCCCACGCCGCACCAGAACTTGTTATAACCCTTGTACTCCTCTCAATCTGCGACTCCACTGTCGTGTCTTCCCATCTCTGGGTTGTTCCCATCCGGGGCCTCGCCGTCGTCCACCACCTCGCTGCCTCGGCACGGCGTGGTCAACAAATGAGTCATCGAAAGAGGGTTGTACGTGGAGAGCCTGACGGCTGGGACCCATGAGGTCCATGGTCGCATGCAAGGAAAGTTCCTCCTTGTTAAGCTGAAAAAATGTTTCCTCCCCCTCACAGCTGGGACCCACCGGCTGTATCTTCGCACGGAAGGAAGTGCCTCCTTGTTATGCAAAAAAAAAATTATTCCTCCCGATGACAGGTGGGACCCGGCAGATTTGGTGGCTCACTTGTGGGCCTACTAAGCTGACGTGTACGTAGGGCTTTGTCAACTTAATCAACAAATGATTCTAGCAGCTGGACCGTTGGATGTTAATCCAACAGCCGTGCTCCTTCTTCAACCTCTGTTCTTGCTCCTGCCTCCCGTCGGCGGCAGTGCTGCCACGCACCTGGACCAGTCAAGTTTCCCACTCATCTCCATTTGCGACTCCATTGCCGCGTCTTCCCCATCTCCGGATCATTCCAGTCTGGGGCCTTGCCATCGTCCATCGGCCTTGGTGCGCTCGGCACGGTGTGGTCAACATGGTTAACAAACGAGAGTCATCAAAAGATGATTATACGTCAGAGGCTGACAGTGGGGACGCACCACGCCCATGGACGCATGCATGCAACTGCATCCTTTTTACCCTGAAAATAATGTTTTCTCCCCCTAAGAGCTAGGACCCACCAGCTACATCTTTGCACGCAAGGAAGTGCGTACTTATTACGGGCAAAAAAATGATTCCGCCCTGACAGCTGGGACCCAACAGCTATATCTTCGCACGCAAGGAAGTGCATCCTTATCCTCCCTGACACGTGGGACCCACTGATAACCCACAAGTATAGGGTATCGCAATAGTTTTTGAGGGTAGAGTATTCAACCCAAATCTGTTGATTCGACACAAGGGGAGCCAAAGAATATTCTGAAGTATTAGCAGCTAAGTTGTCAATTCAACCACACCTAAAAGACTTAATATCTACAACAAAGTATTTAGTAGCAAATTAGTATGGAAGTAACGGTGACAGTGACAAAAGTAACAGTAGTAGTTTTGTAGCAATCGTAACTGTGCCAACGGAGAAGTAACTTAGCAAAGATCAATATGAAATGAGCTTGTAGCCAACAGATCAATGATGGATAATTATGTCGGATGGCATTCATCATGCAATAGTTATAACATAGGGTGACACAGAACTAGCTCCAGTTCATCAATATAATCTAGGCATGTATTCCAAATATAGTCATATGTGCTTATCAAAAAGAACTTGCATGGCATCTTTTGTCCTACCCTCCCATGGCAGTGGGGTCCTATTTGAAACTAAGGGATATTAAGGCCTCCTTTTAATAAAGAACTGGACCAAAGCATTAGCACTTAGTGAATACATGAACTCCTCAAACTACGGTCATCACCAAGAAGTGTCCTGACTATTGTCACTCCGGGGTTTGCCGGATCATAACACGTAGTAGGTGACTATAACTTGCAAGATAGGATCAAGAACACTCATATATTCATGAAAACATAATAGGTTCAGATTTGAAATCATGGCTCTCGGGCCCTAGTAACAAGCGTTAAGCAACATCAATCTTAGAACATAATGGATACTAGGGATCAAACCCTAACAAAACTAACTCGATTACATGGCAAATCTCATCCAACCCATCACTGTCCAGCAAGCCTACGATGGGATTACTCACGCACGGCAGTGAGCATCATGAAATTGGTGATGGGAGATGGTTGATGATGACAATGGTGATGGATTTCCCTCTCCGGATCCCCAAACGGTCTCCAGATCAGCCCTCCCAAGGAAGAACAAGGCTTGGCGGCGGCTCTGTATCATAAAACGCGATGAATCCTTCTCTCTTATTTTTCTCCCCGAACGTGAATATATGGAGTTGGAGTTGAGGTCGGTGGAGCTCTAGAGGGCCCACGAGGCAGGGGGCGCGCCCAGGGGGTAGGGCCTGCCCCCACCCTCGTGGTAGGGTGTGGGCCCCCTTCTGCTGATTCTTTTGTCAATATTTTTTATTGATTCCAAAAAGTGACTCCGTGAAGTTTCAGGTCATTCTGAGAACTTTTATTTTTAGACAAAAATAACACCATGGCAATTTTGCTGAAAACAGTGTCAGTCCGGGTTAGTTCCATTCAAATCATGCAAATTAGAGTCCAAAACAAGGGTAAAAGAGTTAGGAAAAGTAGATACATTGGAGATGTATCAACTCCCCCAAGCTTAACCCATTGCTTGTCCTCAAGCAATTTAGTTGACAAACTGAAAGTGATAAAGAAAAACTTTGACAAACTCTGTTTGATCTTGTTGTTGCCAATATGTAAAGCCAGCATTCAAGTTTTCAGCAAAGATCATGAACTAACCGTATTCACAATAACATTTAGGTCTCACGTTTACTCATATCAATGGCATAATCAACTAGCGAGTAATAATAATAAATAGTGGATGACAACACTTTCTCAAAACAATCATGATATGATATAACTAGATGGTATCTCGCTAGCCCTTTCTGAGACCGCAAAACATAAATGCAGAGCACCCCTGAAGATCAAGGACTGACTAGACATTGTAATTCATGGCAAAAGAGATCCAGTCACAGTCATACTCAATATCAATTAATAACAATGCATACAAATGAAAGTGGTGCTCTCCGACTGGTGCTTTTTATAAGATGATGACTCAGCATAAAATTAAATAGACATGCCCTTTGCAGAGGGAAGCAGGGATTTGTAGTGGTGCCAGAGCTCGAGTTTTGAAACAGAGATAAATAATATTTTGAGTGGCATACTTTCATTGTCAACATAACAACCAAGAGATCTCAATATCTTCCATGCTACATACATTATAGGTAGTTCCCAAACAGAATGGTAAAGCTTATACTCCCCCACCACCAACAAGCACATTCCACGGCAACAATGGGTACCATCCAACTAACAACAATCCTGGGGGAGTTTTGTTTGCAATTATTTTGATTTGATTTGAGCATGGGACTGGGCATCCCGGTTACCGGCCATTTTCTCATGAATTATGAGCAGAGTCCACTCATCATGAGAATAACCCACCTAGCATGTAAGATATAGACAGCCCTAGTTGATACATGAGCTATTTGAGCATACAAAACAGAATTTCATTTGAAGGTTTAGAGTTTGGCACATGCAAATTTACTTGGAACGGCAAGTAAATACCGCATATAGGTAGGTATGGTGGACTCATCTGGAATAACTTTGGAGTTTATGGAAGTGGATGCATGATCAGTATTCCCACTTAGTACAAGTGAAGGCTAGAAAGAGACCGGGAAGCGACCAACTAGAGAGCGACATAGTCATAAACATGCATTGATTAACCAACAATGAGTGCAAACATGAGTAGGATATAAATCACCATGAACATAAATATTGTGGAGGCTATATTGATTTTGTTTCAACTACATGCGTGAACATGTGCCAAGTAAAGCCACTTGAATCATTCAAAGGAGGATACCACCCTATCATACCACATCACAACCATTTTAATAGCATGTTGGCACGCAAGGTAAACCATTATAAACTCTTAGCTAATTAAGCATGGCATGAGTAACTATAATCTCTAGTTGTCATTGCAAACATGTTTCATTCATAATAGGTTGAATCGGGAATGATGAACTAATCATATTTACAAAAACAAGATAGGTTGAGTTCATACCAGCTTTTCCTCATCTCAATCATTTCATCTTATATCGTCATTATTGCCTTTCACTTGCACGACCGAACAGTGTGGATAATAATAATAGTGCACGTGCATTGGACTAAGCTGGAATCTGCAAACATTTTAATTCAAAGGAGAAGACAAAGTAATATGGGCTCTTTGTTAGATCAACAATAATGCATATGAGAGCCACTCATCATTTTCATCATGGTCTTCTTCTCTCGACCCCCAAAAGAAAAGAAAAGAATTTCAACGAAACACACTGAAATGTTTTTTGGAGTTTTTGTTTTTATGAAGAAAGTAAAACAAGAACGAGAAAAACTATTTACATGGGAAAGCTCCCAACAAGCAAAAGAAGAACGAGAAATCTTTTTGGGTTTTCTTGTTTAATTTCTACTACTACGAGCATGGAAAGTAAACTAGCTAAAAGCTATAATTAATTTTTTGTTTTTTCTCAAAGTTTTTCAAACACACAAGAAGAAAGCAGGAAAAGAAAATAAACTAGCATTGATAATACAATGAAAAAGTATGAACACCGACAACTAGAATGGGTGTGTGAACATGAATGTAATGTCGGTGACAAATACGTACTCCCCCAAGCTTAGGCTTTTGCTTAAGTTGGTCTACGCCCATGGATCAAAGTGGTCCTCTCCGGTGTACTGAGGAGGATCCTCGGGGTTCCACTAGTTAAAGAGCTCCTGTGGATCCCACTAATAAATAGACTCCTGATATGGATCAGGTGATGGCTCTGGCTCTAGGGATCGTTTCCGCTCCCAGTACACATAAATGTCATCGGACATGATAAGGTATGTGCCTGAATGAATGTTAAACAAAGAAGGTGCAGGCAAGGTAATAATCTGACAAGTTTCTTCACTAAATACCAGGTTATAAATGAGGCTCTTCTCCTTATCATCGCAAATAAAATCATGTTCTACCATACTTTTATAGTCTAAGAAAACAGTGGGCAACACCTTTTCTTCTTTCTCATATTGTCTAATAGGTATCTCAAAATATTTAGCAAGACATGAAGTAAAGATACCTCCAAAAATGGGCCCCTTTGCACGGTTTAGACTCAACCGTTTAGCAACCATAGCGCCTAAACTGAAAGTTCTATCACGACATAAAGCATGGCACAAAATGGCAAGGTCAGGAGCACTAAGGCCCCCACTGTTCCCGCGACCAATTAAACATCTACTAGCAAGTATTGCATAGTAACGTAGAACAAGAAAATGTATACTAGTAATTCTTGCATCCGACACTTTTCTCCTTTCCCCTACAGTAATTTCATTAATAAAATCTCCCACATCACTTGGATGTGGTTCCTCGACGATGCCCTCAAAAGGCGATTTGCAAACCTCACAAAAATCATACAGTGACATCTCCTTAAACTCACCATATAAATAAAATTCTACCGAAGGTGGTGATCTCCTAGCATGGAAATGAAAATTTTGCATGAAAATATTAGTGAGTAGGAGCTGCTGATCACACTTATCATGGATGAATTCGGTGATGCCTGCATTCTCAGCCAAGTAATAAAAGTCTTCATAAATTCCGGCGGACTTCCAGAATGCATCACAAGGCCATTCACACGGCCGAACCTCCGAGGTGCGTGGGAGGTTGTACTTGGGCTTTTCATTCTCTTTGTTCTCCATTTCCTTCGAACCCCGGCTCGAGGAGCCTCTCAACAATCTCCTCAACATTTTCTTCCTTTGAAAATTTCTGAAATTTTTAGTGACTCAAAAATAAAAGTGAACCAAACTCGACAAGATTGATAGCAACTACTCCCACAAGTGTCTAGAGACTATGTCATGCATTAAAACTACTTTTGACCATATAAATTTAACATGCAAGCTCAAGAACAGGGTCACCATAGCAGCAAAAATTTGCAATAAATAAAGCACTAGAACAAAAACTAATTGGACCATTGGAGGAGTCACATACCAAGAACAATCCCCCAAAGCAGTTTTGTGAATCAAGCTTTGAGCAAGGAGATCGAAAATGGCAGCAAAACGAGCAAGAACACAAGTTTGAGCTACGAGATGATTTTTTCTAGAGGAAGACGAAGTGTGTGGGTGCTGGAATAAGTGGAGGGGGCCACATGGGGCCCATGAGGCAGGGGCGCGCCCAGGGGAGTAGGGCACGCCCTCCACCCTCGTGGCTAGCTGGTGTGGCCCCCTGGTATGTTCTAAGTGACAGAAATTCTCAAATATTCTTTAAAAAATCATACTAAATTTTCAGGGCATTTGGAGAACTTCTATTTTCGGGGTATTTTTTATTGCAAGGATAATTCAGAAAATAGACAGAAAAAACTATTTTTGCTTTTTATTCTAAATAATAGCAAGTAAAAGGAGGGTACAGAAGGTTGTGCTTTCTATATTCATCCATCTCATGCTCATCAAAAGGAATCCACTAATAAGGTTGATCAAGTCTTGTTAACAAACCTCTTTCGAATAACATGAAACTGCAAATTTTTTGAATAACACCATGTTACCTCAACAGGCATATGCATGTCCCCAACAATAAGAATATCATATTTGTTTTTGACAGTAGGAAGAGGGAATTCAAAACCTCCAATAGTAATAGTTGAGATTTTTCCAATAGAATTGATACTATGAACTTGAGGTTGTTTCTTCAGAATGGTACCGTATGCTCATTACCATTAACATGAAAAGTGACATTACCTTTGTTGCAATCAATAACAGCCCCTGCAGTATTCAAAAAGGGCCTACCAAGGATGATCGACATACTATCGTCCTCGGGAATATCAAGAATAACAAAGTTCGTTAAAATAGTAACATTTGCAACCACAACAGGCACATCCTAACAAATACCGATGGGTATAGCAGTTGATTTATCAGCCATTTGCAAAGAGATTTCAGTAGGTGTCACTTATTCAAATCAAGTCTACGATATAAAGATAAATGCATAACACTAACATCGTCTCCAAGATCACATAAAGCAGTTTTAACATAGTTTCTTTTAATGGAGCATGGTATAGTTGGTACTCCTGGATCTCCCAGTTTCTTTGGTATGCCACCTTAAAAGTATAATTGGCAAGCATGGTGGAAATTTTAGCTTCTGGTATCTTTCTTTTATTTGTAACAATATCTTTCATATACTTAGCATAAGGATGCATTTTAAGCATATCAGTCAAATGCATATGCAAAAAGATAGGTCTAATCATTTTGGCAAAGCGCTCAAAATCCTCATCATCCTTTTTCTTGGTTGGCTTAGGAGGAAAAAGCATGGGTTTCTGAACCCATGGTTCTCTTTCTTTACCGTCCTTCCTAGAAAAAAAAGTCTCTCTTATCATAGCGTTGATTCTTTGATTGTGGTTTATCAAGATCAATAGCAGGTTCCACTTCAACATCATTATTTTTACTAGGATGAGCATCAACATGAAAATCACCATTAACATTATCGCTAGGTTCATGTTCATCACTGGATTGTGTTTCAGCATCAGAAATAGAAATATCATTGGGATTCTGAGTTGTCTGCATAACAGATTCACTAGAAGCATGCAAAGTCCTATCAATATTATTTTTCTTCTTATTAGAAGGACTAGGTGTATTAGTATTAATTCTCTGAGAATCTTGCTCAATTCTCTTAGGATGGCCCTCGGGGTACAAAGGTTCCTGGGTCATTTTGCCACCTCTAGTCATAACTCTAACAACATTATCATTGTTCTTATTATTCAACTCATTGAGCAAATCATCTTGTGCCTCAAGTACTTGTTCTACTTGAGTTGTAACCATGGAAGCATGTTTACAAATAAGCTTAAGATCACTTTTAACTCTAGACATATAATCACTCAAGTGTTCAACCATATAAGCATTACATTTCAATTTTCTACCAACATAAGCATTGAAGTTTTCTTGTTTAACAATAAAATTATCAAACTCATCCAAGCATTGACTAACAAACTTAGTAGATGGGACATCACCCTTATCAAACCTATAGAGATAATTTACCTTTACTACCTGCGTCGGGTTATCAAGACCATGTATCTCTTCAATAGGCGGTAAATTCTTAACATCTTCGGCTTTAATACCCTTTTCTTTCATAGATTTCTTTGCCACTTGCATATCTTCAGGACTGAGAAATAGAATACCTCTTTTCTTTGGAGTTGGCTTAGGAGTTGGTTCAGGAAGTGTCCGATCAGTATCATTACTCAATATATTATTCAATAGCAATTCAGCTTGTTCAACAGTTCTTTCCCTGAAAACACAACCAACACAACTACCCAGGTGGTCTCTGGAAGCATCGGTTAGTCCATTACAAAAGATATCAAGTATTTCATTTTTATTAAGAGGATGGTCAGGCAGAGCATTAAGTAATTGGAGAAGCCTCCCCCAAGCTTGTGGGAGACTCTCTTCTTCAATTTACACTAAATTAAATATTTCCCCGCCAGGCAGCTTGTTTCTTATGAGCGGGAAAATATTTTGCAGAGAAGTAATAAATCATATCCAGGGGACTATGCACACAACCAGGAGCAAGAGAAATAAACCATATCTTAGCATCACCCTTTAACGAGAAAGGAAACAATTTAAGAATATAGTAATAGCGAAATTTTTCCTCATGAGTAAATAGGGTGGCTATATCATTCAATTTAGTAAGATGTGCCATAACAGTTTCAGATTCATAACCATAGAAAGGATCATATTCAACCAAAGTAATTAACTCAGGATCGACAGAGAATTCATAATCCTTATCAGTAACACAAATAGGTGAAGTAGCAAATGCGGGATCATATTTCATTCTAGCAATCAAAGACTTTTCTTTCAACTTATCTAACAGCTTCTTAAGATCATATGTATCATGGCAAGCAAAAAAGTCTCTAGTAGTTTCTTCTTCCATAGCATAACCTTCAGGTACAACAGGCAATTCATATCTAGGGGGATAATCTTCATCATCACTTTCATTAATATCATCAGTTTCAGTAATTTCATTCTCTCTAACCCTAGCAAGTTGTTCATCAAGAAATTCACCTAATGGCACATTATTATCAAGCAGAGAAGTAGTATCATCATAAGCATCAGATAGCAGAAGTGGCATCATCAATAACATGCGACATATCAAAATCAATAGCAGGTGTAGGTCGCAAGTTTACTCAAAACAGAAGGTGAATCAAGTGCAGAGCTAGATCACAGTTCCTTACCTCCCCTCGTAGCTGAGGGATAGATCTTGGTTTTGTTGTCTTTCAGATTCCTCATAGTGATCAACAGATATAAATCCCAAGTGACTCAGAGAATAGAGCTATGCTCTACGTCAACAGCGCTAGAAAAAGGTCTTCATAACCCACAAGTATAGGGGACCACAATAGTTTTCGAGGGTAGAGTATTCAACCAAAATT
Organism: Aegilops speltoides; assembly: GCA_021437245.1. NCBI lineage: Eukaryota > Viridiplantae > Streptophyta > Magnoliopsida > Poales > Poaceae > Aegilops > Aegilops speltoides. Next base: position 292,268,350 of record CM038141.1, read on the forward strand.
TATTGATTCGACGCAAGGGGAGCCAAAGAATATTCTCAAGTATTAGCAGCTGAGTTGTCAATTCAACCACACCTGAAAGACTTAATATCTACAACAAAGTATTTAGTAGCAAAGTAGTATGGAAGTAATGGTAACAGCGACAAAAGTAACATTAGTAGTTTTGTAGCAATCGTAATAGTGGCAATGGAGAAGTAACTTAGCAAAGATCAATATGAAACGAGCTCGTAGGCAACAAATCAATGATGGATAATTATGTTGGATGGCATTCATCATGCAACAGTTATAGCATAGGGTGACACAAAACTAGCTCCAATTCATCAATATAATGTAAGCATGTATTCCGAATATAGTCATACGTGCTTACGAAAAAGAACTTGGATGACATATTTTGTCCTACCCTCCCATGGTAGCGCGGTCCTATTGGAAACTAAGGGATATTAAAGCCTCCTTTTAATAGAGAACCGGACCAAAGCATTAGCACTTAGTGAATACATGAACTCCTCAAACTACGGTCATCACCGGGAAGTGTCCCGACTATTGTCACTCCGGGGTTTGCCGGATCATAACACATAGTAGGTGACTATAACATGCAAGATAGGATCAAGAACACTCATATATTCATGAAAACATAATAGGTTCAGATCTGAAATAATGGCACTCGGGCCCTAGTGACAAGCATTAAGCATGGCAAAGTCATAGCAACATCAGTCTTAGAACATAATGGTAAATCTCATCCAACCCATCACCGTCCAGCAAGCCTATGATGGGATTACTCACGCACGGCGGTGAGCATCATGAAATTGGTGATGGAGGATGGTTGATGATGACAGTGGCAACGGATTCCCCTCTCCGGATCCCCAAACGGACTCCAGATCAGCCCTCCTGAGGAAGAACAGGGCTTGGCGGCGGCTCCGTACCGTAAAAACGTGATGAATCCTTCTCTCTTATTTTTTCTCCGTGAACGTGAATATATGGAGTTGCTCCAGGGGGCCACGAGGCAGGGGGCGCTCCTAGGGGGTAGGGCACGCCCCCACCCTCGTGGATAGGGTGTGGGCCCCCTTCTATTGAGTGTTTCGCCAATATTTTTTATTAATTCCAAAAGTGACTCCGTGAAGTTTCAGGTCATTCCGAGAGCTTTTATTTCTGCACAAAAATAACATCATGACAGTTCTGCTGAAAACAGCGTCAGTCCGGGTTAATTCCATTCAAATCATGCAAATTAGAGTCCAAAACAATGGAAAAAGAGTTTGGAAAAGTAGATACGTTGGAGACGTATCACCCACCCGGTCGAAGCGTATGTACCGTTGTCTGTCTTGTCGCGAACGTGTACGTACATACTGGTCGATCGGTCGCTCTGCAATGATGAACCGTGGCCGAGTAAGTAGCGGCACATGTCATAGTAGAACCCCCCACGTAACATTTCAGGCTGTCCCGTCTAAACTGTGTACACGTACATACAGGCACATGCCAAAAAGTATGGCCATGTACATACATACGGGAGGGGTCTCAAATGCCTATTCACGCATACGTACGGCCAGGGCTCGTGTACATGGAGAGGCAGCGACGGTGGCCTGTTCATCGGCAGCCAACCAGCTGGGTCGGAACGAAGAAACTGAGTCATCGTGTTCATCAGGAAGCAACAGAATGCGTGTTTCATTGGGATCCAGCCATCTTGGACGGAGCAACTGACCGAAATGAGGCATGGCATACCGCAAAACGGAGGAAATGGCCTTGTGTTCGACCGCCTACGGTCGAAATGGGATCCTGTCACCGGGAGGGGTGTGGCGTAGCGCAAAAAAGAGGAAACAGACTTCTCTTCGACCTCCTACGGTCGAAATGGGGTCTTGTTGATCAGGAGGGGTGTGGCGTACTGCAAAACAGAGGAAACGGACTTGTGTTGGAGCGCTATGGTCAAAACGGGGGTCCTGTTCATCGAGAGGGGTGTGGCGTACCGCAAAACGGGACTCCATGAGCTACTGTTCATCTCCACCATCGACCTCCTCCAGCCTCCACGGGCTACTGTTCATCCACCGTCGACCTCCTCCAGCCTCCACCTGCGACTGTTCATCCATGGGCTCCTGTTCATCCAGTCTCCACCGCTCCTCCACCGGCTATTGTTCAACCAACCCTCTCCACGGGGTCCTGTTCAACCACCCCTCCACGGGCTACTATTCATCCAGCCCTCCACTGGCTGTTGTTCAACCAGCCCTCCATAGGGTCGTCCTATTCATCCAGCCCTCCACAGGGTCCTGTTCATCCACCCCCAACCGGCTCGATCAATCGGGGTCCTGTTCATCCAGCAGCAACGGCCTCTACTACGACGGGGTCCTGTTCATCCAACCCCCATCGGGAAATGTTCATCCAACTCCCCCAACAACGCTCACTGTTCATCAAGAGGCAGTAGGTTTGGTCGGCTTCAGTTAGCAGTAGTAGCGAAGGGAATCGCTCGATCAGGTTCAGTTAACAGCCAGGGATCGATCGATCGCTCGTGTTCAGTAATGCGTAGCCTGTAGTGCAATCGCTCGGGTTCAGTAGGCGAACGCCTCGCTCGGGTTCAGTTAGAGCCCAATGCCTCGCACCCACGCACGTACGTGTATGAGAGAAATGCGCATCGCTCGGCCCCCGACCACTCACTGTAACCGGGAACTCCCCGATACTTTCCTCGCCTCGCTTCTACCACGGTTTTTTCCGTCATGGACGGCCCAAAGAATGTCATGCAGCTGCGTCTCCGGCCTGCTCAGGACGAGAAGCCCATTTTCTGTCATGATTTTTTGTCATAGAAGTAGGAGCCCACCTCATCTATGATGATACCGGGTTTTGTCACAATTGTCGTCATAGAAGTGTCATAAGCATGACAGAAAAAAATTCGTTCGGCCCAAAATGTCATGGATGTCTTTTTTTTGTAGTGAAGGCAACCCAATTTTGTTTTTATTCTTGCTTTTTTGTTCTTGTTTTCCAATAAATTTACCATCTAGCCTCTGGTTAGATGTGTTTTCATGTTTTAATCTAGTGTTTGTGCCAAGTAAAGCCTTTGGGATAGTGTGGATGATAGTTGACTTGATTTTGTGCAAAAACAGAAACTTTTGCACTCAGTACAGGAATTTTTAAAATTCACTGGAACGTGCTTTTGATCTGAATTTTTGGCACATGATTGATATACAAATTTTATACATTGTCCTAATATTTCAAAAAAATGGAGTTGCAGAAGTATGGTGGTTGTTCAGATCATTACAGACTATTCTGTTTTTGACAGATTCTATTTACAATGCATAGTTTGCTTGTTTTATGGTTTTTATGACTTATATTGCTTAATATAAATTGTGGAAATTGTAGAGTACAGTAGACATTATTATGAAACAATTATGAATCTTATCTTGACAGTACCAAAGTGAATGATTTGTCTTTATCTTACTAAGCAATCTCATGAAGTTCCGTTAAGTTTATGTGATTGAAGTTGCAAGTTTTGGGTGAGATATCGATATGAGGAGAATAAGGAGTGACAAGACCCTAATCTTGGGGATGCCCAAGGCACCCCAAGGTAATATTCAAGGAAGACCAAGCATCTAAGCTTGGGAAAGCCCCGGAAGGCATCCCCTCTTTCATCTCCAACATTATCGATAACCTTACTTGGAGCTATATTTTTATTCATAACATGATATGTCTTTTGCTTGGAGCATCATTTTATTTTGTTTAGATTTGCTTGTTGTTAATTAGAATAAGGTTGTATATCTTTTGTTTCAATAAAAGTGTCAAGGATAGCCTTCACCATGCACAATTTGCAAGTATATGAGTTGTTGTTTCAAAACAGAAAGCTTATCGCTATTGCAAAAATTCCCTAGAAAAGTCAGAATGTGATAAAAGCTTGAAATTTTGACACGATATGCAATGATAAATTCCCTACAGTGTGGTAAATTTCCAAAAAAAAATTATTTAAATAAGTATGGATTTTCCTTAATCCTTCACAGACTGTTCTGTTTAAACAGATTGTTGTTATGATTGCATTGTGTGCATATGTTTGCTTGTTTAATGATTCTATTTGAGGATGGGAGTATTAAGTATGCAAAGGAATTTAGTATGCAATGTCAAATTATAATTTTAGTAATTTTCTACAGTAAAGAATGATAAGGTTTTGCATGGATTTATACAAACTTATCTCACGAGTTCTTGTTGAGTTTTGTGTGGATGAAGTTTTTGAGATTTAGGGAAACCGTATTATGAGAGGAATTAAGGAGACAAAAAAGCTCAAGATTGGAGATTCCCAAGGCACCCCAAGTTAATATTTCAAGAAGTCTCAAGCATCTAAGCTTGGGGATGCCCCGGTTGGCGTCCCACCTTTCTTCTTCAACAACTATCGGTCAGTTTTGGTTGAGCCTAAGTTTTTGCTTCTTCACATGATATGTGCTATTCTTGCACTGTCATTTTATTTTGCTTTGCTTGCTGTTTGAATAAAATATTAAGATCTGAAATTTTTAAATGAGAGAGAGTCTTCACATAGCTACATAATTATTCAACTACTCATTGATCTTCACTTATATCTTTTGGAATAAATTGTCATTTACTCTCGTGCTTCACTTATATCTTTTTGAGAGTATTATAATTATAAATAGTAATGGTAACATGCATGTGTTATGAAATTGGTCCCAATATGATAGATATTCAAGAAGGATGTAATAAAAACTTTCATAAAGAGCATTGAAACTATGAGAAGTTTGATTCCTTGCATTTGTTTAGAGATATGAAGATGGTGATATTAGAGTCATGCTAGTAGTGAATTGTGGGATAAAATAAATAATTGTGTTAAGGTTTGTGATTCCCGTAGCATGCATGTATGGTCTTCTAGTTATGTGAAGAAGTTGGAGTGCAATTTATCCTTGATTGTCTATCTTTGCATGAAAGTCGGGGCGCGCGATGGTTAACTCCTACCAACCACCCCCCTAGGAGCATGCGTAGTAGTACTTTGCTTCGAGGGCTAATATTTTTTTGCAATAAGTATGTGAGTTCTTTATGAATAACGTTGAGTCCATGGATTATACGCACTCTCACCCTTCCACCATTGCTAGCCTCTCTAGTACCGTGCAACTTTCGTCGGTGCATTAAACCCACCATTTACCATTCCTCAAAACAGCCACCATACCTACCTATTATGGCATTTCCATAGACATTCCGCGATATATTGCCATGCAACTTCCATCGCTCTATTTATTATGGCACATACCATCATTGTCATATTTATTTGCATGATCATGTAGTTGGCATAGTTTTCGTGGCTTGGCCACCGTTCATATTTTTTATACATGTCACTCTTGATCATTGCACATCCCGGTACACCGCTGGAGGCATTCATATAGAGTTGTATCTTTGTTCTAGTCTCGAGTTGTAATTCTTGAGTCGTAAGTAAATAAAATTGTGCTGATCATCATTATTAGAACATTGTCCCATGTGAGGTTATAAGTAAAAGAGGCCAAAGAGCTAGAATAAAAGAGGCCAAAGAGCCCAAAATAAATAAAGAAAGAAAATAAAAAAGAGGTGAAAGAGCCCAAAATAAAAAAATGAATGAGAGAAAAAGAGAGAAGGGACAGTGTTACTAGTGGGAATTTTTCATTATAGAACTTGGCTTGTATATTCCAATGATGGGCTTCCTCAAATTGCCCTAGGTCTTCGTGAGCAAGCAAGTTGGATGCACACCCATTTCGTTTTCTTTTGAGCTTTCATGCACTTATAGCTCTAGTGCATCCGTTACATGGCAATCCCTACTCACTCACATTGATATCAATTGATGAACATCTCCATAGTTCATTGATTTGCCTAGTTGATGTGAGACTTTCTCCCTTCTTTTGTCTACTACCACCTTCTATTCCACCCATAGTGCTATGTCCATGGCTCACGCTCATGTATTGCGTGAAGAGTTCAAAAGGTTTGGGGATGTAAAAGTATGAATACATTGCTTGGCTGACACCGGGGTAGTGCGTGATCTATACTTTGTGCTGAGAAGAGGGAGCATAACAAGACTATATGATTTTGTAGGGATAACTGTCTTTATCCATGTTATTTTTGAAGTTTCATGATTTTGCTTTCTAGTATGCTTGAAGTATTATTTTTTATGTCAATATTAAACTTTTGTTTTGAATCTAATGGATCTGAATATTCTTGCCATAGTTAAGAATATTACATGGATAAATATGTTAGGTAGCATTCCACATCAAAAATTCTTGTTTTTATCATTTACCTACTCGAGGATGAGCGGGAATTAAGCTTGGGGATGCTTGATACGTCTCCAACGTATCTATAATTTTTATTGTTCCATGTTATTATATTATCTGTTTTGGATGTTTTATATGCATTAATATGTTGTTTTATATTATTTTTGGAACTAAGCTATTAACCTAGAGCCCAGTGCTAATTTCTGTTTTTTTTCTTGTTTTTGAGTTTTACAGAAAAGGAATATCAAACGGAGTCCAAATGAGCTGAAAATTTACAGTGATTTTTTATGGACTAGAAGTCACCCATGGAGCATCGGAGTTGGGCCAGAAGAGTCTTGAGGTGACCACAAGCCTAGGTGGCACCCCCCTAGGGTGCGCCCCCTGGCTTGTGGGCTCCTCGGGAACCCCTTGACTTGTTTCCGACACTAAAAATTCCGATAAATATAGAAACCTCCGAAAAGAAACCTAGATCGGGAGTTCCACTGCTGCAAGCATCTGAGTTCACAAAAACCAATCTAAGCCCGTTCTGGCACCCTGCTAGAGGGGGAAATCATCACCAGAGGCCATCTTCATCATCCCGGCAGTCTCCATGACGAGGAGGTAGTAGTTCACCCTTGGGGCTGAGGGTATGTACCAGTAGCTATGTGTTTGATCTCTCTCTCTCTCTCTCTCTCTCTCTCTCTCTCTCTCGTGTTCTTGATTTGGCATGATCTTGATGTATCGCGAGATTTGTTAATATAGTTGGATCCTATGATGTTCTCCCCTCTCTACCTTCTTATGATGAATTGAGTCTTGCTCTTTGAGGTGTCGTTATGTTGGATTGAGAATTGGGTTTGAGAACACTTGATGTATGTCTTGCAATGGGATATTTGTGGTGACAATGGGATGTTCTATTAATTCACTTGATGTATATTTTGGCACTCAACTCATGGGTTCCCGAGGTGACATTGGGGTGATCTATGCATATTTTCGTCCTACGTTATCCGATAGAAACTTTGGAGTGATTCTTTGCTGCACATTGAGGGATTGTTATGTTATCCAATTATGCTATCATTGTTGAGAGAATTTGCACTAGTGAAAGTATGAACCCTAGGCCTCGTTTTCAAGCATTGCAGTACCGTTTTTGCTCACTTTTGTTACTAGTTACCTCGCTGTTTTTTATTTATTCAGATTATAAAAATATATTTCTACCATCCATATTACACTTGTATCATCATCTCTTCGCCAAACTAGTGCACCTATACAATTAACCGTTATATTGGGTGTGTGGGTACACAAGAGACTCTTTGTTATTTGGTTGCAGGGTTGTTTGAGAGAGACCATCTTCATCCTACGCCTCCCACGGATTGATAAACCTTAGGTCATCCTTGAGGGAAATTTGCTACTGTCCTACAAAACTCTGCACTTGGAGGCCCAACACGAGTCTACAAGAAGAAGGTTGCATAGTAGACATCAAGCTCTTACTTAGACTTTGTTGAATAAGTTGAATTGCAACTGCTTGGTGACTCAGAACATAGGTTGTTAAGTTTCAAGAGAGTTCATTGTTTAAACCATAACTTCTGAATTGGTTGCTACTTTAACATGATGAGTTTTATGAGAAAGAGTTGTTCTTATGATGCTAGGAAAAGTGATTGAAATTATCATTGATCAAACTTATGTACTATGCTAGCATTCAAAATTCATAAATTATTTCTTTTATCATTTACCTACTCGAGGATGAGTAGGAATTAAGCTTGGGGATGCTGATATGTCTCCAACGTATCTATAATTTGTGATGTATTCATGCCATGTTTAAAACAATTTTATATGGTTTTGGTATGATTTGCATGGAACTAACCCGGATTGACGATGTTTTCAGCAGAATTACCGTGGTGTTGTTGTTTGTGCAGAAATAAAAGTTCTCCAAATGCAACGAAACTTTTTGACGATTTTTTTGGAACAAAAGAAGTGCTAGAAGCTTCGTGGGAGGACCAGAAGGTGAAGGAGATGGCACAAGACACCTGGCGCGCCAGGAGGCCCAGGCGCGCCCAGGTGGGTTGTGCTCACCTCGAGGCCCATCTTCACGTGAAACCGATGCCAAAAAATCCTATAAATAGAGAAACCATCAGAAATAACCCTAGATCAGAAGTTTTGCCGCTGCAAGCCTCTGTAGCCACAAAAAACCAATCTAGACCATGTTCCGGCACCCTACCGGAGGGAGAAATTATCACCGGTGGCCATCTTCATCATCCCGGCGGCCACCATGATGAGGAGGGAGTAGTCCACCCTCGGGGCTGAGGGTTTGTACCAGTAGCTATGTGTTTAATCTCTCTCTCTCTCGTGTTCTTGAGATGTCACAATCTTGATGTATCGCGGGGTTTGTTAATATAGTTGGATCATATGGTGTTTTCCTGTCTCCATCTTGTTGTGAATTGAGTTTTCCCTTTGTGATTTCGTTTTATCAGACTGGATACTTTTATGGATTTGAGAGCACTTGATGTATGTCTTGCTATGAATACCCGTGGTGACAATGGGGTATCACATTGATTCACTTGATATGTATTTTGGCACTCAAATCGCGGATTCCTGAGGTGACATTGGGGTAATCTATGCATAGAGGTTGATGCATGTTCTCGTCTTTGTTTCTCCGGTAGAAATCTTGGGGCACTCTTTGAGGTTCTTTGTGTTGGATTGAGTATTATGAATCTGAAATTGTTTGATGCATACGGCATAATCAACTCATGAATACTCGCGGTGACATTGGAGCATCTAGGTGACATTAGAGTTGGTTGATTTGTATCATATAGTGTTATTTTAGTATGAACTCTTTGTTAGATCCATCGGAAAGAATAGCTTGGTGTTATTTTAGTACGAACTCTAGGATAGATTGATTGAAAAGAATAGCTTTGAGGTGGTTTTGTACCCTACAAACAATTTCTTCTTATGTTCTCTGCTAGATAAGAACTTTGGAGTGATTCTACATCGCACCTTGAGGGATGGTTATATGATCCAATTACATTAGCATTTGAGAGATTGCACTAGCAAAAGTACGGACCCTAAGCCTCATTTTCAAGCATTGCAATAGCGTTTGTGCTCACTTTTGTTACTTGCTACCTTGCTATTTTTGATTATTCCTATTACAAAAATCAATATCTACTGTCATTACTACGCTTGTATCATCATCTCTTTGCCAAACTAGTGCACCTATAGAAATTACCATTGTATTTGGTGTGTTGGGGACAGAAGAGACTTTTGTTATTTGGTTGCAGGGTTGTTTGAGAGAGACCATCTTCATCCTACGCCTCCCACGGATTGATAAACCTTAGGTCACCCACTTGAGGGAAAATTGCTACTGTCCTACAAAACTCTGTGCCTGGAGGCCCAACAGGGGTCTACAAGAACAAGTTGTGTAGTAGACATCAGAGCGCGAAGAAGGTGGGTAAACTCACTGAAGAGGAAAGTCGCAACCTCCTCGCCCAAGTGTCAACACGCATCTTCAACCATCTTTTTAGCTCCGACCCCTGCCTTGACTTTGAAGCCGTGATATCCCCCGTCCCTAAGGTGATTCGCAATGCCCTCGGGGAATGGGTGGAGGACCATGTGGATGCGCTATGCGTGCAGTTCATCCTTCACAGCAATGTTGACCGGCGCGGAGCCGAGGAAAACGAGGGCGACAATGGCGACAATAGCGGCAACGCGTCTCCTTAGGTCGCCCCCTTTTCTTTCCTGTTAACACTCAATTGTGACCCCGTGGGGGTGTGAAGAACATTTTGCTTGAATCCTTAATGATGTATTGAACATTTGCATTCTCATGTGGCATGTTTTTCTCCACGCTTGCTTTCATGCTTAATGTCGTTAGGCACAACCCCCAAGCGGGGCTCGATCGTCGCTGGTATGCCAGGTCGCGATGCCTGAGAAAGGCCAGGAGATGAGAGCGTGAGGGCTAGCAAGTGCTCCTGAGGTGAAATGTTCGGGGGGTTACCCTTTGATTGCGAACATCTTGCGCGTATACAAGCTTCATATAAGGGATTCTACCTCGAGGGAGCAGCGCGGCTCGTCGGCTCGCTCATGTGCGTCGCGCGAGGATATTAGACACCAAGGCCTTGGTGGGGTGGTGCACGCGGGAGCAAGCCTGCGGCCCAGAGCCCGGCTGCTTGCGTTTCTAATGCTGCTGGGACTGATCCAAGCGTAAGCACAATGCCCATCCCGCGCTCATGTGAGGGTCGTGAGGGAGACCCGAGCGCGCACGGCACGTGAAAAAGAATGAAATCCAACAAAATGCCGCAAAGAAAACAAAACTCTTTACTTAGAGAAGACCCAAACATCAAAGTCTTTACTTAGAGAAGACACAAAAACCAAAGTCTTTACTTGGAGAAGACACAAATTTGTTTACAAGCAGAAAGGAAAACGGCTACCACATCGGGCACCTTCATCGATTGTTCCGCCACCGCGGAGCATGAGGCTTCCACTTGGGCGTGGGCATGATCGTTGTTCGATCGTTCCGCCAGCGTGGAGCATGAGGCTTCCACTTGGTGTGGGTGGGAGCTCCCGTGATGCCATGGGGCGGTGCACCGAGAGGCTCCGGGGCGTGTACAACCCCACCTCATTCTTACATGAGAGGGTCACAGGTAGAACTTGTAGAGGTGATGGATGTTCCAGGCGTTCTGCACATGAACTCCATCCTCCGTCTCCAGGCGTGCAACACCTGGCCTAGAGACATGAGCGACCCTGAAAGGGCCTTCCCAGATGGGCGAGAGCTTGTTGAGGCCCTCCCTAGAAAGGATCCACCGCAGGATGAGGTCCCCAACCTCGAGAGTGCGAGGGCAGATGTTGCGACTATGGTAGCACCATAAGGCCAGCTGGTATCTCGCGGCGCGAAGGGCGGGCTTCCTTGAGGAGCACAAGATCAGCCTCCCGCGGTTCTGAAGGAAATATGCCCTGGAGGCAATAATAAAGTTATTATTTATTTCCTTATTTCATGATAAATGATTACTATTCATGCTAGAATTGTATTAACCGAAAACTTAGTACATGTGTGAATACATAGACAAAACATATTGTCCCTAGTATGCCTCTACTTAACTAGCTCGTTGATTAAAGATGGTTATGTTTCCTAACCATAGACATGTGTTGTCATTTGATGAACGGAATCACGTCATTAGGAGAATGATGTGATGGACATGACCCATCCGTTAGCTTAGCATTATGATCATGACAGTTTCATTGCTACTTCTTTCTTCATGACTTATACAAGTTACTCAGACTATGAGATTATGCAACTCCCGAATACCGGAGGAACACTTTGTGTGCTACCAAACATCACAACGTAAATGGGTGATTATAAAGGTGCTCTACAGGTGTCTCCGAAGGTGTTTGTTGGGTTGGCATAGACCGAGATTAGGATTTGTCACTCCGTGTTTCGGAGAGGTATCTCTGGGCCCTCTCGGTAATACTCATCACTATAAGCCTTGCAAGCATCGTGACTAATGAGTTAGTTGCGGGATGAAGTATTATGGAATGAGTAAAGAGACTTGCCGGTAACGAGATTGAACTAGGTATGATAATACCGACGATCGAATCTTGGGCAAGTAACATACCGATGACAAAGGGAGTAACGTATGTTGTTATGTGGTTTGACCGATAAAGATCTTCGTAGAATATGTAGGTGCTACCTCTTGAGCACTGCGTTGGTTTTCCCTTGAAGAGGAAAGGGTGATGCAGCAAAGTAGCATAAGTATTTCCCTTAGTTTTTGAGAACCAAGGTATCAATCCAGTAGTAGGCTACACGCAAGTCCCTCGTACCTACACAAACAAACAAGAACCTCGCAACCAACGCGATAAAGGGATTGTCAATCCCTTCACGGCCACTTGTGAAAGTGAGATCTGATAGAGATAATAAGATAAGATAAATATTTTTGGTATTTTTATGATATATATTGAAAATTAAAGATTGCAAAATAAAGTAGATCGGAAACTTATATGATGGAGAATAGACCCGGGGGCCATAGGTTTCACTAGATAGCATAAGTATTACGGTGGGTGAACAAATTACTGTCGAGCAATTGATAGAAAAGTGCATAGTTATGAGAACATCTAGGCATGATCATGTATATAGGCAGCACGTCTGCGACAAGTAGACCGACTCCTGCCTACATCTACTACTATTACTCCACACATTGACCGCTATCCAGCATGCATCTAGAGTATTAAGTTCATAAGAACAGAGTAACACATTAAGCACGATGACATGATGTAGAGGGATAAACTCAAGCAATATGATATAAACCCCATCTTTTTATCCTTGATGGCAACAATACAATACATGCCTTGCTGCCCCTGCTGTCACTGGGAAAGGACACCGCAAGATTGAACCCAAAGCTAAGCACTTCTCCCATTGCAAGAAAGATCAATCTAGTAGGCCAAACAAAACTGATAATTTGAAGAGACTTGCAAAGATGACCAATCATACATAAAAGAATTTAGAGGAGATTCAAATATTTCTCATAGATAAACTTGATCTCGACAAACACACCACAAAAAGAGTTACATCAAATAGATCTCCAAGAAGATCGAGTAGAACACTGTAATGAGATTCAAAGAGAGAGAAGAATCCATCTAGCTAATAACTATGGACCCGAAGGTCTGTGGTAAACTACTCACAACTCGTTGGAGAGGCTATGGTGTTGCTATAGAAGCCCTCCGTGATCGATTCCCCCTCCGGCGGAGCGCCTGAAAAGGCTCCAAGATGGGATCTTGCGGGTACAAAAGGTTGCGGTGGTGGAAATAGGGTTTCGTGGTGCTCCTGGATATTTTCGGGGTACGTAGATATATATAGGCGAAGGAAGTCGGTCAGGGGAGCCACGAGGGGCCCACGAGGGACCCTCGTGGCCGCCTCATTTACTTCTTGACGTCCACTCCAAGTCTCCAGGATTGCATTTGTTCCAAAAATAACTCTCCCGAAGGTTTCATTCCGTTTGGACTCAGTTTGATATTCCTTTTCTGCGAAACACTGAAATACGAAAAAAAACAGCAATTTGGGTTGGGCCTCCGGTTAGTAGGTTAGTCCCAAAAATGATATAAAAGTGCATAGTAAAGCCCATAAACATCCAAAACGGCTAATATAATAGCGTGGAACAATCAAAAATTATAGATACATTGGAGACGTATCAAGCATCCCCAAGCTTAATTACTACTCGTCCTCGAGTAGGTAAATGACAAAAACAGAATTTTTGATGTGGAATGCTACCTAGCATACTTCTCAATGTAATTTTATTTATTGTGGCATGAATGTTCGATCCAAATGATTCAAGATAAAAGTTCATATTGACATGAAAATAGTAATACTTCAAGCATACTAACAAAGTAATCATGTCTTCTCAAAATAACATGGCGAAAGAAAGTTATCCCTACAAAACCATATAGTCTGGCTATGCTCTATCTTCATCACACAAAATATTTAAATCATGCACAACCACGATTTTAGCCAAGCAATTGTTTCATACTTTAGTATTTTCAAACTTTTTCAATCTTCACGCAATACACGAGCGTGAGCCATGGACATAGCACTATAAGTGGAATACAATGGTGGTTGTGGAGAAGACAAAAAGGAGAAGATAGTCTCACATCAACTAGGCGTATCAACGGGCTATGGAGATGCCCATTAATAGATATCAATGTGAGTGAGTAGGGATTGCCATGCAACGGATGCACTAGAGCTATAAATGTATGAAAGCTCAACAAAAGAAACTAAGTGGGTGTGTATCCAACTTGCTTGCTCACGAAGACCTAGGGCATTTTGGAAGCTCATCACTGCAATATACAAGCCAAGTTCTATAATGAAAAATTCCCACTAGTATATGAAAGTGACAACATAAGAGACTCTCTATCAGGAAGATCATGGTGCTACTTTGAAGCACAAGTGTGGAAAAAGGATAGTAACATTGTCCCTTCTCTCATTTTCTCTCATTTTTTGGTCGGCTTCTTTGGCCTATTTTTATTTGGGCTTATTTGGCCTCTTTTATTTTTCATAAAGTCCGGAGTCTCATCCTGACTTGTGGGGGAATCATAGTCTCCATCATCCTTTCCTCACTTGGGACAATGCTCTAATAATGAAGATCGTCACACTTTTATTGATTTACAACTCAAGAATTACAACTCAATACTTAGAACTAAATATGACTCTATGTGAATGCCTCCGGCGGTGTACCGGATATGCAATGAATCAAGAGTGACATGCATGAAAGAATTATGAAAGTGGCCTTGCCACAAATACGATGTAAACTACATGATCATGCAAAAGCAATATGACAATGATGGAGCGTGTCATAATAAACGGAACGGTGGAAAGTTGCATGGCAATATATCTCGGAATGGCTATGGAAATGCCATAATAGGTAGGTATGGTGGCTGTTTTGAGGAAGGTATATGGTGGGTGTATGGTGCCGGCGAAAGTTGCACGGCACAAGAGAGGCTAGCAATGGTGGAAGGGTGAGAGTGCGTATAATCCATGGACTCAACATTAGTCATAAAGAACTCATATATTTATTGCAAAAATCTACAAGTAATCAAAACAAAGTACTACACGCATGCTCCTAGGGGAAGGGTTGGTAGGAGTTAACCATCGCGCGATCCCGACCTCCACACATAAGGAAGACAATCAATAAATAAATCATGCTCCAACTTCATCACATAATGGTTCACCATACGTGCATGCTATGGGAATCACAAACTTTTAACACAAATATTCCTCAAATTCACAACTACCCAACTAGCATGACTCTAATATTACCATCCTCATATCTCAAAACAATCATCAAGCATCAAACTTCTCATAGTATTCAATGCACTCTATATGATAGTTTTTATTATACCCAACTTGGATGCCAATCATATTAGGACTAATTTTATAACCAAAGCAAATCCATGCTGTTCTAAAAGACTCTCAAAATAATATAAGTGAAGCATGAGAGATCAATAATTTCTACAAAATAAAACCACAGCCATGCTCTAAAAAGATATAAGTGAAGCACTAGAGCAAAATTATCTAGCTCAAAAGATATAAGTGTAGCACATAGAGTATTCTAATAAATTCCGAATCATGTGTGTCTCTCCCAAAAGGTGTGTACAGCAAGGATGATTGTGTTAAACTAAAAAGCAAAGAATCATATCATACAATATGCTCCAAGCAAAACACATATCATGTGGTGAATAAAAATATAGCTCCAAAGTAAAGTTACCGATAGACGGAGACGAAAGAGGGGATGCCTCGGAAAGCTTAGGCTTTTGGTTGTCCTTGAATTACCTTGGGGTGCCTTGGGCATCCCCAAGCTTAGGCTCTTGCCGTTCCTTATTCCATAATCCATCAAATCTTTACCCAAAACATGAAAACTTCACAACACAAAACTCAACAGCAAATCTCATAAGCTCCGTTAGTGCAAGAAAGAAAAACCACCACATAAGGTACTGTAATTAACTCATTATTTATTTATATTGGTGTTAAACCTACTGTATTCCAACTTCTCTATGGTTCATACCCCCCGATACTAGCCATATCATCAAAATAAGCAAACAACACACGAAAAACATAATCTGTCAAAAATAGAACAGTTTGTAGCAATCTGTAACTTTCGAATACTTATGGAACTTTAAAAATCCTACAAAAATAGAACATCCCAGGAAATTTGTCTATTAATATTATGCAAAAAATCAACTAAAAAGCACGTTTCTATGATTTATTAAAAATCGCGCGTGCAAAAGTTTCTGTTTTTCAGCAAGATCAAATTAACTTTCACCATAGGTTATTCTATAGGTTCTACTTGGCACAAACATTAATTAAAACATAAAACCACATCTAAATAGAGGCTAGATAAATTATTTATTTAATAACATCAAGGAAAAAATGGGTTGTCTCCCAACAAGCGCTTTTCTTTAAAGACTTTTTAGCTAGGCATTGAGATTTCAATGATGCTCACATGAAAGACAAGAATTTAAGCATAAAGAGAGCATCATAAAACATGTGACAAACACACTTAAGTCTAACATACTTCCTATGCATATGTTTTTTTATAAGTGAACAAATTTGCAAGGCAAGCAAAAACTAGCATATGCAAGGAAGAAGAAAGAGACAATAGCAATCTCAACATGATGAGAGGTAATTTAGTAAGATAAAAATTTGTACGGCCATATTTTCCTCTATCATAATAATTACATGTAGGATTATAGGCAAATTCAACAAAATAGCTATCACATAACATATTCTCAACACGATCCACATGCATGTGAAGTTGACACTCTTCCAAAATAGTGGGATTATTATTAACTAAAGTCATGACCTCTCCAAACCCGCTTTTATCAAAAACTTCATAAGATTGAACATTATCCAAATATGTGGGATCTAAAGTTGACACTCTTCCAAACCCATTTTCAGTATTATTGCAAACATTATTATCATCTCATATTCATCATGGGGCTTAAATAAAATTTCAAGATTATAAGAAGAATCACCCCAATCATGATCATTGCAACAAGTAGTGGACATAGCAAAACTAACATCCCCAAGCTTAGGGTTTTGCATATCATTAACACAATTGACATTAATAGAATTTATAATAAAATCATTGCAATCATGCTTTTTATTCAAGGAGCTATCGTGAATCTCTTCATAAATTTCTTCATCACAATTTTCAGATTCACGAATTTCAAGCAAAACCTCATAAAGATAATCTAGTGCACTCAAGTCACTAGAATTTGGTTCATCATAATTGGATCTCTTAAAAAGATTGGCAAGCGTATGAGGATCCATAGATCTTAGGTTCTATGTTTAGCAATAAATAAACAACTATTCCAACCAAACGAGCAAACGAGCCAAGTAAGACATCAAAGCAAACGAAAGGACGAACAGAAGAAGGGCGAATAAAACGGCAAGGGTGAAGTGGGGGAGAGGCAAACGAGAGGCAAATGGCAAATAATGTAATACGAGGGATAAGGGTTTGTGATGGGTACTTGGTATGTCTTGACTTGTGCGTATACCTCCCCGACAACGGCGCCAGAAATCCTTCTTGCTACCTCTTGAGCACTGCGTTGGTTTTCCCTTGAAGAGGAAAGAGTGATGCAGCAAACTAGTGTAAGTATTTCCCTCAGTTTTTGAGAACCAAGGTATCAATCCAGTAGGAGGCTACACGCAAGTCCCTCGTACCTACACAAACAAACAAGAACCTCGCAACCAACGCGATAAAGGGGTTGTAATTCCCTTCACGGCCACTTGCAAAAGTGAGATCTGATAGAGATAATAAGATAAGATAAATATTTTTGGTATTTTTATGATACAGACTGAAAAGTAAAGATTGCAAAATAAAGTAGATCGGAAACTTATATGATGGAGAATAGACCCAGGGGCCATAGGTTTCACTAGTGGCTTCTCCCAAGATAGCATAAGTATTACGGTGGGTGAACAAATTACTGTCGAGCAATTGATAGAAAAGTGCATAGTTATGAGAATATCTAGGCAAGATCATGTATATAGGCATCACGTCTGCGACAAGTAGACCGACTCCTGCCTGCATCTACTACTATTACTCCACACATCGACCGCTATCCAGCATACATCTAGAGTATTAAGTTCATAAGAACAGAGTAACATATTAAGCAAGATGACATGATGTAGAGGGATAAACTCAAGCAACATGATATAAACCCAATCTTTTTATCCTTGATGGCAACAATACAATACGTGCCTTGCTTCCCCTGCTGTCACTGGGAAAGGACACCGCATGATTGAACCCAAAGCTAAGCACTTCTCCCATTGCAAGAAAGATCAATCTAGTAGGCCAAACCAAACTGACAATTCAAAGAGACTTGCAAAGATAACCAATCATACATAAAAGAATTCAAAGGAGATTCAAATATTTCTCATAGATAAACTTGATCATAAACCCACAATTCATTGGATCTCAACAAACACACCGCAAAAAGAGTTACATCGAATAGATCTCCAAGAAGATTGAGGCGAACATTGTATTGAGATTCAAAGAGAGAGAAGAAGCCATCTAGCTAATAACTATGGACCCGAAGGTCTGTGGTAAACTACTCACAACTCATCGGAGAGGCTATGGTGTTGATGTAGAAGCCCTTCGTGATTGATTCCCCCTCCGGCAGAGTGCCGGAAAAGGCTCCAAGATGGGATCTTGCGGGTATAGAAGGTTGCGGCGGTGTAAATAGGGTTTCATGGTGCTCCTGGATGTTTTTGGGGTACGTAGATATATATAGGCGAAGGAAGTCGGTCAGGGGAGCCATGAGGGGCCCACGAGGGTGGGGGGTGTGCCCACCCCCCTAGGGTGCGCCCTGGAACCTCATGGCCGCCTCGTTTACTTCTTGACATCCACTCCAAGTCTCCTGGATTGCGTTTGTTCCAAAAGTAACTCTCCCGAAGGTTTCATTCCGTTTTGACGATGTTTGATATTCCTTTTCTGCGAAACACTGAAATAGCAAAAAAAACAGCAATTTGGGCTGGGCCTTCGGTTAGTAGGTTAGTCCCAAAAATGATATAAAAGTGTATAGTAAAGCCCATAAACATCCAAAACGGGTAATATAATAGCATGGAACAATAAAAAATTATAGATACGTTGGAGACGTATCAGTAGGAACCAATATGAGCATCCTGGTTCCGCTATTGGTTATTGACCGGAGACGTGTCTCGGTCATGTCTACATAGTTCTCCAACCCGTAGGGTCCACACGCTTAACGTTTGATGACGATTGGTATTATGAGTTTATGTGATTTGATGTACCGAAGGTTGTTCGGAGTGCTGGATGAGATCATAGACATGACGAGGAGTCTTGAAATGCTCGAGACATAAAGATTGATGTATTGAACGGCTATATTCGGACACCGGAAGTGTTCCGGAGAAATCCGGAGTACCGGAGGGTTACTAGAACCCCCCCAGGGAGTTAATGGGCCTCATGGGCCAAGTGGTGGAAGAGAGGAGGCAGGCCAAGGTGTGGCATCCTCCCCCCCTAGCCCAAACCGAATTGGACTAGGGGGGCGGCCCCCCTTTCCCTCTCTTCTAACCCTTCCTTCTCCTAGTTGGACTAGGAAAGGGGGGGGACCTACTCCTACTTGGAGTAGGACCCCCCCCACTTGGGCGCACCCCTTGAGGCCGGCCGGCCCTCCCTCTCCTCCTTTATATACGGGGGAGGGGGCACCCCATAGACACACAAGTTGATCTTTTTGCCGTGTGTGGTGCCCTCCTCCATAGTTACACACCTCGGTCATATCGTCGTCGTGCTTAGGCAAAGCCCTGCACCGGTAACTTCATCGTCACCATCGCCACGCCGTCATGCTGACGAAACTCTCCCTCGGCCTCAACTAGATCAAGAGTACGAGGGACGTCATTGAGTTGAACGTGTGTTGAACACAGAGGTGCCGTGCATTCGGTACTTGATCAGTTGGATCGTGAAGAAGTTCGACTACATCAACCGTGTTATTGAAACGCTTCCGCTTTCGGTCTACGAGGGTACGTGGATACACTCTCCCCTCTCGTTGCTATGCATCACCAGATAGATCTTGCATGATCGTAGGATTTTTTTTGAAATTATCACGTTCTCCAACAGTCATATCAGAGCCAGGTCTATGCGTAGATGTTATATGCACGAGTAGAACACAAAGAGTTGTGGGCCATAATAGTCATACTGCTTACCAGCATGTCATACTTTGATTCGGCGGTATTGTTGGATGAAGCGGCTCAGACCGACATTACGCGTACGGTTACGCGAGACTGGTTCTATCGACGTGCTTCGCACACAGGTGGCTAGAGAGTGTCTGTTTTGCCAACTTTAGTTGAATTGAGTGCGGCTACGCCCGGTCCTTGTTGAAGGTTAAAACAGCACACTTGGTGAAAAATCGTTGTGGTTTTGATGCGTAGGTAAGGACGGTTCTTGCTAAGCCCGTAGCAGCCACGTAAAACTTGCAACAACAAAGTAGAGCACGTCTAACTTGCTTTTGTAGGGCATGTTGCGATGTGATATGGTCAAGATGTGATGATATATAAATTGTTGTATGAGATGATCATGTTTTGTAAAATTTATCGGCAACTGGCAGGAGCCATATGGTTGTCGCTTTATTGTATGAAATGCAATCGCCATGTAATTGCTTTACTTCATCACTAAGCGGTAGCGATAGTCGTAGAAGCAATAGTTGGCAAGGCGACAACGATGCTTCGATGAAGATCAAGGTGTCAAGCCGGTGACTATGGTGATCATGATGGTGCTTTGGAGATGGAGATCAAAGGCACAAGATGATGATGGCCATATAATATCACTTATAGTGATTGCATGTGATGTTTATCCTTTATGCATCTTATTTTGCTTAGTTCGGCGGTAGCATTATAAGATGATCTCTCACTAAATTTCAAGGTATAAGTGTTCTCCTTGAGTATGCACCGTTGCTACAGTTCGTCATGCTGAGACACCACGTGATGATCGGGTGTGATAAGCTCTACGTTCACATACAATGGGTGCAAGCCAGTATTGCACATGCAGAATACTCAGGTTAAACTTGACGAGCCTAGCATATGCAGATATGGCCTCGGAACACTGGAGACCGAAAGGTCGAGCGTGAATCATATAGTAGATATGATCAATATAGTTATGTTCAGCATTGAAAACTACTCCATCTCACGTGATGATCGGGCATGGTTTAGTTGATTTGGATCACGTGATCATTTAGATAACTAGAGGGATGTCTATCTAAGTGGAAGTTCTTAAGTAATATGATTAATTGAACTTTATTTATCATGAACTTAGTCCTATTAGTATTTTGCAAATTATGTTGTAGATCAATAGCTCGCATTATAGCTTCCCTATGTTTTTTATATGTTCCTAGAGAAAACTAAGTTGAAAGATGATAGGAGCAATGATGCGGACTGGGTCCATGATCTGAGGTGTATCCTCATTGCTGCACAAAAGAATTATGTCCTTGATGCACCACTAGGTGACAGACCTATTGCAGGAGCATATGCAGATGTTATGAACGTTTAGCTAGCTCAATATGATGACTACTTGATAGTTTAGTGCACCATGCTTTACGGCTTAGAACCGGGACTTCAAAAACGTTTTTGAAACATCACGGAGCATATGAGATGTTCCAAGAGGTGAATTTGGTATTTCAAACTCATGCCTGTGTCAAGAGGTATGAGACCTCCGACAAGTACTTCACCTAAAAGATGGAGGAGAATTGCTCAGCTAGTGAGCATGTACTCAGAATGTCTGGGTACTACAATCGCTTGAATCAAGTGGGAGTTAATCTTTCAGATAAGATAGTGATTGACAGAGTTCTCTAGTCACAATCACCAAGTTACTGGAACTTTGTGATGAACTATAGTATGCAAGGGATGACGAAAACAATTCCCGACCTCTTCGTGATGCTGAAATCGACGAAGGTAGAAATCAAGAAAAAGCATCAAGTGTTGATGATTAGAAATGAACACTAGTTTCAAGAAAAGGGAGAAGGGAAAGAAAGGGAACTTCAAGAAGAATGGCAAGCAAGTTGTCACTCCCATGAAGAAGCCCAAAGCTAGACCTAAGCCTGAAACTGAGTGCTTCTACTGCAAAGGAAATGGTCGCTGGAAGTGGAACTGCCCCAAATATTTGGCGTATAAGAAGGATGGCAAAGTGAACAAAGGTGAAAGAGCTGGTTATCAACTAGAGGGGGGTGAATAGGCGATTTTTATGAAAGTCTTCAAAACATGGGAGTTTCAAATACAAACAATAGAAATGACACTATTCGTATGCAGCGGAAGGTAGACTACACTAGGCAAGCCATAGTCAAGTATTCAATGAAGTGAAAGCACGAAGACTATTAGCAGCTAGGTAGTAAGGATCGGGATGGAAGATAGTATGAAGCCAATCAGAACAAGTAGTCACGCAGTGAAGTCAATCAGATAATGCAAGCAGGCAATGACTTCACAAAGACAAACTGTAAGTAAAGAGAAGTGAGAGATAGAACCAGTAGCTTGGAGAGGACAGTGATTTGTTCGACTAGTTCCAGTGGCTGTGACAACTGTACGTCTGGTTAGGGAGGCTGAGATTCAACTTAGAAGAACGCGTCTTCATCTTATTCCCCTTGAGCTAAGGACACCTAGTCCCCGCCCAATCACTCTGGTAAGTCTTCAAGGTAGACTTCCAAACCTTCACAGACTTCGTTCACCGGCAATCCACAATGACTCTTGGATGCTCAGAACGCGACGCCTAACCGGCTGGAGGATTCACAGTCCTCAAGTGTAACAAGTCTTCAGATGACGCGGACAAAAAGACTTCAGTGATACCAAACACTCTTTGGGCTCTGGGTGGTTTGGGCTTTGTCCTTGCAAGGATTCTCTCTCAAATGCTTCGGAGGTGGGTTGCTCTCAAACGACAAAAGCCGTGCACTAACTCTGAGCAGCCACCAATTTATGGTGTAGGGGGTGGGCTATTTATAGCCACTAGGCAACCTGACCTGACTTGTCCGAAATGACCCTAGGTCACTAAGGAACTTACACGTGTCCCAACTGTCAGATTTCAAACTCATGCGGCAGCTTGACTTGGGCTACAAGTAAAGCTGACTCATCCGACTCTGGATAAGATTTGCTCTCATTGTCTTCGCTCGAAGACATAGGATTTGGTTTGAGCATCACTTCAGTCACTCTGACTTTGCTCACTTGGACCCCACTTAACAGTTCGGTGGTTCTTATGACTCAACAAAGAAGAAAAGGAAACAACGAAACAACTAAGTCGTCGCGCTCCAAATCTTAATGCAATGTCTTCTCATGTCATAGTCTTCAGCGTGAATAGCTTCACAGACCACCATTGTCTTCAATTTTTTCACATATTTTTAGGGGTCATCTCCGGCAGGTAAACTGAATCAATGAGGGACTACTACCTGTGTTATCCTGCAATTCTCACAAACACATTAGTCCCTCAACCGGGTTCATCGTCAATACTCCAAAACCAACTAGGGGTGGCACTAGATGTACTTACAATCTCCCCCTTTTTGGTGATTGATGACAATCTCCCCCTTTTTGTCTTCATAGGTGGCAAAAAGGCTCCCCCTGAAGATGTGCATACAAATGTTTTGCGTTGGAATGCAAATGCACATGGCAGGTTGTACTTGTGGAGATCCTCTTTACCTTATGAAGACAATATTGTTGGGGAACGTAGTAATTTCAAAATTTTCCTACGCACACGCAAGGATCATGGTGATGCATAGCAACGAGAGGGGAGAGTGTTGTCCACGTACCCTCGTAGACCGTAAGCGGAAGCGTTAGAACAACGCGGTTGATGTAGTCGTACGTCTTCACGATCTGACCGATCCAAGTACCGAACGTCGGCACCTCCATGTTCAAAGACACGTTCACTCGATGGCGATCCCGGACTCGAACCAGCGGGTGTTGGGGATGAGTTCCATCAGCACGACGGCGTGGTGACGATGATGATGTTCTACCGACACAGGACTTCGCCTAAGCACTGCAACGATATGACCGAGGTGGAATAAGGTGGAGGGGGGCACCGCACACGGCTAAGGAACGATCACGAAGATCAACTTGTGTGTCTATGGGGTGCCCCCTGCCCCCATATATAAAGGAGCAAGGGGAGGATGGCCGACCAAGGAGGAGGAGGCCCGCCCAAGGGGGGAGTCCTACTCCCACCGGGAGTAGGACTCCTCCTTTCCTAGTAGGAGTAGGAGAGAAGGAAGGGAAGAGAGAGGGAAGGAAGGAGGGGTGCGGCCTCCCCTAGTCAATTCGGACTAGGCCTTGGGGCGCAGCCGCCCTAAGCAGACCCTCCCTCTTTCCCGTATGGCCCAATAAGGCCCAATACTTCTCCCGGCGAATTCCGTAACTCTCGATTACTCGATAAATATCCGAATCACTCGGAACCTTTACAAGTCCGAATATAGTTGTCCAATATATCGATCTTTACGTCTCGACCATTTCGAGACTCCTAGTCATGTCCCCGATCTCATCGGGGACTCCAAACTCCTTGATACATCAAAACTCATAAACTCATAATATAAGCATCGCCGAAACCTTAGCGTGCGGACCCTACGGGTTTGAGAACAATGTAGACATGACCGAGACACGTTTCGGTCAATAACCAATAGCGGAACACGGATGCTCATATTGGCTCCTACATATTCTGCGAAGATCTTTATCGGTCAAACCGCATAACAACATACGTTGTTCACTTTGTCATCGGTATGTTACTTGCCCGAGATTCGATCGTCGGTATCTCAATACCTAGTTCAATCGCAATACCTCTCCGACAATCGGAGTGACAAATCCTAATCTCGAAATACGCCAACTTAACAAGTAGCTTCGGAGACACCTGTAGAGATCCTTAATAATCACCTAGTTATGTTGTGACGTTTGGTAGCACACAAAGTGTTCCTCCGGTAAACGGGAGTTGCATAATCTCATAGTTGTAGGAACATGTATAAGTCATGAAGAAAGCAATAGCAACATACTAAACGATCAAGTGCTAAGCTAACGGAATGGGTCAAGTCAATCACATCATTCTACTAATGATGTGATCCCGTTAATCAAATGACAACTCATGTCTATGGTTAGGAAACATAACCATCTTTGATTAATGAGCTAGTCAAGTAGAGGCATACTAGTGACATTAAGTTTGTCTATGTATTCACACATGTATTATGTTTCCGGTTAATACAATTCTAGCATGAATAATAAACATTTATCATGAAATAAGGAAATAAATAATAACTTTATTATTGCCTCTAGGGCATATTTCCTTCAGTCTCCCACTTGCACTAGAGTCAATAATCTAGTTCACATCACCATGTGAGTTAACACCAATATTCATATCTATATATGATTAACACCCATAGTTCACATCGTCATGTGACTAACACCCAAAGGGTTTACTAGAGTCAATAATCTAGTTCACATTGCTATGTGATTAACACCCAAAGAGTACTAAGGTGTGATCATGTTTTGCTCGTGAGAGAAGCTTAGTCAACGGGTCTGTCACATTCAGAGCCGTATGTATTTTGCAAATATTCTATGTCTACAATGCTCTGCACGGAGCTACTCTAGCTAATTTCTCCTACTTTCAATATGTATCCAGATTGAGACTTAGAGTCATCTAGATCGGTGTGAAAGCTTGCACCGATGTAACTCTTTACGACGGGCTTCTTTTATCACCTCCATAATCGAGAAATATTTCCTTAGTCCTCACTAAGGATATTCTTGACCAATGTCCAGTGATCTACTCTTAGATCAAAATTGTATTCCCTTGCCAAACTCAGAGCAAGGTATACAATAGGTCTGGTACACAGCATAGCATACTTTATAGAACCTATGACTGAGGCATAGGGAATGACTTTTCATTCTCTTTCTATTTGCTGCCATGGTCGGGTTTTGAGTCTTACTCAACTTCACACCTTGCAACACAGACAAGAACTCCTTCTTTGACTGTTCCATTTTGAATTACTTCAAAATTTTATCAAGGTATGTACTCATTTGAAAAATCTTATCAAGCGTCTTGATCTATCTTATAGATCTTGATGCCCGATATGTAAGCAGCTTCACCAAGGTCTTTCATTGAAAAACTCTTATTCAAGTATCCCTTTCACTACAAGAATCAGGTAATTTGCCGTCTGTGGTCTACAGACGGCAAAGGCCTAAAAATAGACGGCAAAGATTTTGCCGTCTGTCAGCAGACGGCAAAGTCAGACGGCAAAGATAAGTCGACAAAGAGTTCTTTGTCGTCAGCATTTTGCCGGGCAGATGGCAAAATCATTGCCATCAGCAAAACTTCAGCTTTGCCGTCAACCAAATAATAGCATATGGCAAAGAAAGGCAGATTTGCCGTCAGCCAGACTCTGTCTTTGCCGTATGCCTCATACACCCCAGACGGCAAAGAAAATTATTTCATTTAAAAAATATGAACCATCAGTAGAGGTGTAGAGGTCGTAGTCGCTCGATGGCGTAGATAATATAAAATCACAGCGATTTCACGAACTACAGTTCAAGAATGTATGACAACATCACAGATTTTACAAGACAAGAATACTCTATTTGCACAACATATCCATCATCACAATATTTACACAGAAATACACTATTTACAATATGAAGTTCCCCATTTACATGACAAAGAAAAGAACAAATCAGCACAGGTAAAAACTACAATATTTCACAATATTTCACAAATCAGCAGGGAGGAGGAGGATCCCGCGACGGCCTCTGCTTTCATGGCGAAGCTCTTCTTGGGTGGCGAATCGAAGGGCAGCGGCAGTTGATGAGCAGAGGAGATCCGGATCAGGTGGAGGCATGGGGTCGCGGGCAGGGAGGACGAGGAGGACCCAGCGACGAGGAGGAGGAGGATGCCGCAGTGGCCTCCTGCTCAGGTGGCGGTGAGCTCTTGCGGCGCGGCCGGATCGAAGGGAGGCGGCGGTTGACGAGTTGGGGAGCTCGGGATAGGGAGGAGACGGGAGGTCGGGGCACAGAGGAGGAGGAGGATCCCACGGCGAGGAGGAGGTGGAGGATCCCGCGGTGGCCTCCAACTCAGGCGCCGGCGAGGTGGGGTCGACCAGTGCGGGGGCGAGGTGGATCGAGAGAAGGAGGCGGCAGGCAGCGGCCACGGGAGGAGATCGGAGGCGAGGCCGACCGAGCTGGAGGGGCACCGGGCCAGCACAGCGGAGCCGAGGGCGATGGAGGGGGCCGGCTGGACCGGAGGCCACACGAGGCGGGGCCGGCCACGCCGGTGGCGAGTAGAGGCAGGCCGGGGCCGCTGCCTCCCTGCTCGCCAGCGCCGGCCATGGATGTGTGCTGGATGTGTTGTGTGGTGTGTAGTGTGCGTGGGTGGGTGGGGTGGGGCGTGGGTTAGTGGGTGGGTGGGTGGGCCTCGCTAGGTAGTGCGTGTGTCAGGATGGGTCGGTGGGGCTGGTGGGTTTTGGATGGGCTGACACGTCATCGATCCGTGGGATCGATCCGCGTGATGTGCTTCTTCTTTGCCGTCTATGATTTTTATTACAGACGGCAAAGAGCATACTTTGCCGTCCGCAATAAAAAACACAGACGGCAAAAATCTTTGCCGTCTATAATTTTTTATGACAGACGGCAAAGTGTATATTTTGACGTCTGTAATGTAAAATGTAGACGGCAAAGATGTTTGCCATCTGTATTTCTTCTTGCAGACGGCAAAGTGAGCTCTTTGTCGTCTGTGTTTTTTTTCGCAGACGGCAAAGTATATTTTACCGTCAGTTTTTCTTTGCCGTCTATTGATGACGGCAAACCCTTTCTTTGCCGTCTTGCCCGATGGAAAGCTGACGGCAAAGCTGCCTACTGACGGCAAATTAGCTGTTTCCCGTAGTGTTTATGCTATCCATAAATTCTATATCATTTCCAATCAACAATATGTCATCTACATATAGTTTTAGAAAATGCTACAGAGCTCCCACTCACTTTCTTATAAATACAGGCTTCTCCAAAAGTCTGTATAAAACCATATGCTTTGATCAACTCATCAAAGCGTATATTCCAACTCTGAGCTTGCACCAGTCCATAGATGGATCGCTGGAGCTTGCACATTTTGTTAGCACCTTTAGGATTGACAAAACCTTCTGGTTGCATCATATACAACTCTTCTTTAATAAATCCATTAAGGAATGCAGTTTTGACATCCATTTGCCAGATTTCATAAAATGTGGCAATTGCTAACATGATTTGGACAGACTTAAGCATCGATATGAGTGAGAGAATCTCATCGTATTCAACACCTTGAACTTGTCAAAAAACTTTTTGCGACAAGTCGAGCTTTGTAGATGGTAATACTACTATCAACGTATGTTTTCCACTTGAAGATCCATTTATACAATATGGCTTGCCGATCATCGGGCAATTCCACCAAAGTCCACACTTTGTTCTCATACATGGATCTCATCTTAGATTTCATGGCCTCAAACCATTTCGCGGAATCTGGGCTCATCATCGCTTCCTCATAGTTTGTAGGTTTATCATGGTCTAGTAACATGACTTTCAGAACAGGATTACCGTACCACTCTGGTGTGGACCATACTCTGGAAGACCTAGTAACTTGATCTGAAGTTTCATGATCATCATCATTAGCTTCCTCACTAATTGGTGTAGGCATCACTGGAACTAGTTTCTATGATGAACTACTTTCCAATTTGGGAGAAGGTACAATTACCTTGTCAAGTTGTACTTTCCCACTCACTTCTTTCGAGAGAAACTCCTTCTCTAGAAAGGATCCATCTTAGCAACAAATATCTTGCCTTCAGATCTGTGATAGAAGGTGTACCCAACAGTTTCCTTTGGGTATTCTATGAAGACGCACTTCTCCGATTTGGGTTTGAGCTTATCAATTTGAAACTTTTCACATAAGCATCGTAGCCCCAAACTTTAAGAAACGACAACTTTGGTTTCTTGCCAAACCACAGTTCATAAAGTGTCGTCTCAACGGATTTTGATGGTGCCCTATTTAAAGTGAATGCAGCTGTCTCTAATGCATAACCCCAAAACAATATTGGTAAATCGATAAGATACATCATTGATCACAGCATATCAAATAAAGTGCGGTTTATGATGTTCGGACACACCTTTATGCTGTGGTGTTCCAGGTGGCGTGAACTGTGAAACTATTCCACATTGTTTTATATGAAGGCCAAACTCGTAATTCAGATATTCTCCTCCACGATCAGATCGTAGAAACTTTATTTTCTTGTTACGATGATTCTCCACTTCACTCTAAAATTCTTTGAACTTTTCAAATGTTTCAGACTTGTGTTTCATTAAGTAGATATACCCGTATCTGCTCAAATCATCTGTGAAGGTCAGAAAATAATGATACTTGCCACGAGCATTGACACTCATTGGATCGCATACATCAGTATGTATTATTTCCAATAAGTCAGTAGCGCGTTCCATTGTTCCGGAGAACGGAGTTTTAGTCATCTTGCCCACAAGGCACGGTTCGCAAGCATCAAAAGATTCATAACCAAGTGATTCCAAAAATCCATCTTTTATGGAGTTTCTTCATGCGCTTTACACCGATATGACCCAAACGGCAGTGCCACAAATAAGTTGCACTATCATTATTAACTTTGCATCTTTTGGCATCAATATTATGAATATGTGTATCACTACGATCGAGATCCAACAAACTATTTTCATTGGGTGTATGACCATTGAAGGTTTTATTCATGTAAACAAAACAACAATTATTCTCTGACTTTAAATGAATAACTGTATTGCAATAAACATGATCAAATCATATTCATGCTCAACGCAAACGCCAAATAACATTTATTTAGGTTTAACACTAATATCGAAAGTATAGGGAGTGTGTGATGATGATCATATCGATCTTGGAACTACTACCAACACACATCGTCACTTCACCCTCAACTAGTAAGGTACACATCAATAACCTATATATCAAATATACCCTTGTTCACTTTGCCATCCTTCGTATCCACCAAATATTCAGGGCATTTCCGCTTCCAGTGACCATTTCCTTTGCAGTGCAAACACTCAGTTTCAGGCTTTGGTCCAGCTTTGAGCTTCTTCATGGGAGTGACAACTTGCTTGCCATTCTACTTGAAGTTCCCTTTCTTTCCCTTTGCCCTTTTTCTTGAAACTAGTGATCTTGTCAATCATCAACACTTGATGTTCTTTCTTGATTTCTACCTTCATCGATTTCAACATCACGAAAAGCGCGGGAATCGTTTTCGTCGTCCCTTGCATACTATAGTTCATCACGAAGTTCTACTAACTTGGTGATGGTGACTAGAGAATTCTGTCAATCACTATCTTATCTGGAAGATTAACTCCCACTTGATTCAAGCGATTGTAGTACCTGCACAATCGAGCACATGCTCACTAGTTGAGCGATTCTCCTCCATCTTTTAGCTATAGAACTTGTTGGAGACTTCATATCTCTCAACTCGGGTATTTTCTTGAAATATTAACTTCAATTCCTGGAACATCTCATATGGTCCATGACGTTCAAAACATCTTCGAAGTCCCGATTCTAAGACGTTAAGCATGGTGCACTAAACTATCAAGTAGTCATCATATTGAGCTAGCCAAACGTTCATAAGGTCTGCATCTGCTCCTGCAATAGGTCTGTCACCTAGCGGTGCATTAAGGACATAATTCTTTTGTGCGGCAATGAGGATAAACCTCACATCACGGATCCAATCCGCATCATTGCTACTAACATCTTTCAACACAATTTTCTCTAGGAACATATCAAAATAAACATATGAAAGCAACAATGTGAGCTATTGCTCTACAACATATTTTGCAAAATACTACCAGGACTAAGTTCATGATAAATTTAAGTTCAATTAATCATATTACTTAAGAACTCCCACTTAGACAGACATCTCTCTAGTCATCTAAGTGATCACGTGATCCAAATCAACTAAACCATGTCCGATCATCACGTGAGATGGAGTAGTTTCAATGGTGAACATCACTATGTTGATCATATCTACTATATGATTCACGTTCGACCTTCGGTCTCCATGTTCCGAGGCCATATCGCTATATGCTAGGCTCGTCAAGTTTAACTGAGTATTCGCGTGTGCAACTGTTTTGCACCGTTGTATTTGAACGTAGAGCCTATCACACCGATCATCACGTGGTGTCTCAAAGACGAAGAACTTTCATAGCGGTGCATACTCCGGAGAACACTTCTTGATAATTAGTGAGAGATCATCTTAAAATGCTATCGTCAATCAAAGCAAGATAAGATGCATAAAGGATAAACATCACATGCAATCAATATAAGTGATATGATATGGCCATCATCATCTTGTGCTTGTGATCTCCATCTCCGGCTACCGTCGTGATCACCATCGTCACCAGTAGCGACACCTTGATCTCCATTGTAGCATCATTGTCGTTTATGCCATCTATTGCTTCTCGACTATCGCTACCGCTTAGTGATAAAGTAAAGCAATTACAGTATTTGCATTTCATACAATAAAGCGACAACCATATGGCTCTGCCGATTGCCGATAACCGGTTACAAAACATGATCATCTCATACAATAAAATATATCATCACGTCTTGACCATATCACATCACAACATGCCCTGCAAAAACAAGTTAGACGTCCTCTACTTTATTGTTGCAAATTTTACGTGGCTGCTATGGGCTGAGCAAGAACCGTTCTTACCTACGCATCAAAACCACAACGATAGCTCATCAAGTTGGTGTTGTTTTAACCTTCGCAAGGACCAGGCATAGCCACACTCGGTTCAACTAAAGTGAGAGAGACAGACACCCACCAGTCACCTTAAGCACGAGTGCTCGTAACGGTGAAACCAGTCTCGCGTAAGCGTACACGTAATGTCGGTCTGGGCCGCTTCATCTCACAATACCGCTGAACCAAAGTATGACATCTTTGGTAAGCGATGACTTGTATCGTGACAACTCACTTGTGTTCTACTCGTGCATATGACATCTACGCATAAAACCAGGCTCGGATGCCCTTGTTTGGGAGCGTAGTAATTTCAAAATTTTCCTCGCACATGCAAGGATCATGGTGATGCATAGCGAGAGGAGAGAGTGTTGTCCACGTACCCTCGTGAGACCGTGGCGAGCGTTAGAACAACGCGGTTGATGTAGTCATACGTCTTCACGATCTGACCGATCCAAGTACCGAACGTACGGCACCTCCGTGTTCAGCACACGTTCAGCTCGATGACAATCCCCGGACTCCGATCCAGCAGGGTGTCGGGGATGAGTTCCATCAGCACGACGGCGTGGTGATGATGATGATGTTCTACCGACGCAGGGCTTCGCCTAAGCATTGCAATGATATGACCGAGGTGGAATATGGTGGAGGAGGGCACCGCACACGGCTAAGGAACGATCACGGAGATCAACTTATGTGTCTATGGGGTGCCCCCTGCCCCCGTATATAAAGGAGCAAGGGGAGGAGGGCCAACCAAGGAGGAGGAGGCGCGCCCAAGGGGGGAGTCCTACTCCCACCGGGAGTAGGACTACTCCTTTCCTAGTAGGAGTAGGAGAGAAGGAAGGCGAAGAGAGAAGGGAAGGAAGGAGGGGGTGCGGCCCCTCCCCCTAGTCCAATTCGGACTAGGCCTTGGGGGGTGCGCGGCCTGCCCTAGGCAGCCCCTCTCTCTTTCCGTATGGCCCAATAAGGCCCAATACTTCTCCCGGCGAATTCCGTAACTCTCCGGTACTCGATAAATATCTGAATCACTCGAAACCTTTCCGAAGTCCGAATATAGTCGTCCAATATATCGATCTTTACGTCTCGACAATTTCGAGACTCCTCGTCATGTCCCCGATCTCATCAGGGACTCCGAACTCCTTCGGTACATCAAAACTCATAAACTCATAATATAGCTGTCATCGAAACCTTAAGCGTGCGGACCCTACGGGTTCGAGAACAATGTAGACATGACCGAGACACGTTTCCGGTCAATAACCAATAGCGGAACCTGGATTCTCATATTGGCTCCTACATATTCTACAAAGATCTTTATCGGTCAAACCGCATAACAGCATACGTTGTTCCCTTTGTCATCGGTATGTTACTTGCCCGAGATTCGATCGTCGGTATCTCAATACCTAGTTCAATCTCGTTACCGGCAAGTCTCTTTACTCGTTAAAAAATTGTTACGATCCCCTATACTTGTGGGTTATCAAGACCTTTTTCTGGCGCTGTTGCCAGGGAGATAACTATATTTGTTGAGTCACTTGGGATTTATATCTATTTATCACTATGAAGAATCTGAAAGATACAAGAACCAAGATTTTTTTCTCTGAGACGAGGGGACGTAAGGAACTGCCATCTAGCTCTGTACTTGATTCGTGTTCTGTTTTGAGTCAACTTGTAACACCACCACTTGCTATAAATCCTGATATGTTGCAAGTTATTGATGATGTTACTTATGCTATGAATGAGGCTTCAGGAGAAAGACCCCGCAGAGGCCACGCGCCTCGTCGAGCACCCCGTGTACTTCGTGAGCATGGTACTGAGCCTCATTGAACTAGGTATTGAGATACCGACGATCAAATCTCGGGCAAGTAACATATCGATGACAAAGGGAACAAAGTATGTTGTTATGTGGTTTGACCGATAAAGATCCTCGTAGAATATGTAGGAGCCAATATGAGCATCCAGGTTCCGCTATTGGTTATTGACCGAGAATAGTTCTATGTCATGCCTACATAGTTCTCGAACCCGTAGGGTCCGCACGCTTAACGTTACGATGACAGTTTTATTACAAGTTTATGAGTTTTGATGTACCGAAGGAGTTAGGAGTCCCGGATGAGATCGGGGACATGACGAGGAGTCTCGAAATGGTCGAGACGTAAAGATCAATATATTGGACGACTATATTCGGACATCAAAAAGGTTTCGAGTGATTCGGGTATTTTTCGGAGTACCGAGGAGTTACGGGAATACGGGGAAGAGTATTGGGCCTTAATGGGCCTTAGTGGGAAGGAGCCAGGAGGTGGCGCGTGCCCCTCCAAAGCCCAGTCCGAATTGGACAAGGGTTTTGGGGCGCGGCCCCCCTCTCCCTTCCTTCTCCACTTCCCTCCTTTCCCCCCTTCTCGTTGGACTAGGAAAGAAGGAGTCCTACTCCGGGGGAGTAGGACTCCCTGGCGCGCCTCCTCCTAGGGCCGGCCTCCTCCCTTGCTCCTTTATATACGGGGGCAGGGGGGCACCCCATGACACACAAGTTGATCTTCGTGATCGTTCCTTAGCCGTGTGCGGTGCCCCCCTCCATCATATTCCACCTCGATCATATCGTTGCGGTGCTTAGGTGAAGCCCTGCGTCGGTAGAACAACATCATCATCACCACGCCGTCGTGCTGACGGAACTCATCCTCGAAACCCTGCTGGATCGGAGTCCGGGGATCGTCATCGAGCTGAACGTGTGCTGAACTCGGAGGTGCCGTACGTTTGGTGCTTGGATCGGTCGGATCGTGAAGACGTACGACTACATCAACCGTTGTCATAACGCTTCCGCTTACGGTCTACGAGGGTACATGGACAACACTCTCCCCTCTCGTTGCTATGCATCACCATGATCTTGCGTGTGCGTAGGATTTTTTTTGAAATTACTACGTTCCCCAACAGAAGGAATTACTCACTCCCGATGGGGAGCATCATGAATTGGTGATGGAAAGTGGTTGGTGATGACGAAGATTGAAGATCCCCCTCTCTGGAGCCCCGAACGGGCTCCAGATCTGGCCTCCCGATGAAGAACACGAGGTGGCAGCAGCTCCGTATTGTAAAATGCGATGAAACTTTCTCTCCTATTGTTTATGGAAAAATAGGATTTTATAGCATCAGAATTAGGGTCAGCGGAGGCTCATGGGCCCCACTATCCACCAGGGCACGCTAGAGGGGCGTGGCGCGCCCTGGTGCCTTGTGGGCAATTGGCCCCCCCTCCAGTGGGTCTTGGTTACAAAAATTGTTATTTATTCCAAAATAATTCTCCAAAAAGTTTCGTCCAATTCCGAGAACTTTTATTTCTGCACAAAAACAACACCATGGTAGTTCTGTTGAAAACAGCGTCAGTCTGGGTTAGTTTCACTCAAATCATGCAAATTAGAGTCCAAAACAAGAGCAAAAGCGTTAGGAAAAGTAGATACGATGGAGACGTATCATGAAGATCAACACAACCTTTAATGTTGGTGGAGTCGCCCTTTTCTTCATGGTCGAAGATGGACTTGCTGACGAACTCAATAGCGAGGGCCAAGCTTGCAACCCCAGAGTCAGATTCCTCCTCAAATTCCTCAGCTTC
This sequence comes from Aegilops speltoides, assembly GCA_021437245.1. Classification (NCBI taxonomy): domain Eukaryota; kingdom Viridiplantae; phylum Streptophyta; class Magnoliopsida; order Poales; family Poaceae; genus Aegilops; species Aegilops speltoides. The sequence continues at coordinate 292,303,339 of CM038141.1, forward strand.
CTCAGATTCTTCTTCAGAATCCATTTCCTTCCCAATGAAAGCGCGAGCCTTGCCGGAGGTAATTTTATTCTTTAGTGAGGGCTTTGATGAAGATTTTGACGACTTCTTCTTCTTGTCATTAGAGTCATCATCCTTGCTAGACTTTTTCTTCTCTGACCCCTTTTTCCAGAGGGGGCAATCAGCAATGTAATGACCAGCCTTTTTGCACTTGTGACACTCTCTTTTGTCGTAGTTTCGAGCAGAAGCTTCAGTGTTCTTCAAATCATACTTTGAGGATTTTCCAAAGCGGTTCCTCTAGGAGAACTTCTGGAACTTCCTCACAAACACAGCCAGTTCTCTCTCAATTTCCTCAGCGCCGTCAGTGCTGCATTCTGACACTTCTTCTTTTTCATATGAAGAAATTGCCTTTGGTTTAGCCTTTGCCTTTAAAGCGCAAGAACGTCCATAGTTGAGACCATACATATCTCTCTTCTCAGCTTGCTTGAATCCATGAGTATTGAGTCTCTCAAGAATATCAGCTAGATCAATTGACTTGTAATCTGGACACTCTTGAATCATTAGAGCAAAGGTGTCAAAGCAGCTGTCAAGAGACTTCAACAATTTCCTCACAACCTCATGATCAGTAATGTCAGCAGCACCGAGAGCTTGAAGCTCATCGGAGATATCGGTGAGGCGATCAAAGGTCTGAACATTCCCATTGTCGAGTCTTCTGAAGCAGTTGAAGAGATTGCGGAGCACATCAATACGTGAGCACATTGAGTGGAAACGCCTTCATTGACCTTAGAAAGCCTATCCTATATAAGCTTCACTGTTTCCAAAGCACTCACTCGGCCATACTGTCCTTTGTTGAGATGTCCACATATGATGTTCTTCGCTTGAGAGTCGAGTTGCTTGAATCACTTCACATCAGCAGGATTGATGCTAGGGGCAATAGTGGGAACGCCATTCTCAATGACAAACCAGAGATCATTATCAAGTGCCTCAAGATGCATGCACATCCCGTTCTTCCGGTAAGGATAGTCTATGCCATCGAAGATGGGGCATGCAGCAGAAACCGTGATCATACCCATGGTCGACATAACTAAAACTCCAGGTGGCTAAACCAAAAACACACAAAACAAAGAGAGTACCTTGCCCTGATACCAATTGAAAAAGCAGGTTATCTCCTAGAGGGGGGTGAATGGGAGATTTTTAGAAATTCCTCAAACTTTGAAGAATTTGACGAAGATCAAAGTGAAGAAATAGAAACCGAAGGGAAACTAAGTCATCATAGAATCAGAGTACATGCAATCAAGATACGTAAGAGTGAAGATCGTGTAATCATACAATCATACATGCATGAAGAATATGAACTAGAGAAATGAAAGATAGCGTGATGAAATACTTAAGTTCAAATTCGTCAGAGCAAAGATCACAAATTCTTCAGTTGCAGAATAATGTAAGAGAGAGTGAGGAATTTGTAACGGGTTGGCTCAATGAAGACAATGCAATTTGGTAGACCAGTTCCAGTTGCTGCATCAACTATACGTCTGGTTGAGGCGACTGAGTCGCAACTCAGAGGACACACAATCCTCACTGTATTCCTCTTGAGCTAAGGCCCCCAGACCTCGCACAATCACTCGTGGTAAGTCTTGAAGGTAGACTTCCAAAATCTTCACAGACTTGTTCACCGGTGCACCATAATGATTCTTGGTGTATTCAGAACTTGACGCCTAACCGTCTGGAAGAATGACAGTCTTCAAAGATAACAGGTGTCGAATCACACAGATCAATCTCTCTAGTGATGCTCAATCACTTTGGCTCTGGGTTTTTCCTCACTTAGGATTCTCTCAAAGTCGTCAAAGGATCGGTTGCTCTCTTATGACAAATGTCAAGTTCTCTCGAAGCAGCCAACCAACAAGTGATTGTGGGGGACGGCTATTTATATCCAGGGGGCAACCCGACATGAGTTGTCATAAATGCCCTTCTATGATTCGACTGTTGTCAGTATAAGGATCCACTCGACAGCTGGCACGCAGCGCAACAACGGCCAGAATTTGAACTCTCAAGTCCGTCGGGGCACTCAGTTTCCTCGCTTTTAGGCAGATCGCACCGGCAAACTCCTAACTCCTCAGCATGACCAAATTCGTCAGCAACCAGATGAACATCATCATTGTCGCTAGCAAATGCGTCAGATGTACTGAAGATTTCCAAAGGCTTCGCTCGAAGTGGCTTTTGTGTATGGGTTTGAGTAAGTTTGAGCATCACCTTGGAAATGTGAAATATGTTTCACCTTGACCCCCTTTGATAGTATGGTTTTTCCCATGACTCAAATAAGAAAAAAAGAAACTACAAAAACAAAAGTCTTCAAGCTTCAAAGTCTTCACATCAATTTCTTCAAAGGCCGTATCAATTTCATCACCAAATTCTTCACTTGAAGAAATCCAATTTTTAGGGGTCGTCTTCCATGTGTTAAGCCAAATCCTCAGGGATTCTGTTTCCTGTGTATACTCACAAACACATTAGTTCCTCAACCTATTTGTCTTCAATACTCCAAAACCACTAAGGGGACACTTGATGCACTTACAACCAAGCCAGACGCGGTGCGACCCAGACACAAGCTCAAGCCCAACACCTGTGTGGCTATGCCGGACTGGGTCTAGTGAGGCCCAACCCCACGACCGACTACTTATGCTCTCTCCAGCTAAGTGTAAAACCACCTAGTGGATCAACGGAGAAACGACTCGGCGGCTACGAACCCTAATCCCCTTCCTCCTCTATTCGTCTCATTTCTGTGTCCCAGTTGTAATCGGGACTTGATGCGCTATTGTTAAGTGAGAGAATGGATCGATCCCCACCTTCTCTTCCCTAAAAACCTATGTATCTAGTTTTAGTTAGGCTTTATCGCATGTAGGCGATTAACGTTTTGGTCCGATTTGTATAAAAAACTTGTTATCCCCGGTATATATGTTTGCTATTGCTAAGTTGAAGTTCTATCTACGTGAAAATGTTGATCACGTTGCAAGGGTTGTACTCCCTCCGTAAACTAATATAAGAGGATTTAGAATACTGAAATAGTGATCTAAACACTCTTATATTTGTTTACAGAGGGAGTATGAATTTGGGGACGGATGTGAGGAGGACGAGTGTGGAAGCATGGAAATGTTGAAGCGGATAAATGAGGGGGTTGGGTTTAAATTTGACCAGTCCAGCGATGCTCTCACTTGGATGTAATTTTGTAGCTGGTGTGATTGTCCAACGAGCGACATGTCAAACCAGTAGTGAGACAGCTAGGGCAGGCAGGCAGCAGGCCAATGGCTGGCAGAGACTGCGTGGTGTACCCACGAGTAAACAGGGAACGAAAGCGCACTCAGCCGAGACAAGAGAGTGTGTGTCGACCTGCTTCTCCGTTCCCATCCCCCCTCCCGTCTCCGCCGAGCGCCCCCAAAGTCAAAGAAAACCACGCTGCAACTTGCTAACGAATTCCATTGCGTGTGCTTCCCGTCCTCCCATCCCCTCCCCCCACCACCTCCGCTCCTCCGCCCACGCCAATCCTCCTAAATCCACCGCCGCCGATCCGCCGTGATGGACCGCAGCAGCAGCAGCAATAGCGGCGGCGGCGGCGGCGGACACAACCCGCACCTCGGCGTCAACAAGCACGGCCGGAACATCCGCAAAGCAACGCCGCCGCCGCCTCCTCAGCAGCCGCCCCGCCCGCCGCACCCCCAGCCGCAGGTATACAACATCAGCAAGAACCAGTTCCGCGACATGGTCCAGCAGCTCACCGCCGGCACGCCTTCCCCTCCGCCGCCCCAGCACCACCACCGCCCCCCTCCGCCGCTCCAGCAGCAGCACCAGCAGCAGTCCAAGCCCGCCTCCATGCGCCTCCAGAAGATCCGCCCGCCCCCCATCTCCACCCCCGTCGCGCGGCCCCCTCCCGTCCACAACCACCACCAGATACCCAACCCTAACCACAACCCCGCCTTCCACCGCCCCCCGCACCCGCAACACATGCCCATGCCTCCGCCGGGGCCCGCCTGGGCTGACTCGCCCGTCTCTGCCTACATGCGCATCCTCGAGAACTCCCTCTTCAGCGCCACTCCTCCCGGGGCTGCCGCCGCGGCGGCCGCTGCCGCTCATGCTCACGCCGCGGCTGCTGCAGCAGCTGCTGGACGGGGCCCTCCGCAGCACCCTTATCACCCGCCCCCGCCGCCGGTGCCGTCGCCTGGGATACTCCCTTCGCCGACCGGATTTCTTAATTTGCTCTCGCCGACGCCCAGGTCGCCCTACCCGCTCCTCTCGCCGGGATTCCAGCAACCCCCTCCGCTCACGCCGAACTTCCCCATGTTGTCACCGCTGCCAGGAACAGGGATCCTGGGGCCAGGGCCCATGCCGCTGCCGCCTTCGCCAGGGCTATGGTTCCCGCAGTCGCCGTCGGGGCTGCTCTCACCGTCCGGATTCTTTCCATTGCTGAGCCCACGGTGGAGAGATATGTAGCATGCGTCAGCAGTCGCCCCTGTAACATTTGACGGTAGGGAGGTAGCTACAGTGATGGGAATTGGTTCATCCGACGGAGGTGAAACAGGTGGGTTGTAGCTCTCGACACCACTATTTGTTGCTGTTAATTGCTGCTGTGCGGTTAGCATCAGTCTGTAAGGGTTCGGTAAAGGCTGTTGGTTACATATTTGTAATTGTATAACTGGGGAAATTTTTCAATTTGTTCACTTTCTTGGCTGCAAAAGGAGGACAGTAAGAACTGGGAATGTTGTAGTGTAGATTCTTGAGTGGATAGGCTTGAAACATGTAATTGTACTTTTAGTTCAAGAAAGATTAGCTCTTTCTGACAAATATTTCGCTTATGATTGCTGTTGGTAATACCTATTCAGGGAACATAATTTCTTCCCTTTTCTTCTACTACTATATTTTTTAGAGGGGCGATAACTTGTCAATGTGTCATAGACCAGCTGATCTGGAAATCAACAATCCGAGTACGATTGAGGTTTAATGCATCAAGGGTATGGCTATTTCTTCTTGGGAGCATCATGCTATCTTGCGCTAGACATGCTCATACAGTCATACATGAGATAAAGTTTGTTAGTGTGGCCTGAATGTTTATTCACTTCGTATACATGTTATCTTCAATTTAACATCATGATAGGCAGTAGCTTAGTCAGCATTATTACTGATATCTGCATGATAGCATCGTATGCATCCTGTCCCTTTAGTGTTTTGAAGCAGATCGGTTGTTTGGCAACTTTGGTCAGTCACATATCCCTTTGTTGTATGCACAATATAGTTGCTAGCTTGTATATATAAAATTAGACTTCCTTAAACCTCAGTACATGGTATGCACCCAAAGAAACATGTTCTTGAAGAAGATAACCTTTCCATAACTTACTTTATCAGTCAAATACGTGTTCACAGCTTTTGTAATTTGGTTACAGACATCAATCTTAAAGATGCAATGTTTGGTGTCACACCACTTGACCGTTCTGCCCATTGGAATGTGAAATTGCCTTTATAGTGAATATGTTGTTATCTCTCAGATGTCTTGAAAGGAATAATTATACAATGTACTGCTGCAATAGAGTAGCAGGACTCTGTAATCAATAATCTGTCGGTTCTGATCTGTACATATCTTCAAGTGTTTTTACTGGTAGCAACAATGCATGTCATGTTTGTTAGCTTACAAGTGTTCAAAATGTTCTTACATGTTGTCGTAACCGTAAACATCTGCTGGTAGGTGTGTTACATCGCTTTTTGGGCTGAGGACATGCTTGAAGTTCCCTCCAGATTAATATGTGGGACCGTTGTAGCTTCATCCAAGTTTGTTTTTTCTGTCCTGAAAGCACCAAGACAATAACACATCTTATTATTGATACGGCCTATTGTACCTGTGAAGTTTGAGACAACTGCTGAAAAAAAAAGAAGGAATCTAGCTTTGCTAAAAGAAAATAGTCCGAACTACCTTTGCTGAATTATATCTAAGCTGAACAGGTCATGGCGTGTCCGTGTGAGGAACAATTAGTTTGATCATATCTGCGACCGTCCAATCAACCGGAAATTTCGCAGCTATTCATGTCTCTGGTCAGATAAAGAAGGGCTAATTCCAGTAAGCATTAGTTAGATCGTGTATATGTATTTGTTTTTTATGAACAGTTGACTTCTGAATGAGCAACCTGGTTCCTTGTGTGTGGACGCATGAACTCGGACAGTAGACTAAACTGTGTGTTGCAAGCAACTCTGTTGATCTGGCACTAACCTGACTAAAATAAAGAAATTGAAGTGGCTGTCATGGTCTCATCATCATGTGTGTTTTTCTTATGCTTTCTTTTATCTCTCAGTTCTTGTGAAGAAATCAGCGGGCACCTCCAAAAGAGAGCGAAGAATATGGGAAAAGGCTCAGAGATGATGATGGTGATGTGCCTTGCTCCGCACACTGACCTGTTGATCCGTCCATCTGCTTGCTTGCTTGCTATTGTTTGATTGGCAGCCAACAATTGTTTACCAGAGCTACTGGCTAGGCCAGATGTTCTTCAGCAATTATTGAATGAATCTAGAAGAAAATATAAACCGAAGGCCAAAAACCATGGACACAACCCATAATCTAGTTATTGACCCATTGGATGGCTCCAAGAGGCATGTAGATCCTAATCCCTTGAGATGTTTGTGCAGCTGGAGACGACAGGGACATGCCATCCATCCTCGGCGGTGCAGAAATCTTTGACCTGGGCTGGAGGCTAGGTGCTGAGCCTCCCAGCGTTTAATGGTAACATTCTGCAGTCTTAAGTCCATCTTTACTTTCCTGAACAACTTGAACTGAACCTCTTTCTTCTGTTACCTCAAAGCCCCCTTGGATGAACGTTACAGTTAGTGGGAAAACAAAACCTGCTGCGTAGATATTCTCAGAGCTAAAGACCAGAACTGTGTAGATAACACAAGCCCTTAAAATAAGATATCGAATTTGGCATTTAGCATCTTATAATATAAAAGAATGGTTGCTGAACCGATGAACCCTGAATGTGCCGCCAAGGTACAGAAAGAATTAACTAAATGACAGGGATACAAATACAATGCAAGTGGCTTTTCTCTTGCTTTCTCTAGATAGTGGGCACAGCTACTCGCGTCATGTGTCCTTTTATGGTTCACACCTCCACTTGCTACAACCAAAGTAATTGAAAACTGTTCAAAAATTCAGAAGGAAAATAGTGACTTTTTTTTTAAAGAAGTAGTAACAGTTCGAGTTTTTTTTCTAGGCTAGGAGCCTAGGAGTGTTTGTTCAGCTTGCTGAAGTGAGCTTTCTTCTTCAGCATGCTCCCGAATTTCCTCAGCAATGCCTTCTTCTTCTTCTTGTGGCTGTGATGCTCCTGCTTGAAAGATGATCTCGGCCCATGCATCAGAAGGCCACCCATTTGATCTGCAGCTCCGTCTTCTCCCTGCGAATCGATCTCATCGTCGTCGCTCGACTCGGTGTCTACGCCATTGCTCATCATCCCTTTGCACAGGTCATCTTCTAGGATCTTGCTGTTCTCCATGGAGTTAGCCTCCACTGACACCTCTCTTTCATGTTTCACCTGCCTGACCGTCTCCACTTCCACATGCTTGATCTCCTCGAGCACTTGGACGATCCTATCGCTGTTCCTGCGATCTTCATGATCGCCTCGCGCGGCGTTGTCCATTGGCGAGCACATCATCTTCCGGAACACATTTGGCTGCTTCTCCGGGCTCCGACCAGCTGACTGATCTCCTCCTTTCATGGCGGTGGCCTCTAGGAGCATTGCAGCCAGCTCGTCGGCCTTCGCTCGTGCAGCCGCTTCCCTCGTCCGTAGGCCATCATTCTCCCGTGCGATGCTCTGGAGCTCCTCCTCCTTCTCGGCCACTGTCTCCTTCAACCTCAGGCTGCTGATCTTCTCTTCCTCCGCCGTCAGGTTGGCCTCAGTGATCTTGGACTCCACCAGCCTCAGCTTGCTCTGCAGCTGCACCATGTTATCCTTGGCATCCTTCGCCTCGTGCTCCGCGGCTCTCTGTGATTGGAGCATGGTGTCCATCTCCAGCTTGACGAGTAGTGTGTTGGACTTCTCAGCACTCCTAGCTGCCTCTTCCTCTCCGGCTTTCCTCGCCGTTGCCTCTGCCAGCAATTTCGAGGCTTCGTCGGCTTTCGCCAGAGCGGCCTCCTCTCTGAGCCGCAGCTCAGTGACTTGATGACCCAAAGCAAGCACCTCCTTCTCCTTGGTTGACAGCAGATCCTTGAGGCGTGAGCTCTCGGCTGCCATTGATTGTTCTGCACTTGAGCTTGCGGCATCCATCAATTTTGAGGCTTCGTCGGCTTTCGCCAGAGCGGCCGCCTCTCTGAGCCGCAGCTCAGTGACTTGGTGACCCAAAGCGAGCACCTCCTTCTCCTTGGTTGACAGCAGATCTTTGAGGTGCGAGCTCTCGGCTATCATTGACTGTTCTGCCCTCGAGCTTGCGGCATCCATCAATTTTGAGGCTTCGTCGGCTTTCGCCAGAGCGGCTGCCTCTCTGAGCCGCAGCTCAGTGACTTGATGATTCAAAGCAAGCACCTCCTTCTCCTTGGTTGACAGCAGATCCTTGAGGTGTGAGCTCTCGGTCACCATTGGTTGTTCTGCACTCGAGCTTGCAGCATCCATCATGGTACGGTCGAGTCCTTCTTCCAGTTGATGAACCAGCTGTGTTTTCTCTGCCTTGAGCTCCTGCACTTCCTTCTCTGCAACTGCAAGTGACTCCATGAGCTTGCTCATTTCTGACTTGACATAGCTTGCCTCCTCCTCTGATCTCCTGAGCATTTCCGCAAACCCGACCTCCTTCGACACCCGATCATCCTGTAAAATCTTGGCTTCTGAACCCAACCTCTCGACTGTTTTCTTGAGGTAGTTGGATTCATCAAGAATCAACTCGTACTTCTCTTTTGCATTCTTGGCCTCTGATTCCAGCATCTCAACCTTTTTTTTCAGGCAGTTGGATTCTTGAAGCATCAGCTGGTACTTGTCTTCTGCGGTCTTTGTCGCGGTCTTCATCTCGGATATCTGAAGCTGTGCATGATCCAGCTCGATCTGCTTTGCCAGGACCCTCTCCTTAGCTTCTCTTGCTTCTGCTGACACCTGACGTAGAGCAGCTGCTACGTCTTCGACGCCTTTCTTGGCCTTGTTCTTCTCCTCCCTGGCCTCATCGAGCTCCTGCTGAAGCCTCACCTTGTCTCCGCCGAGCAAGCCGACCTGCAAGCTCGCTGCCTTCTCATTGCTGACAACCTGCCGATGTGCCTCATTCAGTAGCTCGTGTTCAGACCTCAGTCTGTCAATGGTAGCCTGCAGTTCAGATGCCTCCTTCCTCACGATGTCGAGACGCCTGTTCGTCTCGAGGAATCCTTCCTTGTACTCGCTCGCTTCACCTTCTGATGCCGCAGCCTTCTCTGTCAGCTGGAGGAGCTGCGACTGTGCTTCCTTGAAACTCTTTGTCAGCGACGCCAGTGCCTCCTCGTTGGATTTGTTCAGCGAGGTGATCGCTACTAGGCGATCTTCCAGCGCGGCTGCCTTGGTCTTCCACCCTTGCGCCGACTGGTCTGCATCGATCTCTGCCCTCTTGGCGTATGCAATGTCGACCTTGAGCCCCTCGACCACTTCTTCTGCTCTGACCAGCTTCTCCTGAAACACCATTGCTCTCTCCTGAAACACCATTGCTCTCTGGAGCTCAGCTCGCAGCTCTGAGGATTCGGACCGCAGCTTGTCGATGATCTCTTCTGCTCGTTTTTCTCTGCTCTTCGTCTCAGACTTGAGCCGGGCCACCTCAGCCATCAGGATCTCCATCCTTTTTGCATTTCCGCGTGTGGTCTTCTCGGCCTCGTCGGCACGGCTGAGTGCCGAGTTCTTGGCCTGTGCGGTCACCGCCAGCTCACCCTTGGCATTCTCGAGCTCCTTGGTCACCTTAGTGAGGGAATTGACGTCCTGGGCATGGCGCTTCGTGACGTCGGCGTGCTTCCGCTGCCACTCCTCCTTCCTCCGGGCGAGCTCGATGCTAGCCTGCTCCCGCTCGACGGACTTGAACCTCTCGATCTCCAGTGCCTCTTCGGCTTGCCGCTGCGCGGCGAGGGACTCCTCAAGCTTCTGGTAGGCCTTGTCGGCCAGCGTCTTGGTGAGCACCAGGTCGTCATGGACCTGGGCTCTGTCCCTGTCGATGTTGGCCAGGTGCTCCCTGGCGTTCTTGAGGTCCTCCTGGACGAGGTTCAGCTGTGCCTGCAGCTCCGACGCCTTGGCGATCCTCGGCTGCCTCTGGAAACGCAAGAAGATCAGTCAGTGGCGCATGAAATGGAATGACAAATATACATGATTTTTTGTTTGTGTTTCGTTGTCTCACGTCGGGAGTTTTTTGTCTCACGTCGGGGGTAGTAGAGGCACGGTGCGGCGAGGCCTTGAAGTTCGACCGGCGTTCTCCTGGTGATGGCTTTTGAGCGGCGTCGATGGACTTGTCGAGCGGAGTGGTGGCGGCGGCACGGGCAGCATTGTGCAGTGGGGAAGGCGCCCTGGCCTCTGCTGCTTGCTTGCTTGATCCTGGAGCAGCAGGTTTGGCTAGCCTGCTCACTCTAGGTGCTGAAGCATGAGCCCTGCTGTAGTTGGAACCGGAACTGGAACTAGCTGGTTCCTTGTGGTTGGAAGGTTCAGGCAGACTTGCCCTGCTTTAATTTCAGCAAGACCAGGCGTTAGATCATGCAGAGTTTCTATTAAAAACTAGTCACTCCGATCCATATTAACTGGGGCTGATTTAGCCAAATCTGTTGGAGGGAGTACTACTACTACTAACTGAAGGACTATCTATGAAAAGGAGCATGCAAATTTCATCGAGGGTTTTGGCAATTTGTACGGCGTTCGTGATCTAAACGGCTGAATTTGTTGAAAGCAGATAATATGCTGAGAACATAAGAGAAAATGGACATCTCAAGTCCTTAAAATGCAGAAGATGGACAAGAATAATCACTTACTTGGGCTTGGATGCGAGCATTGCTGAGTAGTGCCAGAAAGCAGAAGCAACCTTTAGCTTGGACTGCAACAAGGCTAAGCCAGCTAGCCCCTTGTTCAAGTTCGCAATCTCGCGCTAGCTTAGCTGCTTGGAGCCAACCGAAGCCGGGACATGCGCATGAAGGAGAGGATGGGCCTGAGATTGAACAAGAAGAAGGAAGCGATGGTGAAGACGACAGAGTGGCATGCATGTTTGTTTGGGTGCCGGCAACCTGGGATGGCACTCGTCTGCACGTCCGTTCCTATGGTCAGCAGTCGAATGAAATGGATGCCGTCGTGCGTGTCACCAAGCTCCAGTTTTTTTTTCTTTTGGAGGGGAACCAAGCTCCAGATACAAGTCAGCCTATAAAGCCCATTTTTTTAGGGGTACCTATAAAGCCCAATTAAAACCTTTTCTTAAACATCAAGCCCAATTAAATCTTACACTCACAGGCCGAGCAGCTTTTGTTTGTCGAAAGGGTCCCCAATCTAGTTTTGACCAGGCTGGGGATTCGAGGGAGGGAGCGGAGAGGGGTTGTGTGGGTGCGTACGCCACGGCGAGGTCGAGCTGGTGAGGGCTGGTGAAGTTGCCTACGTAGGAGTGGCTGGCGCCGGTGGGCTTGTGCGCCGTCACGACTTAGCTCCACGTGCTCATCTCCGCCGCCCGCCGCTGTCGCCGCCGGGGGAGGAGCAGGTGGGCTCTGGGCTCTCAGCGGTGGAGGTAGGAGAGGGGCGATGCGCTGCGCCTCCCTTCGTCTTTTTTTTCGGAAATATTGATCGCTCAACTTCCTGGGAGCTCCTACTCGCCGCTTATCTCTATCTCTCTCCTAGAAGAACACCCGTGAGTTGCAACGGGGTCACATTAACTTTAAGAGTTTAATATTACGATATTGGCGATCTTTTTTACCATCAAATCCTCACACACACAAACACACACTCTCCCTCCCTCTTCCTCACTCTCTATTCCCCTCTTCCTCTCTCTCTAACACACACATATCCATCTTATTGGGTACGGAACCATAATCCATCTATTTCACACATACACGTCAGTGCATAACAATATGGATTATGTGTATTATATTTGCTACCGAATCGGGGAATTAATTTCATGTAAATCGACCACCACAGCTCAAGAATACGCAGACGAGGTGGCTCGGGTCGGCGTCGGCCGTCGGTAGCAGACCCGGGCCCGCTTCAAGTGCACGTGCAATGCACGTCTTCACAAATATTATAACCAGATGTGAGAAATCACATGCATAGAAAAGACATTCTGATAGCAATCCAAATACCATACTCAATTGAATACCTAACCTGGACAATACTCTTATTTCTATGCGTCAAAAAAAATGGAATAGCAAAGGTAAATATGCCTACATACGCTCAGATTATATATAAGAATCTTGGGTGAACAATTGCAACAAAGCACTAAGCAGCGATAAATTTAAATAAAAAATCCATTAACTATGCAGGAAGCAGGCTTGTTACAACATAGAGAGATATGAAAATGTCACCTCCAGTAATGTAGCGCAAAGGAGTGGAGCGAAGCATGAATGAGCGGTTGTCTGTTCTTCTCCATGTACATGGATCGTGATGAGAGCCAAGTATATAAGTACTTGGTGAACTCCACTCTTCGTGTCGGAGAGCCATGTCACCTTCTGCTTGACTGCGGCATGGGAGGATGGCTGGTTCACGTGACCCTCCGGTTGGGGATCCATGGTGGTGACAATCGAGCTCGAGGCGAGAAGTTGAGGCGGCGATGGCGAGATCCATGCCGCCAACCGGCGAAGAGGAGGTCGTCGGGGAGGGACACATCGGCAAGATCCGGTCACCACGCGACCAAGAGCAACATGATCTCCACAAGTGTAGGTCGACGGCGTGCTCCATCCCTGCGATGGGGTGACCATGGCGGTGACCACGGCTCCTCATGCTCGCCTCGATCTTGGCGACACACCACGAGTGTAGGAGGCGAGAACGACCTCGGCGAAATCATGGCCTCCATCCGGAACGCATGAAGGACCTCGGCCCGTCGCTACTCCTCCGCCGTGGCTGCACGCAGCAGACCGTGGGTAGGAGGCGGCGGCGTCGCCTCGGTGACGGTAGGGAGCATCGTTGATTTCGGTAGGTGGCATCGCGAGGACGGCACGGCCATGTAAGCACCGATCATGCTACCAGGCCAATCCTTCTCCTCCGAACCCCTATCCCCGAAGATTGCGCCGCCGCCCCGGTCGTGTTGTTTCTGTACCTAAACAAACGCGGGCGAGTGGATGGCAGAGTTTTGGTCCGCCCTCTAAAATTGCTAAACGCACTTTTGGTGAGGATTATTGTTAATAAATGAATTCAATCATGTCGCTCTAAATAAATGGATTTAATCATGTGACTCTAATTACTTGGGATTGTTATGTGCACACTAAGCGGGGTGCAGTTAGGAAAGAAAATGTTTTCTAATTAAAGTGATTGAGTGATTTAAGGTAAGGTTAATTAATTTAGATTTGATTGTTAGTGATTGTTAGTAAAGTATGATGCATCTTTAAAATCTTTTATTTGTTTCCTTAAAATATATTATTTGTTTACTAAAGAAATTTGTAATAATGGAAGGTGTCGGTTGATTTGGAGAAGTTAGTAAATTTAGATCCGTGATTGCGTGCATGTTTCGAAAGTGCTGATTTGCAAGGAAAAGAGCTGAGGGGTAAATAAACAGGTGAATAAGAAACCAGCGTCAAAAAAAATCTACGACGGTTAACCTACGAAAAAAACCCGGACGAAAGTGATGGGACGAAAAAAACCTGAAAGCGAGACTACCAACTGCAGTTAGGAAAGAAAATGTTTTCTAATTAAAGTGATTGAGTGATTTAAGGTAAGGTTAATTAATTTTGATTTGATTTTTAGTGATTGTTAGTAAAGTATGATGCGTCTTTAAAATCTATTATTTGTTTCCTTAAAATCTATTATTTGTTTCCTAAAGAAATTTGCAATAATGGAAGGTATCGGTTGATTTGGATAAGTTAGTAAATTTAGATCCGTGATTGCGTGCACGTTTGGAAAGTGCTGATTTGCAAGGAAAGAGCTGAGGGGTAAATAAACCGGTGAATAAGAAACCAGCATCGAAAAAAATCTACAACGGTTAACCTGCGAAAAAAACCGGACGAAAGTGGTGGGACGAAAAAAAACCTGGAAGCGAGACTACCAACTGCTCCATTAGGAGTAGAGATAAGAAAAGAGGCCCAGAGTCTGACGATCCTCGTCCAAAGATACTTCCAGACGAATGGATGAGATTAAAGTGCTGCAGAAACTTCCAGGCGAATGTTTTACTCTTCTTCCTTTTCATTCCTTGCTGCTGATGATGATGGGCGATTGCTTGGAGCTTAAGGTCCACCCACCGTGGTCAGTCGCAGCTCACGCGTTATTCTCGCTCATTGACGCACACGCATACTTAGCTCTAACTTAACTGACTTCAAGTAAGAAGCATCTACAATGAATCCGCCGATCAAGAATCGAAGTAGACAAGGTATCCATGCGTTCTGAAGTAGTAATCTGACAGCACTTCGACGTCCACAAAGAAAAGCTCCGAGAAAACTATGAGATAGAAAAAGCCCGGCGGGTTCCCGTCTAATTAGGAGTCTAATCTTATTAGACCACTTAGACCCGTCTAATTAGGAGTCTAATCTGTAGGCCAATTAGATCGGGATTAGAGCGTAGCTATGTGGGAGAGATCCTCCTTAGAGTTTTTTTAAACACAACACACAAGACTAACTAGAAATAATAGTTACATCGTTTATGAGGAAAGGTACAATCTTATTCAGATGTTCCTCAAACCAAACAAACTAAGGAAATCTAGACAACCTAGCAAACTAGTGAGCAACTTTATTTGCTTCCCCGTTACAATGCTCAAATCTAAGAATAGAAAAATCACAAGAAAAATGATAACAAAAAAATTTCAGCGCTGCACCCGCAGAGTGTCCTCCATTCTTCATAGTGTCCTCCATTCTTCATAGTGTCAGTCACCTCCAAATTATCAAAATTAATGGCGATTTGGTTGCATCCTAGCCTTTGTGCAAGGGATAGACCAAATATGAGTGTCGAAGATTTAGCTGTCAGGACGTCTGCACACCAATCATTTGCTAATTCCTCCGAGCAATGAAATTTCCTTTATCAACCCTCGATACCATCCTTGTGGTAACCCTAAGCAAGTCTTGATCCAAAGAAGCGTGAACATTACGTTTGATAAAACCCACACGGGGCGGATCCAACTCTCTCTTTTCAGGGTGGCATTTGGAGAGGAAGCGGTAACATAGTTTTTTTTTTGGAAAAACTTCTAATCTATTCATCTTCAATCATGGCAGTACAAAGAATATTAGAAATAAAAAATGCATCCAGATTCATAGACTACCTAGCGACGACTACAAGCACCGAAGCGAGCCGAAGGCGCGCCGCCGTCATCGCCCCTCCATCGCTAGAGCTGAGCACAACTTGTTGTAGTAGACAGTCGGAAAGTCATCGTGCTAAGGCTCCATAGGACTAGCACCCCAGAACAGCAACCGCCGCCGATGAGAAATAACGTAGATCGAAAGAATCCAAACCGAAGACACAATAACATAGACGAACAACGACGAGATCCGAGCAAATCCACCAAAGATAGATCTGCCGGAGACACACCTCCACACGCCCACCAACGATGCTAGACGCACCGCCAGAATGGGGGCTAGGCGGGGAGACCTTTATTCCATCTTCAGGGAGCTCATCCTTTATTGCACAAAAAGGGAGATGGGGATGGAGGATATTATCTTTATGATTTTATTGATCTTTTCCCACCAATTTCTTTGAAAACCGCTTTGAACTGGCTCATGTTTTATATAGACTTACCAAATAAAATCATATTTTCGTTGGTAGGTTATATAATAAGCTACTAGAGAATATTGTGTTTGCCCTAGAAAATATCAGATCTAATTATCAGACTTACACAATAAAATGGCTGGTAAATTACAAGGTGTTTGCCCTAGAAAATATGGTGCCTTGTTGCAACGCGTATGTAATTCGCTAGTTATTTTTTATAAAGAAAATTATATCAGGGACGGGGGAAAAGAAGGAAAGAAGAAGTTCCATTTCGCAGTCTGATAATTAGATCCCCCTCTTCTCCCGTCCTCCAATCCTTCTCAAAAGTTGAACCGCCTCCGCCATTCCCTAAAGCGAAGAGAAGCATCTCCTCCTCCTGCACCGCCCCTTCCCTTCCCCTTCCTCCACTGGTTAGCATCGTGGATTGATCGCCGCGGCGGGCGGCCATGTGGGTCGAGATACTGTGCGGCCTGGTGGCCTACAAGCTCATCCGCGCCGTCTTCTTCTCCGACGACGGCCTCGACCAGCTCGCCGGCCTCGACTCCTCCCACTCCGATCTCTGCTTCGCCGTCGCAGCCAGGTACCCAGCCCCGCAACCCACCCCCTCATCCAGTCCCCCCGGTAAACCCTAATGATCAATCCCTTCAATCTCCGCTCCAGGCTCGAGAGGCTCTACGGCGGCCGCTGCTTCGTCGGCCTCCGCATCCCCGATCCCGACGCCGGCGCGCGCCAGCATGTCGACGTCGTTCTCGTCACCAAGAGGTCAGCCCGCGACCAGCCACACCCCCTCCCTCTCTCTCGCTCACTTCGCTCTGCCTCTGGTCTGTGCGCGTTCCGCTGAATTTATTAGTTCTTATTCTCGAATAATTCTAGAGATTAGAACAGACACTCTCACAGCCTATTCCATCATTCCAGATGGATCTGTTCATGTATCTGGCTATATCCCCTGTGCTTGCTGAATGTTGCTTTTAGCTGGTGTAACATACATACTTAGTAGTAATATCATGTACTCGATCATACGGGCATTGATGTGAACGATTGCATCCAGAGATCTTACATAGCACCTAGCCGATTCATCATATCGTCGTCATTTAATTCGACTGACTGAACTGTCGCATGGTACAAAGTGGAAAGCAAGGGTCTAAATCTTTTTTTTGGCGACAGGGAGGTCATGGTGGTGGCAATCAACAATGTCTCTGGTTTTGTTGAGGTTGACAAGGATGGTAACTGGTTTACCGAAAAGAAGCGCAAGCAGGAGGTTATTCCAAACCCGGTATGCAATTTGAACATTCCTATTTTGCTTAAGCATTCCAGATTTGTTGTTGTAATGACTTGTTAATTATTGAACTTAGTGTAAGCTAGGGAGCCACCGAGTGAACATAACTGCCTTACGCAGTCATAAGACACCAAAAGTCTTTTACAACTGTTGTCTTACCACAGCCTTGTACTTTTTGTGAGAAAACAATGTTATGGGATAGTGGGTCATGCAGGTCAAGTAGTATATTGTTGCTACCTCCTGAGGGATATTCTTGACAGTGAACATGAACTTGATGGTTTGTACTTGTTATTGTGTTCTGCATAATAGGATCATTTGCATTATGTTGCCAAATCCCAACTGCAGGTTAGTTAGTGGAAAAAGGAATACTCACGGTCAAGACTCAAATGACTCTATTAGTTTACTTTTTCTTGTTTGATTCTTGCACATCACTGGTTTGTAGCATAATAACCAAAATGGTACGAGTTGTATTATTGTCAATTCATTTGTTGAATTTTGTTTTTATAGGTACTAGAAGTCAGTAGGATAGCTGCCAATCTTCAATCATACTTGGAGCAGAGGGGAGCAACACTGCCTAACGGGATTGTAAACGGGAGAGTTGTACTGCCAAATCCCAACTGCAGGTTAGTTCTCTGTACATGACTTCTTTTTTCTTTTCTTTTTTTTGCTTCGCTGCCCTTAAGATGGTTGCTCAGTTGTCTTGTGCTTTATCAGGCCTTCGTACACTATTAATCTTCAGCCGGAGGTTATCTCGTACGATCAATGGAAAGATCTTAAGGCAGATACAAAAGGTGGACTTTCGACATGGATTAAAGGTGCATTTCATGGAAACAAAAGCGACATCCAAGATTCGTTACTCCAAAATCTGTATTCTATTCTCAGCACGTCGCCTATGTGGGACAGGTAAAATACACCACCGTAATGTTTTAATTTACTTCTAAACTTTCCATTGCCCTTATTCTTCCGATTGTCTTTCTTGATGCATTAGGGAGGGACGGGCAGGGATATACAACAACAACAACAACAATAGAGCCTTTAGTCCCAAACAAGTTGGGGTAGGCTAGAGGTGAAACCCATAAGATCTCGCGACCAACTCATGGCTCTGGCACATGGATAGCAAGCTTCCACGCGCCCCTGTCCATAGCTAGTTCTTTGGTGATACTCCAATCCTTCAGGTCTCTCTTAACAGACTCCTCCCATGTCAAATTCGGTCTACCCCGACCTCTCTTGACATTCTCCGCACGCTTTAGCCGTTCGCTATGCACTGGAGCTTCTGGAGGCCTGCGCTGAATATGCCCAAACCATCTCAGACGATGTTGGACAAGCTTCTCTTCAATTGGTGCTACCCCAACTCTTATCTCGTATATCATCATTCCGGACTCTATTCTTCCTTGTGTGGCCACACATCCATCTCAACGCACGCATCTCCGCCACACGCCCACACCTAACTGTTGAACATGTCGCCTTTTAGTCGGTCAACACTCAGCGCCATGCAACATTGCGGGTCGAACAACCGTCATGTAGAACTTGCCTTTTAGCTTTTGTGGCATCTCTCTTGTCACAGAGAATGCCAGAAGCTTGGCGCCACTTCATCCATCCGGCTTTGATTCGATGGTTCACATCTTCATCAATACCCCCATCCTCCTGCAGATTGACCCCAAATATCGAAAGGTGTCCTTCTGAGGTACCACCTGCCCATCAAGGCTAACCTCCTCCTCCTCACACCTAGTAGTACTGAAACCGCACATCATGTACTCGGTTTTAGTTCTACTAAGCCTAAACCCTTTCGATTCCAAGGTTTGTCTCCATAACTCTAACTTCCTATTTACCCCCGTCCGACTATCGTCAACTAACACCACATCATCCGCAAAGAGCATACACCATGGGATATCTCCTTGTACATCCCTTATGACCTCATCCATCACCAAGGCAAAAAGATAAGGGCTCAAAGCTGACCCCTGATGTAGTCCTATCTTAATTGGGAAGTCATCAGTGTCGACATCACTTGTTCGAACACTTGTCACAACATTATCGTACATGTCCTTGATGAGGGTAATGTACTTTGTTGGGACTTTGTGTTTCTCCAAGGCCCACCACATGACATTCCTCGGTATCTTATCATAGGCCTTCTCCAAGTCAATGAACACCATATGCAAGTCCTTTTGCTCCCTGTCCCATGCCATCATGAGAAAAAAAGATCTCATGCCATTCGTATTTTGGTTGGAGAAATTTGGGTTGTTAAGAAGCAGCCTTCAGATTATTCTTTTATTTAGCTAATTGCAATCAGTAAATATTGTTAGTATGTACTCCCTCCGTCCCATAATATAAGAACGTTTTTCAAGCTAACATACTTGAAAAACGTTCTGTTAGCTTGAAGAACGTTCTTATATTACGGGACAGAGAGAGTACTATATTGCAGTTCAGTGCAACACGAGCACATAGAACCTCTGGTTATATTTTTATAGTTGCACTGCCCTTTTCTAGGCTGGAACTCAGAGGGGACAAAAATGTCCTTGGTGAATTCATGGAATTTAAAGGCAAGAATGAAGACATGCCACTCCTGAAAAAAGTGAAGAGATCAAAAGTTAGCCGATTTGTCATCCAGAAATCAACTCTTTTTGGAGGTTTTGGTAAGCCCTGTGTACTGTGTCTTCTTGCTATTCTGTTTTGTACTCCCCATGTTAGCATATTTTGTACTGTGATTTGTTATTGCTCTAGGTTGACAGGGAAACGGTTGTGCTTCAAGTAGTTTTGGCATCTATACTAATGCCTAATACTAGATCGATGCATGAAATGAAAATAGATGCATGAAAGGCCTGTAGATGTTATGGCTACGTTCATCCTGGTACTGTACAGGAATTTATTTTATAAGAAAGCTCTAGTGATATGGTCAATCGAGCAGAAGGTAAAAATTCCTTCTCTTTGAAAAGGGAACTAAACATGCTAGATGAGTTCACAAGAAAAAAATAAATTAAACAGCTAATCCGCCCGGGCTGCTAAATACCCACAATGTGACTAGCATTTGACAAAAGGCATACGTCTTGGACTAGCAGCAGGGTGGCCAAATAGAGGGAGATCAGGTTCCATTTAGGAATTAGTGCTTTATTAGGAAGACTAAGATAAAGTGACCTTAATCTGTTAAGGGATCTGTATTGTATTAGGGAAGGCCCAAGGGATATGCACCACTATATAAGGATGCTACGATCTATGTTCCAACCAATCCCCTGGAGGCTGGAGCCGCCGTCTAAGCTATCTTAAGCACGGTAGTTATCCTGTTGTGAATCGAGGTTCACGACAGCATCATAACAAAAATTGCAATACTACGCTAGTATATTACTCCCTCTGTAAAAAATAAATAAAGAGTGTTTAGATCACTAAAGTAGTGATCTAAACACTCTTATATTTCTTTACAGAGGGAGTACAAATTTACAAGACCACCTAGCTGCAGCACAAAAGAAGACCTCACATTTGGTTATTGCAACACCCTGCCAGCACCCATGGGTGGGTTTCATCAGATAATTAAGAGAAACATCGACAGTCTCTTCAAAGTGATCATTCGTCTTGGCCCTTGTTAATTATCCCATTGGCCACCTTCATGCAACACCACACGCCCTTATTCTTTCTGTAATAAGCCCCAAAAATCGGGCCAACAGCAGATTGAGATAATTACTTTGGAAGGATCAGATAAGAATGGCTTTGGAAAAAGAGGCACCATTGTTACTTTTATCGGACTTGTTTGACCACTCACCCAAGCATTGTTGAGCATTGTCTGGCGTTTGAACAGGATTAAAAGAACACATAATTTCACACTAGACATACTTTCCTAATGGATATGTATAGAAGATATAATGAGTTGTCTTAGTTGCATTTATTTTCATTGCTTAATGTTCATCGCCCTTCCAACATCACCTGATCAAATTATCCTCTTCCAAGATGCTATTTAAGCACCAACCACAAGGAGTTTTAATTCTCTATTTTGCTTCACTACATTGATTTAATCAGTTCCGTATCCAAAATAACTAGCATGGCTTGTTTTTTCTGTTAAATCTGCTGGCTAAAATGCTATAATCAATTTGAATGAGCCACATCTGTTTGATTTGGTTTGTCCCTTGCGCAAATGCAGGAAGGTCTCGAGTCCAAATACTGTATTCTCCTCGAGATTACCGAGCTGAGGGCACTTCATCTTCAGAATGGAAAGAGATCTCCGTGAAGCAGTACACTGAGATTCATTTCCAGCCGTTGCACTCCAAAAAAGTCCGGAAATTCAAGCTGTCGAGTGTTGCTTCCGTGACACTGAGCGCCTAGTAAGTGAAATTTCATGCGCAGTATCTAGGGTGTGCTACATACAGTTTCCAAACTTTCTGGCTCCCTCGGAGGAGATGTGTTTCTTTTTCCTCTGTACATCCATCCCTATTTTCAAGTCAAGATGTAACTGAACATGAATTACATGAATGAATAATGGAATAGGTTTCTTGTTGAGATTCAGGTGAGTGTGTGTAGACTGCGAGTCTGCAGCTGGAATCCCAATCCCTCAACTGTATTGCTGGTGAGGGATGGTTGGTCCACTCCCTTTTGCTCTCTACCTATCTATGGGTGCCTTGGAGCCTAGGATTGAACTGTCGTTTTCTGTGGAGCCACCTGGCGGAAAGGCAAGATGGATCTGGAACGCTTCTTTGTGTGTCGAGTAGTATGACGTATGCAATGATGCTCTGCATGCTTCACTCGACGGTGGCGGTCGCCGGTCGATGTACCGCCATTGTATGGCCCACCAGTGATGGTGATGCTGTGAATGTTAAGTATGAGCTTTGTCGAATGAGAGTTCTGTGTATGCAATTTAGGATGGTTTCTTGTCAGATGAATATGTAGTTGTCAGCTGATTTTGATCACTTGTTTATTTGACGCTGTTTCTGAAACCATGTACACTAAGGCCCTGTTCGGTGTCGCTCTGCTCCACAACTCTGCTCCTGGAGCTGGCGGAGCTGTAGTTTCCCCGCTCCGTAGATTCTGGGAGTTAGTGGTTTACCGAACATGGTCCAAGTTTTTCAAAAGTTTCAGTTTCATATGGTTAATGTATACACAACTCATATCTATCTCACTCCTTGAAGCTTTTGACATTTGTTCATCATATTCATATATTGCTGCTGTACAAGGCAGTAACAAAACTGCAGACTTATTTTCCCTTTTGGTGGACCTAAGGATTACTAGCTTGCTAAGCACTGGCTCAAATGCTCTTACCAGCCCGGTAAGAGTGGAATACATGCGGCATGCTTGGCCTTGTACAGATTTGTACATCTGACCAACCATATTTCCCTTCTCAGGAGAAAAAGAATACAGGTATTTATAGGTACATAAAGAATACAACCCTAGCTGCCCTCGTGAGGTAAACGAACGAATAATGGAATCTCTCTAATCCAAGTCCCCGTATATGGCACTGGCAAACTCCACCATCAGGTTGTTCAGCTTCTTGTTCTGAATCCTCTGCGGGATCACCTTCAGCTCGTCACTGCAGCCAAAGTTCATCACAGGTCAGTCAGTTACAGGAACAGGAACACACCATCATCGCTGGGTTTTCTTAGAATTTTCGAGCTGAAAATGCTGAAGTTGATTGACGCGGTGTACCTTGGCGGGTAGCATGGAGCGGACGGGGTGAGCATCTGGGCGAACTGGAGGGCGTCCTCGGGCCGGCACACGACGTTGTTGAAGCAGAGGTAGCGGCCGAACGCCGTGGGGCACTCGTAGGCGGCCACGTGGGCGTCGGCGAGGAAGTCGGCGTCGACGGTGACGAGGACGCCGTGCTCGTACATCTCCGGGACCCCCTTGAGGCAGGGGTGGGCGGAGGAGAGCCCCGGCCCCGTGAGCAGGCCGGCGTTGATGGCCACCATGTCCACCCCTCTGTCCATGGCCAAGGCCCAGGCCGTCTTCTCCGACAGCGTCTTGGCCAGAGCGTGCCACAACTGCACCAACCACAGTAACAGTAAGTAAAACAAACTACTACTACTACTATCAATGTCAATTAGCTGCGGTGTCCTAAAGGGTGTGTGTGTTGTGAAAGCATTGTTCCAAGCTTGCACATGCAACTTTGGTGACAGCTGCACGAGGAGACGCTGGTAGCTTGCGTTTGGCTTTTTGGCAAACATGTCGGGAACATGGGGCCGCTGTAGTGTGTAGTGGATGGCCCCAACAAGTAGGACAGTCAGTGCTTCCCATTAGAATTCAGAAACAGAGGACCAATTCTCAGTTTTTTTTTTAACGACCAGTTCTCAGTTCTCAGTTCAAAGGAAAACAAATAAGTAGCTGCAGCAAGTTAAAAGTGCGATTGTCCACCTTCTTAATTAGCATCTGTATATAATAATCAAGTAAGCAAAGCAGGGATGATCTTTGTGTGGACTAGGATGTGTTAGTAGAATACAGCAGTACATATTTGTTTTCTTGCGGGAAACGACTACATTATTTGTTAGCTCTCTTTCTGTGTCTTAATCTTCACAGTTGGGAAGCCAGTTCTTACTAGTCTCATCCACTTATTGGGTTTGAGTTTGAAACGTACAGGTTTTTGACTTTTTTTTTTCTGTCATGCAGTGCTGCTAGGCGCTTGTATTGCACACGGATAATTAACGCCAAGAGCGACGGGACTGCCGCGTTGCTTTCTCGGGGTCTGGTAGCCCGCTTTCTTTCCGTGCTGGGTTTCACAACAAGATTGTCTCACTAGTTGTTGGATTCGTAACAGGACAGGCAAGCAGCTCTCCTGCTTTTCGTGTTCTGGGTCTCGCAACAAGACTGTCTCAGTACTTGCCCCAAAAGAAAGAAGCTGCGGTGCTCGCGCATGAATGAATGAGTGGGCGATGGGCGCTTGATTGATTGATTTGATTACCTTGCGTTTCCTGCAGAGGTTGAGGTCGCTCCAGTTCCTCTCGTCGAAGGCGTCGACGGGCTTCTGGTCGTCCTTCCAGACGACGGCGGTGACGGAGGAGGTGAAGACCACCCTCTCCATGGTCACCGTCTGCGCGCACGCCTCCAGCACGTTCTGCGCCGCCCGGACCTCCACCTCCACCATCACCTCCTGCACCACCATCAGCCACTCAGATTAACAATCAATTAACCAGCTAGCACCCAACCGTTTGCTTAATTAGCACCAGCTGTGTGTGTGTGGTGAAGCCTCCATTCGGAGGCGTTAATGCACGCGGCGCGGGAAAGGCCTAGCGGCTTCTCCCCTGCCAGAGGTTTGGAGCAGAGTTAATGCTGCACTGGAGTAGTACTACCAGTGGTGGAGGGAGCAGCGGGAGGAAGCAGATGAGCTGTGCCATTAAGGCCCAGCTCACGCCAAGGAGGAAGAAAGTAGATGCTCAACGACTAGCTGTACTGTACTGTCGCAGTGGTACGGCACTAGCGCCAGTGTTTTCTCTGAATTCTTATCCAGCCAATTAGCCACTGCAACATGGCTGGCAGGCCGATCCGGCGATCGGGGATAGATTAGATTCTTGCGGGGGTATAGAAGAGAATGGGGATCAAGCAACCCGATGTGACGGCACGATGAGGATCGAATCCATCCATCCATCCGTGATTCTTTCTTGAAACGAAACTACTGCTACTACTAATTTAGTAGTAATGGCTGGCGAGGGAGGAAAGGAAGGATTGGTGATTGGATCAACTCACGTCGCAGCCGTCCTGGTCCTCGTGGGTGTTGAACATGCAGAAGAGGCCGGAGCAGCCGCGGACGGCGTCGGCGATGGTGTGGTAGTCGAAGGGGTCGGCGCGGAAGAGCTTGAGCCGGTCCTCGTCGTGGCCGGCGGCGGCGAGCAGCGCCAGCGCGTCGAGCGAGTGGTCGTAGGTGGCGGCGTGGACGGTGTAGCCCCGGCGGAGGAGGCGGTGCACGAGCGCGTGGCCCAGCGGGCCGGACGCGTCCATCACGCACACGCTCTTGTCCGACGCCGCCGCCGCGACAGGCGCCCCGGGGCACATGGCTGGCTCTGGTTGCTTTTGCTTGTACGTATGCCGGAGCGTCCGAGAGAGCGCCGGAGGCTGGCTGGTTGCGGCGGCGGAAGTGGAATTGCTTACTGCTTTATTACTGGTGATGGGAGGAGGAGAGGGAGACGGTGGGTATATAAAGGGGAGGGAGCTGGAGCCGGCGTAGGAGTTGTAGCGAGCAGGGGGTGTCCGAGTCGGGGACGGAAGAGGAACGCTGGTGGTGGTGGGTCAGCCGGGCCGGGGAGGGTCAGCCGCATCCAAAGGGCGTGTGGTGTGGGTGCGTGCTCTGCCTGCGCTCCCCTCCCCTCCCCTCCCCTCCGGTGGCGGTCTCAGGAGCGAAAGATGAGGGAGGACGCAACGGACTTGGCTTGGCTGGGGAAGGCAAGGGAAGGGGGGAAGAGGGTCAGGTGCCGGGTAGTTGGCAGCTGCGGCGGGGGCGGGGCGACGCCCAACTGTCTCCCCAACGACGCGCAGCTGCACGCACGCACGCACGCGCGTGCGTGGCTCGTGTATGTACCCATCCGTCTCCCTCCGTCCGCTGGAATTTGGGATACGCACGCAAATTCGATGCACCTCACCTGCGACAGGCTCCGGCTCCGGATCGGGAGGCGTTGACCTCTTGGCCGACGGTGGCGAGATTTAGCTTGGTTTGGTGAGAAGAGTGGCTCCTGCGTTGGCCAGCAGTTACAGCTGCCCCTGCCGCGATTCCTTCCTTCCCCCCACCCTCTTTCTTCTTCATCACATGGCGCCGCGCGGTTACACGCACGCATGAGGAGGGCCTCTACCTCTATCTACCCGGCACTACGATACTCTACTTCTCGCATACGGGTCATCAAACTCATTTCCGCGCGAACAGGTGTCATTCGATCCTCATCACTCTACTTCTCGCAGGGATGGCCATACTCTGTTTTCGATCTCAAATGGTCTTCTGGCAGCCACGTACGTACGCACGTCATCGGTCATAAGTGGGCTTCATCCTTGTTGATCATTAGAAACGAGGAAGAGACTCAGTCTCGACACACTATTCTTGATGCCCTCTCGATACGGAGGTCGTGCCCCTTTGTACTGTTGTGGTGCTCACTTTAACTTGGGAAAAAAAATTGTAATAACAGGAACTCGTACAAGATAATTTGTATCACAATTACAATAATATCTACGACACATACAAGATATGAATTCTTCATAGATATGAACCATAGTTTTATTTTACTTTTTTTGCGGGTAATGAACCATGGTTCTAAATAACACGCTATTGTGTTTGAAAGCGGTCCTGCGCTAAGGGACTTTGGTCCAAACATATAAACAAATATTTTAAATACCGTGCTATAGCACCGTGGTAGTGTTTAGAAGATGTCCGCTGCTACGAGCCTTAGCGCGCTATTTAAAACTATGATATGAACTCTTCATAGAATCGTAGCGTCACAGATCATATAATCAAACAACAAAAATCTTATGCATAACAGTTTAAATTCCACACTAATGCAAGATGAAAATTGAGACAGATTAATATTGTACTAATCCAGCCAAAAAAATTATACTAATGTGACATGTTAAACCTTGGCTACTTCGCTAGTTGGAGCCTAAAGAATTACAGGGAAGCAGGTTGTGTCGCGCCCTCGCCATATGAATCGGATCCTAAGTAGCAGGCAGAGAGAAGAGGCTGGCAGACAGCAAGGGCATGGAACGGAAACGACTAATTTTGTGCGCACTAATCCACGTACACGCTAATTACGGGAGAATGCAACCCCTGGCCAATCGCTTAATCTGTCCGCTAGTGGGCTTCTTATACGGGTCTTTTTTCCTTTTGCCAAAATTGACGTTCACATGGGGAGGGGGGAGCAGATGCTCAAACAAAAAGGATAGGGGTTCACATGGGGAGGGGGCAGATGCTCAAACAAAAAGGATAGGGGGAGGGGGGGCTGGCCCCTGCTCGTCCCCTGGCTCCGCCACTGGTTGTTGGGCCTCACTGTCCACCTCGGCTTCGTCTGCCTTTGTCGCTCGTTTTGTTCTCCTCTTGACCTTGATGGCTTCAGGTAAGTACACTGTCGTGACAAGGCCCCCTCCTCGAGAAACCACTTGCCCCTAAACTGGTGTGTGTGGAAAGGTGACAACGATGATGAACACTTCTCCCCAGATCTTGCACTTGTCCAACGGCCCATCCCATTTGAGTTGGCCTCGACTTCTCAGCTTGCCCCTTGTTGTATGAGGCGCTCCGCGAACACCTCACTTGGTTGAACCTGCTCTTGATCAGTTAGAGCGGTTACAGGGAGTATTTCTAATATCTGTCAGTGGGAGATAGAATTTTCTTCAACAGTGAAACGTGCACCACCACATGAATTCTGGAGGACTACGGCAAGCACCGTTTGTAGGCGACGTTTCCCACTCGCTTCAGGATTTTGTCTGGCCCAAAATACCAAAATGCTAGCTTTTGGCAGCTGTGCGGCTCTAGTGAGTGGTGTAGATATGGCTATAGCCAAATATAGACGTAGTCCCCAACTTCAAAGCTCTATTCTAGTCTTTTCTTGTTTACTTGGTTGGTCATGCGCTATTGCACACGTCCCAAATGTTGCCTAAGCAATGGAAGAAGAATGGCCCTTTCTTGCAGCCACTGAGTCAGTTCTAGTGTGGTGTTTGTCGTTGGAGTTGGGATGCCAAGCTGTCTGGGACGACGCCCGTACAGTACCTCAAACGGCGACCTGCCCCGAGGTAAATGAAATGTTGCATTGTCCATTGCTCATCTTGCGGTAGCCATTTTGACCATTGTTGTGGTTTACATTTCCAAACATTGATTGAGCTGCTCGGTTTGCCCATCAGTCTGGGCGTGATACAATGAGCTACGGTTGAGGGTTGTATCTGCCATATTGAACAGCCGCTGCCATAATGCACTGATGAACACCTTGTCCCTATATGAGATCCGCACTTCTGGTAAGCTGTGCAGCCTGTATACTTGGTCGATGAACAATTGCGCTACAGATGCAGCAATGAAGGGGTGCTTTAGTGGAATGAAATGCCCCACTTAGGAAAATTTGTCCACTGCTACCATTATGGTATCATACTTGCCTGCTTTGGGCAGTCCTTCGATAAAATCCAAACTGATAGTGTGCCAAGTTTCTAGAGGGATTTTGTGTGGTTGCAAAAGCCCTGGTGTTTTGGCGCGCTCGCCTTTTGCTTGCTGGCAGATTGTGCATTCTTGGACATACTTCTGGATGTCACTTTTCATGTTGGGCCAAGAGAACAGGGCCTTAACCCTGAGTGCCCCCCTAGCGCACTGGTATGTAGTGCCAATAGGACAGCCCGGTGGGCTTTAATGTGATTTCCAAGCCAAACTTTGCCTTTGTGTTAGATTACCCCAACCACAAGTTCAAACCCCTCGTCATTTGAATTGTGGATGCTGAGTTCTGTCAGTAGTTGTAGTGCTTTGTCATCTTTCTGGTATCCCTCCACAACTATTTCCAACCATTTAGGTTGCACACCACTGATGGCTCCTAGATCCTCCACATGCTCTCTTATGGATAATGCATCAACAACTTTGTTGTGATCTCCCTTCTAATACATAATTTTGTATTGCAGGTCCACTAACTTGAAAAATGCCTTTAGTTGAATGGCGGTGTTGAACTAGTGGTCTCGCAAATGCACCAAACTTTGTTGATTTGTGTCAATAGTGAAAGTTCTGTGTTGTAAGTAGGTTTTCCGTTTCTCAATTGCCAGGATTATTGCGAGACATTCTTTGTCATATGTTGATAGTTTCTGGCTTTTAGGACTCATGGCCTTGCTGAAGAAGGCTAGAGAGTGGTCTTTCTACATGTGTCGGGGGTTGGGTGCGACATATGCCAAAGGATGGCTTATCATGGTGGGGGCGAGTAGAACGTCGCCGGTGCCTGGAAACGGGATGAGGCGAAGACATGCACGCCGGCGGATCTTACCCAGCTTCAGGACTCTCCGAGGAGATAACACCCCTACTGCTGCTATGCGGGGTCTTCGCATGGTCACTAAGGCAAAGTGAGTACAAGGTTGCTCCTTGAGCTGTTTCTGGAGGTAGGAGAAGGCAAGGCTAGCTCTCTCCTTCCTATGTGATCTGGTCTAGTGCTAATGGATTCGAACCCTTTGCATGGGTGCCCTGAGGGGTTTATATAGGCCTACCCCCCAGGGGTACAATGGTAAATCCGGCTGGACGCAGGTCCTAGCCGTCAGTCTCTCAGGCCACCGTCTTCTCCGCCGACTGCTGGGGCCCGCTGACTAGTGGGTCCTGCCGACTTGCCTGGTACGGAGCCGACAGCCCTTGTCCGCCGCGGGCGGGTCTTGCCGGCTGCGGATTACTGTAGCCGCGCTTCTAATGACGTTGGCTTGGTCATGGGGTCATGGCAACAGTGCCGCCGCCCGATGGGCGATCATTGTTGCCATTCCCCGACGCGTCTGGTTAATGGCGTGTGGGGCCCGTGGGAGGGACCAGCCGACTCCGGGGGGCCGACTCCCAACGGGTCCGTCTTCTGGTGCTCTCGCCGTCTTCTGCACTCTCGCCGACCGGCGGGACCCGCCGTCTCTGGGTCGTACAGACAGGCCGTCGTGGGCACAGGGCCCCGCCCCCAGGGGCTGATGTCAGGGCTGGCATGGCAACAGTGCCGCGCCGGATGGAGATCTCTGTCGGTACGGCGCACTGTGGCCATGCCTGCCCTCAATAAATGGGGTGGTTGGAGTTGCGGGCCGACTCCCTATAGCCGGCTCCGAGGGTGATATGTCGTGGGGCCTCAACAATTTCATTCTTCTGGTGGCGGAATTTGGGCCTTGCTTGCCGTCTTCCTTCTGGCCGACTATCTGGAGTCGGACTCGCAGAGGGCCGTCTTGCCCCCTAAGGGGTTTGAAAGTCGCGGCGGGAACCAGGCGGCGTGCCCGATACGCTTCCCCGTGGTTGCTTGCTGCGGACCCGTCGCACGGCGCCACACGGCAGGGACAGTCTGCCCACCCACGCGCGCGACGGGACATGCCGTCAGGCGGGGCCCACCACTATCGCGCCTCGGCATGCGAACGGATCCGTTGCGGCCGTGCGGACGGTTGGGTTTCCCACGTCATTACTGTGTGCAGTAACTTTGTGGGGTAAATTGTGGGGCGTGGGGTCCGTCTTGCGATTAATCCCACGCCTCCCCCATCGGCTTCTCAGCCTATGGGCCTATAAGTAGGCGGAGGGAGCGGGACGGCGAAGCACGCGCGCCCATTCTTCCCTGCTCCCCCGCTTCCTCTTGCCTCTTCTTCCTCTTGCCGTCGTCGCACCAAACCACGCCGCGCCCGCAACGATGAGCTCTTCCTCCGCCGCTGCGGCTCTTGCCGTGCGCTCCGGCGTGTGGGACGGCTCCGAGGTGGACGACGACCTCATCGAGCTCCTCCGTAAGACGTGTCGGCTCCCTGGCGTGAACCTAGTGTGAGCCCGTGCCGCGCCGGCGAGGGAGATAACGCCGGCGCCGGAGGAGGGCGAGCGGGTCATATTCCGCTCGCACCTCATGCGCGGCCTAGGGCTGCCGGCGAGCGGTTTCTTCCGCTCCTTCTTGGAGTTCAACGGGCTCCAGCCGCACCACCTTACTCCGAACACGGTGGTGCTGGCAGCGCCTTCGCTACCTGTCGCGAGGTTTTCTCGGCGTTCTCCCCACCATCGAGTGGGGAGAATTCTTCCAATCAAGCTCGGCACGCCGTCGCCGCGCGTGCGGCCCAGGCTGGCGCCTTCATCGCGATGCGGAGAACGGCAGCCGGCAATCCGTTCCCCGCCATCCGGCTGATCAAGTCGGTGAAGATGTGGCAGCGGTCATATTTTTACATGAAGAACGTCGCCCCAGAAGGCGACTAGGTCAATCTGCCGCCTCTGGCGGCCGGCGCCCGTGGGAGGCTCCCAGCTGGTCCCATCGGGCCAAGATCTTGACACCGCGCGCCGCCCGTTCGCGACTCGGTCTTGACGCGATCGGAGGGCTTGACCGGGGCCGACTTCTCGCCGCCTTGGTGGCCGAGTCCTCCTCTCCAATGCCGACCTCATCGATCGATCGGATGGCGACCACCGCGACCAGTCGGATGTGCACCAGGGACATGCCCCATGCGGAGGTGGCGAACATGGTGAACCACATCGCGAACTGCGAGCTCGCGACGGATTGGCAGTTCGGCAAAGAGCCATACTCGCGCGCCAACCCCCCGCCTGTGGTAAGTCGTCTTTCTGGTTCCTCTGTTTTCTTTGCAGCCAAATCCGACTTCTGATCTTTTTTGGTTTCTTCAAGTCAGAACCCCCTCATGCAGCCTTCAGCCGGCGCCACGGGACTGCCCCGCGAGTTCGTCCCCGACCGAGCGGAGAGCGACGTCGACGACCTCAACTGGGGGGTGGCGGCGATGGAGACCGACGCCGAATGAGGAGGAGGAGGAGCGGGAGGCGGCTTCAGGCCCTCGGCCACCTTCGCCGACTGCCTGATGACGACGCCGAAGGGGAAGTCGCCCCGCGCCACTAGTCGAAGGTCGGCCAGCCAGGCGCGAGTTCCTCTGCCGGCTTGGCCGGTCAAGTCGGCGCGAAGAAGCGCCGGGCCGGGCCGAGTTCGCTCGGCGGCAAGTCGAAGAAGTTCAAGGGGGCGGCCACCGCGACCAAGCGGGAGGAGGCGGTCGCGAAGGCCAACCGCTTCCGCAAGGAAGTAAAAAGGCCGCCACTCGTATCTGCGTAAGTGCTCCGTCTTTGACTTGTTGTCCTCTGTCGAATGTTGTCATAATTTCTTACACGCCTTCCTCGCTTCAGGGCCTCCCTTTCCCTTGAGAGGGTTGCCGTCCCCTCTGTCATGGGGTCGGCCGAGATGTCCGCCAATACTCGGCGGATTGACCCCACCGCCGACCTCCGGGAGGTGATAGAGCAAAATGCGCAGGAGAAGCGCGACGAGGAGGAGGCCGACCGCCTGGAGAAGGCGCAGGCCGAGAAGGCGCCGGCCTCAGCCCAGAAGAAGCTGGAAGAGGCCGAAGCCGCCGTCGCAGCAAGACGGCGGGCTGAGGAGACCCCGCATTGCCAATCGGCGTTGCTCGTCATCCCGCTGAGCTCCGCACCACCGCCCCCGGAGTTCACGGGGCAAACTGGAGAAGCCGACGGGGAGAACCCCATCATGGAGAAGGACGGCGGCGAAGCCTCCACGCCGGACACGGCCGCGCCGCCACCGCCGCCTCCGCTGCCGTCTGGGAGCGCGCATGGTAAGCAGCCGGCGGGCCCACCGGTGCCGCTGACTGAAGACAAGGCCGTGGCGAAGCTGCTCCTTCAAGTCGCCTCGCCAGTAGCGCCGCCGCCTTGAGAAGCGACTTGGCGCCCACGTTCCGCAGAGACCGGTGCCGCCACTCGGCCATCCCTGAGCCGAGGCGACAAGCACCGCGCCCGTTGGGTGGAGTGCGAGGCGGCAACGGCCCTGAACCAGCGCTCTGGGCGTCCAGCGAGCTGCGAGCTGAGAACAGCGCCATCGAGCTGCACCAAAGCGCATCTGGCGTCACGAGGAGCTATCCGGGTATGCTTTCTTCTTTGACTTTGTTTTTCTCATTCTTCTCGGTGAAAGCGCCGCCACTCCACTGGTGTAATCCCGAGTTTGGGCGGTGCTGGCGGGTTGCGGAACTCCATCTGCGCAGTTCCTCATATTTATCTTTGTCTAAAATACTTGTTACAGAGTATCACAACCTCCGCGTCACTACCTTCAACCGCAGCGTTGAGCAATGAGGGAATCGGACTGCCAACTTGTCCGAGCCGAGTGAGTCCTTCTTCTTTTTCGGTAGCGCTGCGCACTACAGGCTGTAGTCCCGAGATTCGGGCCGATCACTGGCGATCGGGCGGATCTTCCCGGCGACCTTTCTTTGTTGACGACTTAACGCCTTTTCCTTTTGTTCTTCAGAGTCCAATGCCGCTCTTCAGGAACAGCTGGGCAAAGCCAACACCGCCTTACATGCCAAGGAGGAGGAGTGCAGCAAGCTTCGCCACGAGCGACACTTCTGGCTCTTGCTTGTTGGCGGAAGCGAAGGAGCTACTTAAGGCAGCGCAGGCGAGCGAAGAAGAGAGAGATCGCTCTCTGGCGAGTTTGAAAGCGGCGCTCCTCTGGACCGACAAGGAGGCGTCGCGACCTCCGGCTTCCATGAGATCGAAGACATCGTCGACGGTGAGTTTCTTTGCTTTCTTTCTTTGAGCAGCGGTAAGTCGAGGCCGACTCGACTCTTTGTCTTGCTTCTTTTTGTTTTGGCAGACTTCTTCCTCGCCACTTTCATAGCGGTCACTCGAGCCATCGAGGCTGATCGTGGTAGCGGAGGGCAAATAAGCGCGAGATCGCCGCTAACGCCCGTGACCATCGACGAGCAGCCGAGCATCGAGACTTCGTCTGCGGCAGCCCATCATTCTGCTGCACCGGCTTCAACGTGCGTGCCCGGCGATGCCGCCACAATGGCGGTTACATGCGGTTCTGCGCACTCCCGGTCGGATGCCGATCGGCTGGAGGTCATGGCTGCCGTCTTGAGGCTGGAAGGGTTCTCGGCCGGCCGGGCCTTGTTGAGCATTGGAATTCGTCAAGGCTTGGTATCCGGCTGGACCTGAACCGGTGGCAGCGTTCGGTCGAAGGCCGAGCGAAGCTGGTGGTCTGTGGAAGGCTCCCTCGTCGGCGTCGGCGGCGATTGCCGATTATCTTGACACCAGCGTCTTCGTCCCTGGCGGGCATAAGCGGCGAGGAGGGGAGCCGGAGTGGTTGGGATGAACCGGACTATGACGAGACTCGGCGGAGGTGATCGGCTCAGCGCCGAGGAGGAAGGCGAGGCGGAGGACGAGGCGAGGGAGGCGCCCGAAGACGGAGCGGGTGACCAGCCTCGGCTCGACCGCACCTCCAAAGAACGACAGCGCGTCCGGCCGGGCGGCTGCCACGGAGATGATCAAGCCGAGGCGCTTGGCCGCCCGGCGCTTGACACCGCCGCCTCCTCCGACCCTCCGAACCCGTCTGCCGCTTCTTAGGCTGCCGTCTTGCCTTTATTTTATCTGCTTTTAATAGTCTTTGAAAAACTTGTTAATTCGCACAATTCCACCCGCGGAGTGTATTTTGAGCTTCTGCTTGAAGATTCGGCCAAGGGCCTCTGTTATGTAAATATTTATCCGACTTCTATCTTTCCTTGCTCATTGCTCCTTTTGGCTTTTTCCTTTGCCGCCTTCCCCTAGTCGCCGCCTTGTCAGCCGGACAACCGCTCTGTGGACTGCCGCTGGAACAAATGCTTGGCTACTTTGGGGAAGGCAAGTACTTGCCATTTTTAGAGTCTTTTAACAAGTTGGATAGAAGGCGGCAAGCCGACTACTCAAGAGTCGGCTTTGCGAAGAGAGGCTGGAAGCCGGCTTGGGCTATGTTTATGCTTTGAGTCCTTAGCCATTTTTCGCGTGGGCGCCCATTCTTCATTACTCCTGCCCACCAAACAGTCGCTCTGTGAGCTGCGGCTTCTGACAGGAGACGGCTTAGGCACCACACACTACTTGTCCGACTGCAGGAAGCATTTCATAGCGCAAGGCGGCGAGTCCCCAGGCCGACTAGTCGAACCCAGTGCCGAATGGCATAACAAAGAGTAACATACTCGAAGGCATAATTCTTATCATACAGATAACAAAAACGGCAGTCCCCGAGCTCGTCTCGGGGGGCCCGAAGTCTCGGTACTTTTAATACAAAGGATAGCGTGGTACATACTGCATCAACTGTAAAATCTTCAGAGAAGATTTGCATTTCATGGCCGTTCCGACTCTTTGCCGGAGTCATCTCTCTTGCATGCTCGGGGCTTCTAAGCGTCGATTAGGTAGTAGGAGTCGTTGCCCAGCACTTTGTTGATGATGAAGGGGCCTTCCCAAGGCGTCGACAACTTGTCTTTGGCGGTACTGTTATTTGGATCGATCGAACACAAGGTCGCCCTCTTGGAAAGATCTCGGCTGACCTTCTGTTGTAGTATCGGCGGAGACTCTTTGGTAGATCTTGGACCGTGAGTGCCAACAGCGGCCCTCTTCCAGCAGATCGGCGCCGTCTTGGCGTCTTCTTCTGCTCCCTTCTCGGTGTACATGGTGACTCGCGGAGAGTCGAACTCTATGTCCGTTGGGATGGCGGCTTCAAAGACCGTGAGACGAGGAAGAAAGGCGTGAAGCCGGTTGACTTGTTTGGAGTCGTCTGCGAGACTCGGAGGGCGGTGGCAGCTCCTCAAGCCAGCAGCCAACCGCCGAGCGCTCGAGTGGTTCGACCGATCGAGGCTTGATGCCGAATAGGATGAGGCCGTTTGCTTGCTCCACCGCCGTTTCATCGCGGATGGGCAACGGACACTAAGTCGGTCGGATGCCCAGTAATCGCGAAAGCGGGCCAAAGCGCTTTTGGCAAAATTTGTGCCATTGTCGGTGATGATCTTTGTGTTGTATCTTCTGCGAACCATGATGTCGGAGATGAAAGTCACTGCGATCGGACCATTCAACTTCTTGATGGGCTTTACTTCTATCCACTTGGTGAACTTGTCCACCGCAACAAGTAGATGAGTTAGGCCGCCTCGTGCGCGTCTTGAATGGTCCCACCATGTCCGGGCCCCAAACCGCAAAGGGCGAGCGATAGGGATGGTCTTGAGTCGAGGCCGCCGGGAAGCGGCTTGGAGCGGAACTTCGCACCTTGCATTTTGGACTAACTCCTTGGCCTCTTCTAGGGCAGTTGGCGAGAAATGTCTTGAAAGGCTTTGGCGACGAGTGCTCTTGAAGCCGCATGGTGGCCGTTTTCGCCTTGATGGATGTCCTCGATAATTGCTTGGCCTTGCTCGGCTCGGCGCAATTGGTAGACACCGTGTGTGACGCATGCTGACCAGCTCTCTGTTGATTATGGTGTAGGCTCCCGCTCGGCGTTGCACTTGCCGAGCCAAGATTTCATCGGTTGGCAACTCTTTGCTTACTAGAAACTTGAGGATGGGCTATGCCCACGAGGGTGCTGCTATTTCTTCGATTGCCACCAGTCACGACTTGGGCGAGGCGGCTAAGGCTGGGGCGGCGGGCTAGAGTCCGCGCCGCTTGTTGAATCGCTGAAGTCCCAGGCCGACCGGCGCAGATCCACAGGCGAGCTCTGAGTCTTGAGATCGTTGCCACGATCCCGGGCAGGTTCAAAGTCCCGGGCGGCCATTGCGGGTTTTCTTGGAGCCGTCTGTAAGAATTCTCGTGCCGTCTGCTGGGGCTCTTGAGTCGGATCTGACTTCTTCGGGGGGAGCTGGCACAAAGATGGAGTCTGATTCTGGTGAAGGCTTGATAGACGGCTTGAGGAGGCGCTGAAGAGCGACGCCGGATGGTATCGCTTGGCGGGTGGAGCCGACTCATGCCAAGGCGTCCGCTTGGTCGTTGTCATTTCTTGGCACGTGAAGGAACTCGCACCCCTCGAAGTATCCGCTGAGTTGCTACACCAGGAAGCGGTAGCTCGCCATGTTTGCATCTTTGGCATCGGTCGCGGATATTCTTTGGACCACCAAATCGAGTCGCCATAACACGGGATCCGGCGAATGCGAAGTTCTTTAACAAGCCGGAGCCCGTGAATGGCGCCTCGTGTTGGCGACGTTGTTGGAGGCGGCGAAGTGGATCTGCAGCGCATACTTGAGCTTGTCGCCTTTAGGGGAGGTGAGGACGATGCCGGCTCCCAAGACGGTGCGCATCTTGGAGCCGTCGAAATGCATCCGCCAATGGGTGGAGTCGGTATTGGTGGCGATCTTGGGTCTCGGCCCAGTCGACGAGGAAGTCGGCCAATGCTTGCGACTTGATGGCGGTGCGGGGCTGGTAGTAGATGGTGTAGGGGGCCAACTCTATGGCCCATTTGGCCACTCCGCCAGAAGCATCTCGGCTCCCGATGATCTCGGCTAGCGGGGCTGTGCAAACCACAGTGATTGGATGCTCTTGAAAGTAAGGCTTCAACTTCTTGGCGGCAAAGTGCACGCCGTAGCACACCTTCTGGTAGTGGGGGTAGTTCTGCTTGGAGGTCGACAGTACCTCGCTCAGGTAATACACCTGTCGGTGTACTAAAGTAGGGGTACCTTAGTACCCCGAACTTGTCTGCGAGCGTCATGGCGACAGCGGCAAGGCTTGCCGGCGCCACCAAGACCCTCCGTCATTTCCTATTACGCCATTCAAGAACAAAGTACCAACTAAGAAGACAAAGGCCCGGCAAGAGGAGCTTGCCGGGAAGGCCAACCAAGGCGCTCGGAGGAACTTGCTTGCGACGCCCACAAGCGTCCGGCAAAGGCCAGCGGCAACAACTTGCTTGCGCAACAAGAGAAGGGCATGCGGCAAAGGCGCTTGTCGCGGCAAGGCTGCCACCCTGCACTCCGGCACATCCAACGGCGTGTCACCCAGGGCCGTCCGGGAACACGTGGCGGCGTTCTTGCCCATGCCATGCGGTCTGGTGTGCGAGCCGACAAGGAGGCCATCGTGGCGTCGTTGGCGCCTTAGCAGTCGTTTACAGTTGCCTTTGTTGGAGGCGGACGGGCATTAAATGCCCTTGTCCCCGCCCGTCGAGTTAGGTAGGGACACTGTTGGTCACTGTTGTACCAACCTGCGTTTTACCTTTCTACCCCCTTCCTACCTCAAGCACAGCCGGTGACCCCTTAGACTATAAAAGGGATGCGCACATAGAGGGGTTCGGCGGTTCGAACTTTTCCACACTGGGTTCCGCAGTTAAGTAGATCCAACGCCACCGTCGCTCGCGCTCTCGAGCAAGAACAAATACAAACACAAAGCAGCATGGGGTTTTATCTCTCGGAGAGCTCAGGCTGGGTAAAATCGCCCGTCTCCCAGCCTCGACCTCGATCTGCTCTGCGCGCCCTCCGCTCCTTGCGGACTAGAAGGGCCCCCTGCCCCATAGGTGCTCGTGGCCCAGAGACGCCCGACATCTTTGGCGCGCCCGGTAGGGCGTCAAGGTCGTGATCATCGATCCGGTCTCATGCGCTACATCATTGCCTTCATCAACATGCCACCAAAGAAGAAGCCTTGGAGGTGGCGCTCGTCTACATCGATTCTACCACCACCGCCGAGCAAGCGGGCGGTGGAGTGGAACGCCAGCGGAGGCGGGCGCCAGGCAGTGGGATCCACGTCGTCACGGGTCCAAAAACAAGGCCTCGCAAGCGTCGGCGACCGTGCGAGACACCACACCCTTCCCGGGAGGTGCAAGGTCGACAACGCCCGGTGCTCCTAGCACCATGCTCGCGATGGAGCAAGGCCAAGCTGGTGGGTCGCGGGGCGTTCGAGATCGCATGCCTCGACCAAGACGCTGGCCTTGCGAGTGAAATCTTGATCGCCCGGACGGGGTGTTGCTCCTCCCAATCGATGAGGAGTCGAGCACATCCGCTCCTCGCGCCGCTCGTCGCCGCCACCACCCAAGGCTGCAGAGAAGCGCCGCGAGCCCAGCTGCTTCTAGATTACCCTCGGCGCCACACAAGATTGGCGCGGAGGATGACCATTACAACCTCATCGGCTTTGCTAACGGCGACAAGCCCAGCAGCCGAAGCGCGCCGAAGCCCGCAAAGCGCCCGGCGCAAGCCGGCGACAAGACCGCTGGGGGTGCCACCTCCGTGCATTCCCAGCCCCGAAGGCCGAGGTCGCCGGCTCGTCGGGCCAACTTTGACGCCGACTCCACCGTGTCGTCGGACCCGCGAACCCGCCGCAATCAACGCAATGTTCTCCAAAACGACGCATCGAAGACGCCCTTTTCGCATCGGCGCAGAAGAAAGCGCGGCGTCAATCGACCAGCGTCTTTGGGCCCACTGTCGATATGCATGCGCCCGGAGAACCAGGCGACTTGCCGTATGCGGCGGGTTGCCCTGCGTTCACCCGTGAGCTGCGGCAAGTCCAGTGGCGGTACCAAGAACTTCAAGCCCGACGTGCGAGAAGTATGATGGCAGGATACATCCATCCGAATTCCTCGGCATCTACACCATCGCGGTGCGAGCTGCGGAGGTGCGGCGAAAGATCCTCGCCAACTACTTCCGGTGCTCAAGCCCAATGTCGGATCTTGGCTCATGCACTTGCGGGACGGCTCCATCTCTTCATGGGCGGACTGTGTCATTAGTTTGTTGGCGCCTTCACGGTGACCACAAACCCCATGGCTGTGAGAAGCGATCAGATCTGCTTTCGTCGAAGGAGGAGAGCCCTGCGCAAGAAATACATCTGAGAGATTCAGCCGGTGCGGCGCAACATCCCAGACGTCCACCTGCGCGGTTATCAGCGTGTTCCACGAGCGTGCGTAACCACGCTGTGATGAGGAGGAGATGGCGATGTGCAAGATCGAGATGTCGTGGAACTATGCGCTCACGGCGACAAGTGTGCACGGGCCGAGGAGGAGGAAAATCCGGAGAGACTGCAGGAGCGAAGGATCGGACAGATGAGGATGCCGCCCGGCAAGGAAGAACCGAGGCGGAACAACGAAAAAGAAAGGCTAAGGATGTACTAGCTGTTGAGAATTCCGCAACGGCGGGCGGCTCCGACAAGGCCAAAGCCGATGACTCCGGCGAGGCTGTGGTAGCCGCCGACAAGCGGGATGGCTCCGAAGCGGTATTGCAAGATTCACCGCACCAAGGGCCATGACCTCCAAACCTGCAAGAAAGTTGAGCGGATGGCGACTACGAAGGCTGAGTACGGCGCCGCGACAAGGAGAGAGCCAGGGAGGTGGCGGAGGATCCGGCAAGAAGTTCCCGCCGGGAGGGCTGCATGGCAAGGGCCAAGCCGCGACAAGGAGACATGCCTCCCGTGGCGCGACAAGGACGAAGAGGAAGATGAGGATGATGAGATGGAGGAAGATGAGGTGATGACCAAGAGTTTGAGAAGGCAACGGAGGTGTTGTACATCGGCGGCGGTGCCTCTGCACACCTCGCACCGCCAACTCAAGCGATGGGTGCGAGAGTAAATGCAGTGAGCCGTCCGTCGAGTCACGCGAAGCCTCCGAAGTGGTCCAAACGCCCATCATCTTTGATGTTGAGGATCACCCTGATCGCATCACTGTGGTCGGGTGCTTGCCGATGTTGGTTTCCCCAACAATCCGCAACCTCAAGGTCACGAAGATGTTGGTTGATGGCGGGGCCGGCCTGAATCTGATCTCCTCCGTAGTGCTCAAGAAGCTCCAGATCCCCGACAGCGAGCTCAAAGAAACTGGTACCTTTCAAGGAATAAATCCGGGAAGGAGCAAGCGAAGGGAAGATCCTGCTTGCCGGTGATGTTTGGCAGAGCTGAATTTCGGGACGAGAAAGTCACATTCGATGTTCTTTGATATCCCATTGCCCTACAATGGGATCTGAAAGTGCAACTAATCCCGGGTGGTTTTGGTAATTAATAACAACATATATATCATTGAACTAATAGTTACTTGAGAATCATTTGAGAGAGTTCATTGATATGGGTATGGCAAGGATGAAGAAGTGGACCCCCAAAATGCTAAGGCAAGCATTGGCAAAAGCTCAAGACTCCATTTTTGGTTTAGTGATCCAAGATCACATTGAGTCCATAGGAAAAGCCAATACTATTAAAGGGATGAGGTTATGATGATGATCTGGTTGCTCAAGTGCTTAGTGATACATCTCCTAAACTATCAGCAACTTTCACCGCCATATACACTCATAAGTAGTCTCGGTCCCACCGATATTCCAAACTCAGTCCACACCGAGATGAACCACCTCAGCCATAAGCCAAACCCTAGTAAACTCGGATTTTCCGATTCAGACTCGGTCTCACGAAACATGAGTTGCCAAGCTTCAGAACATACATCATCAAATCGGTGTCACCGAGATGATGAAGTCGGTCCCACCAAAGCTGGCATGCTCTTGTCATTGCATCTAATCGGACTAACCGAGATTGTATATTCGGTCCCACCGAAAATCCCAACGTTCACATTATTTGAACTATCGGTCTCACCGAGTTGTCCACTTGGTCCCACCGAGATTGCTCAAATGTGTGTAACGGTTGGATTTTGTGTGGAGGCTATTTATACCCTCCACCCCTCTTCATTAGTGGAGAGAGCCATCGAAAGAACTACCACTCCTACCTTACATTTCGAGAAGAGAACTACCTACCCTTGTGTTGAGATCAAGTTGCTCCACTCCCACCATATGAAGCTTGATCTCTAGCCTTCCCAAGTTGCTTTCCACTCAATCCTTCCTTCCACCACAGCCAAATCGGTGAGGAGAGTTGAGTGTTGGGGAGATTATCATTTGAAGCACAAGAGCAAGGAGTTCATCATCATCTACAACATCTATTACCTTTTGGAGGTGGTGCCTCCTAGATTGGTTAGGTGTCGCTTGGGAGCCTCCGTCATCGAGATGTGGAGTTGAACCAAGAAGTTTGTAAGGGCAAGGAGATCGCCTGCTTAGTGAAGATCTACCCCGAGTAAGGCTAGCCCTCGTGGGCGTGAGGCCATGATGGAATAGACAAGGTTGCTTCTTCGTGGACCCTTCGTGGGTGGAGCCCTCCGTGGACTCTCAGGCCGTTACCCTCAGTGGGTTGAAGTCTCCATCAGCGTGGAAGTGCGATAGCACCACCTATCGGAACCACGAGAAAAATCACCGCGTCTCCAAAATTGCGTTTGCTCTTCTCCACCTCTCTTTACTACATGTGCAATTTACTTTCCGCTGCCTATACTCTAGAATTGCATGTGTAGGGTGATGCTTGACTTGATCATAATTGTGAATCGCTTAAAACTGTTCTTTGTCAAAAGGCAGAATTTTATATTGACAAGTAGTCTAATCACCCCCTCTAGAC
Source organism: Aegilops speltoides (assembly GCA_021437245.1). Lineage (NCBI taxonomy): Eukaryota > Viridiplantae > Streptophyta > Magnoliopsida > Poales > Poaceae > Aegilops > Aegilops speltoides. The sequence goes on from CM038141.1 coordinate 292,345,133, forward strand.
ATACTTTCGATCCTACAAGTGGTATCGAGCTTTGGTCTCCATTGTATTGGTTTCCATTGCATTGGACTCCATAAGCTTGGTTTCACAACCTAGGAGAGTATGGCGTCTAGTGAGGGTAATTTTAAATGAGGTCCTTACTTTGATGGTACAAATTTTGCTAGTTGGAAGCATAAAATGAAAATGCATATTCTTGGTCATAACCCAGCCGCATGGGGCATTATTTGTGTTGGTATGCAAGGTGAATTCTTGAGGAAGGAAAAGTTCGGATCGCGGCTTCACCGGAAGAATTGCGGATGTTGCAAAACAATGCTCAAGCTTGTGACATTCTCTTCAATGCCTTGTGTCCCGAGGAGTTCAACAAAATCAGCCGTCTTGAGAATGCAAAAGAGATTTGGGATACTTTGGTTGAAATGCACGAAGGTACCGAGTCCGTGAAGGAATCAAAGCTAGATATTCTTCAAGGTCGACTTGACAAGTTCAAGATGAAGGATGGTGAAGAATTATTGAAATGTACTCTAGGCTTGCTCTCATCACAAATGAGATTGCGGCTTAGGAAGCGAAGAAATGACCGACCGATTCATCATCAAGAAGATTCTCGAGCTTTGGATGGAAAGTATGACACCGTGTGCACTTTGATCCAAATGATGCCAAACTACAAGACTCTCAAGCCAACCAAGTCATTGGAAGAATTGTTGCTCATGAGATGACACTTAAGGATAAGGAAGAGCTTCACAACAAGTCAAGTGGTGCTTACAAAGCTACAAGTGATGCTCCCACAACCTCAAGTGACAAGTTAGTTTCCAATGAAGAGATAAGCCTAATGGTCAAGAACTTGAACAAATTCTACAAGAATAGAGGCAAGAGAAGCTCAAAGTCTAGATCATATGATGAAAAGAGATCTTCTAGTCATGATCGAAACTGCTACAATTGTGGAAGACCGGACACTACTCAAATGAGTGTCGACTCCCCACAAGAGAAGAAGAATCTCCAAGAAGAAGAAGCTCAAGAGATGAGTCACCTCGGAAGAGAGAAGGAGCGAGAGATGATCGTTATGAGCGAAGACCCTCTCGGAGAAGCAAGGATTCGGAGAGGAAAGACAAGTCATCAAGGAGCTACACAAGAAGAAAACATCAAGCTCATGTAGGTGAATGGGTCTCCGGCTCCGACTCGACAATCAATCCGAAGGAAGCTATCACTCCAACTCCGACTCTGATCAAGATGAAGGTGTTGCGGTCTTGCTCTCGTATCCTCCAACTCCAACTCCTCGACTTATTTGATTCACCAAATGAGGGAATTGGAAGATGCTTCATGGCTAAAGGCCCCAAGGTATCACACCACAATTCATTGACTTCGATAGTGATGAGGATGACTTGCTTGGTGAAGATGAGCTCTTGCATGATAAATCCAAAGAGCCTAGTAACGATGAACATGCTAGTAGTCTTTATAGTCGAGAAGAGTCGAATGACAATGCTATGAAGGAGATTGAGCGTCTAACTAAAGAACTAAACACTCTTAAGTTAGCTCATGAAACAACTCAAGAAGATCATAGAGAGCTCCTAAGATCTCATGAGAAGCTACGCTTGAAGCTCACTCTAGAGCAAGAACATGAGTTTCTAAAAGCAATCAATGACGATCTTGAAAGAAGAGTTCTTCATATCTTGCCAAACGACTTCTCTTGTCTAATTTCTTGCCACCCATTAAGACTAAGCATGACAAGCATAAGAAAAATTCTTCCTCTAGCAGTAACAATAACCATGCTAAATCAATGTTGTTGCTTCTAGTAGTTCTCTTGATTCCACTAACAATGTTTCAAGCCAAGTTACACTTGAGCAAGAGAATAATTTATTGAAAGGGATCATAGAAAGGTGTCTACAAGAGCCTTGCGGAAGCAAGAACTTTGAGAAATTGTTACAAGCAAGGAAGGCACCGAAGAATCAAGGAATTGGTTTTGAGCGAAAGTTCAACGCCGAAGGTGTTGAGTGGGAAGAAGGTCAATATCCTACTCCACAGTTTGTTCCTCAAAAGGAGAAGTATGATCCTACTTCTTCCAATGTGGAACAAGCTCAAGATGACCTTCCACCACAAGACCACAAGCTAAAAGGCAAGGACAAGCTTCAAGAGGAGATTGATGCATTTGTTGAAGCACCTCAAGCCATGGTCAAGTGGGTTCCCAAGGAAGCGTCAAGTTCTACTTAGTCAAGCTCAACTACAACCCCAAGGATTCCCATCAAGATGATGTGGATCCCAAGAAGAAGAACTAGAAAGTTCTTGAGGTGACTCATGACATACTTCACTCACATTCATTTTGGCAAAAACTTGTGCAATCAACTTCCACATCGTGCACTAGTTCATGGAGTCACAAACCCTCTTGTTGGTAAGTCAAGGGACAAGGTAATCATTGCTTTCATGGACATCATCTATTGTGAACTTCAATCTATGTCCATGGATATCCTTGTTTGTTCCTTGTGGGACTAACCCATGTAGGTATTGAAAGTGCCCAATCCAAGGATAGCTCCCAACTCTTGATGATCTCCATCAACATTGAGCATCCACATCTTCAACATCTACATGAAGTCTTCTCGACAACCCAAGGTTAGTTTGACCCTTTAAAGGGGTTCTCACATCTAGGGGAGCTTTGCTCTAAAAAATTGAGCTAAAGCATCTTCAAATGATGTGAACACATCAATGCTTTATGTAAAAGTGGTAACCCCACTTGTGCTTAAGCGATGAGTATGACCTATGATCAAATGTTCTCATTTGGCTCCTAAGTCAATATACTCATATAAAGATGACCTAGTCATCGACAAATTGTGTGTTAGTTGCTAGAGTTTTGGTTGTGCATGTTTGACACATATTTCATTTGCTATCTTATTGTGTGAGCATGTTGGATGCATGATTTTATCCATTCGAGGACATCCATTTGTTGTTTTGGTCGTTTTGATTTTTCGACCAAATGGATGGACAAGAATGCCTAAATACCTCCCTAGCTATCTATGCTTTCTTGTCTCAAATTCTATTCATGCTTACATCACAAATTTTGAACAAGTCATTTTGGACCCTCGGGTGAGGAGCACTCGAGCCACCGATCCGTCAAGGGCTAATTTCCAAAACCTTCTAATTGATTTCGGTCGACCAACTCACTCAAACTCGGTTGAACCGAAAGCATTTAGACTGATCTAGGTTTTCATCTCGGTGAAACCGAGTTGTGATTTCGGCGTGACGAAGTGCATAACGCCTAGCAGTTATCCATCTCGGTGCCACCGAGTTTTACAACGGTCCCACCGACGATGAAGGGTATATATTCGAGGGCAGCGTTGATTCCTCCTTCAAACATTTCGCCCCCACCCCTTCTTTGCCGTCGCCTTGGTCTCCGGATCATCGCCCTCGTCGCTGTGCGCCCTCGCCCATGGTCTCCGTCGCCGTCAACGGCCATCTCCTCCGAGCCGTTGTTGCCGCAGAAAAACTCCACCAAGTTAGGGTGAGTTTTGATCCCTCGTGCTCCCATCTCCGATTCAATGCACGTTTGGATTGCCTAGTATCTTGCCACGATTGAAATCCTCCTGTACACAGATTAGTTCGTTTGAACTAGATTCGAGTAAAAGTTTTAGGGTTAGGTTTCATGGAACACATCTCGGTGAGACCGATTTTATATTTTTGGTATGACCGATTTGGCCTATGGCCATTACCTTTGCACCCTTCGGTCCAACCGAAGTTGTGCAAAATCGGTGTGACGAAATGAAGATTCTATGAAACCCTAGTGTTTTCGGCGGGACCAAACCCGCCGGTCAAACCGAAAGTGGTGTGCCAAGCTCTGTTTAACACTTGGATTCACGAACCTTAAACTTCGTCCGACCGAAATGTCTTATGTGAAAACTTAATACTAGAATTTGAACTCATTTTTTGCAAAAACTTCTGCATTTTGTGATGACTCTTCTTCTCTGCCTACACCTTATCTATTCACGGGTTGTCGGCCATGTCGGATGCCGTGGCAGGTGAAACAGGTCGAGACACCCATTGCGAGACATTCCAGAGGCGGGCACTAGTCCCGATCCTAGTAGCTCATCGATGATGGTGAGAGGAGTACACCAAGTGGCATGCCTCCTGCAGCCACCAGAGCTAGAAAGAAGAGGAATTCGGATGATGAGGATTCAGATTTTGTTGTTGAGGAAGAGGTGACCTCAAAGCCTAAAAGGAAGGTTGTTGCCAAAAGAGCAACAAGGTCAACAATCTAAGAAGGGCACCAAAGAAAGTCAAGCAATCAAGCTGTTGCTAGAAGCTGAATTTGGGAGAGGCAGTGCAAGCAAAGTGAAAAACCACCAAGAGAAGAGGATAGTGCATGATGCAGTGAGAGAGGATGAGGATGAGGAAGCACCCCAGCCTACTCCTCGAAGCCAAGCTCATGGGTGATGCCATTAAGGCCGGAGCCACATCAAAGCCCAAGAAATCTGCTCCAGCTAAGGCAGCTCCAAAAGCACCTTCCAAGCCCAAGAAGACCGTCGAAAACATTCCAGTGTCGAAAAGAACAAGGATGATGTGCCACCAGTTGTGTCAGACGATGAAGGACCAGTTTCTTGAAACTTCGTCCAAACTGCCACTCCATAATGATGCTCATCCTCAAAGAGGATATGAAGGCAAGGAAAGATAAAGGTCTCAGGGGCTATGTTGACAAAGCTGACCCATATGCCGTGAGGAGAAGAACTGCTGTAGATCCCAGATTTCACACGTAGAGCAGCAGGACTTCTATGAGACCGTCTTGATGGACAAGAAGCCCATAGTTCGCGGACACCGATATGTTGACCGGAAGTACATTGACAAGAAGTGAGATTTCTTTCCACATGTGCATGAAAGTTTCACTTTGCATGTGGAGTTGCAGATTTTGTAGGTCGAAATTGACCAGGTTGGAACGATGAGATGATAATGCAATTTTATGCCACACTCACTTCTACCCCGATGGAAAGATTATGTGGATGGTGAAGGCCAAAGATTTTCTTCTTACTGTTGAAGAATGGGCAGAAATTCAGAATGCTCCAATTACGAAGATGATATTGATGTATATGGGATTCCAAAGAAGAATCATGAATCCATGAAAACATGTACAAAGAGATTCCAAAGAGGATTTGGGAATCTGGAAGCTCGGCTCGATCTACTATCTCGTGCAGGCTTACCTACCACTAATACCATTTTGAGGCATACCTTGATGCCCAAATCTGGAGATGATCGCATGATCGAGAGGATACTCTATCAACATGCTGCACATACTTGATGAGAAGCACCTTTCAAGGTGATGGACTTGATGGTAGAGACCATTAAGAGGATTGCGGTGACGAGAAAAGGTCATGATTTGCCCATGATTCGGATGCTTATCAATGCCAAGTTTGGCACGGGCACATTCTTGTTGGATAGAGAACATTTACCGTTGCAGCGAGAGCATGAAGACAATGTTGTTGTGATGGATGAGGAGGATCCGACATCTGTTGAAGGTCAAGCCAAGATCGAAGCTGCTAAGAAAGCCAAAGTGACAAGGAAGCAGAAGCAGCAGCTAAACCAAAAGAGTTTGGAAGCAAATTCTTGAAGCTACTCAAAGGATTGAACAACGCTGGCCAGCATTGAACAGTCTCGGAGAGCTTAGAGAGGATTGTTGAAGACAAGATCCACGCTCACTGGTCGTGAAGGTGGCTGAAGTACAAGTGACCGTCAACAAGCTCGAGGCGACATTGAGGAAGCAAAGCGGGAGAAGGAAGAGCTTATCGTGAGTTGCAGGATGACTTAGTCCAGATTCTCATCGACAGATCTCCGGTTCCCAAGGATCCCGATCACTGCTATTCGATGGTGACACGGGACTACAGCTTCACCTCCCACAGTTCAAAGATTGCTCCTACTCCAACTCCGGCTCGGTGACCACTCCTCCCTTACAGACATCGGTGAAGTCTTCGCCGATCTTTATCATATCCACTCCGACATCAACCCAGCACGGAGCCGCCAAACGTGAGTCCACGGTGGCGCTTAGCTCTATGCTTTTTCGAACTTTTGGTAACTTGTTGCCAAAGGGGAAAATGTATAGATCATAGGACTTCGAGAGAGAGTGTTGTTGTCTTTGCGCTTTTGCTCTTTCGTTCTTTTGCGGTTTCTTTGAGATACTTTTGGTTTTGAGACATTCGATGTGTTTGATACTCCGTTTGATTCTACCTTAATGAGTGCTTGGTGGTACTATGCTTTAATGTGTGCTTAATGCTTATCATATGCCATTCCTATCTCGTATGACCATTTACTCATGTCTTGGTGATTGGGTGCATGATGTTCATTCTTATCATTTTGTGCGCTCCACCAAGATGTATGTGACATGGAAGAGTGACCCATGATCCTAATCGATTGTGCATTTGCATTCAAGCGCAAATCTTAAATAATGCACAAATTTAGGGGGAGCTCTTGCTTATCACATACTTCTCAAAGCGACGATATTATTCATTGATTATATCCTTTGTCGAAGCTTTGATCTATATGTTGTCATCAATTACCAAAAAGGGGGAGATTGAAAGTGCAACTAATCCCCGGGTGGTTTTGGTAATTAATAACAACATATATATCATTGAACTAATAGTTACTTGAGAATCATTTCAGAGAGTTCATTGATATGGGTATGGCAAGGGTGAAGAAGTGGACCCCCAAAATGCTAAGGCAAGCATTGGCAAAAGCTCAAGACTCCATTTTGGTTTAGTGATCCAAGATCACATTGAGTCCATAGGAAAAGCCAATACTATTAAAAGGGATGAGGTTATGATGATGATCCGGTTGCTCAAGTGCTTAGTGATACATCTCCTAAACTATCGGACAACTTTCACCGCCATATACACTCATAAGTAGTCTCGGTCCCACCGATATTCCAAACTTCAGTCACCGAGATGAACCACCTCAGCCATAAGCCAAACCCTAGTAAACTTCGGATTTTCCGATTCTCAACTCGGTCTCACGAAACATGAGTTGCCAAGCTTCAGACATTCATCATCAAATCGGTGTCACCGAGATGATGAAATCGATCCACCAAACTGGCATGCTCTTGTCATTGCACGAATCGGACTAACAGAGATTGTATTTCGGTCCCACGAAAATCCCAACGTTCACATTATTTGAACTATCGGTCTCACCGAGTTGTCCACTTCGGTCCCACCGAGATTGCTCAAATGTGTGTAGCGGTTGGATTTTGTGTGGAGGCTATTTATACCCTCCACCCCTCTTCATTAGTGGAGAGAGCCATCGAGAAAGAACTACCACTCCTACCTTACATTTACGAGAAGAGAACTACCTACCCTTGTGTTGAGATCAAGTTGCTCCACTCCCACCATATGAAGCTTGATCTCTAGCCTTCCCAAGTTGCTTTCCACTCAATCCTTTCTTCCACCACAGCCAAATCGGTGAGGAGAGTTGAGTGTTGGGGAGATTATCATTTGAAGCACAAGAGCAAGGAGTTCATCATCATCTACAACATCTATTACCTTTTGGAGGTGGTGCCTCCTAGATTGGTTAGGTGTCGCTTGGGAGCCTCCGTCATCGAGATGTGGAGTTGAACCAAGAAGTTTGTAAGAGCAAGGAGATCGCCTACTTGTGAAGATCTACCCAGTAAGGCTAGCCCTCCGTGGGCGTGAGCCATGATGGAATAGACAAGGTTGCTTCTTCGTGGACCCTTCGTGGGTGGAGCCCTCCGTGGACTCTCATGCCGTTACCCTCAGTGTGGGTTGAAGTCTCCATCAGCGTGGAAATACGATAGCACCACCTACTCGGAACCACGAGAAAAATCACCGCGTCTCCAAAATTGCGTTTGCTCTTCTCCACCTCTCTTTACTACATGTGCAATTTACTTTCGCTGCCTATACTCTAGAATTGCATGTGTAGGGTGATGCTTGACTTGATCATAATTGTGAATCTGCCAAAACCTGTTCTTTGTCAAAAGGCAGAATTTTATATTGACAAGTAGTCTAATCACCCCCTCTAGACATACTTTCGATCCTCAGGGATACTCGGCCGACCAAGCGCTTGCCAAGTTCATGGCAGCCTCCTCACGCCTACAATGTGCTCAAGATGCTGGTCCGATAAAAGTGTCATTTACTGTTCAAGGCGACAAGAAAGATGCACTTATCTGCCCCTTGACAAGATCTCTGCAAGGCAGCGGCAGCAGCAGAGCGCGAGCCACTTGCCATTGGCTCCCGGGGAAGAAGAATGCCAAGTCCGGCAAGGGTAGCTCGATGCCCACTCAAGCAAGCGCACCTCTC